>PUQB01000408.1:92502-229027 GCA_003024785.1 Selaginella tamariscina
ACCTATGCAAATTCAGAGGCAAATGTTATAAAGTGCACTATACTATAATGCATTGGGCATGCCTACAAAAGGAAATACAAGCACATGCAAGGTTTATATGTTGGTGTTCACCATTGCCAACATATTTAATGAGAGCTTTAGAGGTCTGGGAATTTTGCATCTCTTCTTTGCTTAATTAGTAGTAACAAAGGATTTTTGAAGGTTTTTAAAAAGATAATATGGTTTTTACACAATGTGTACAATGCAGAATAAAATATTAAATAACATTATCACAATCCTTAAACAATTTTGAAAATTATTGTGAATCACTAAAATATACTAGGGAAACTTACCAAAATACCCTTGAATTTTTGTGTAATTACAAAAATGCCTAAACAATTTTAAGAATTACAAAAATGCCCCTTAGACATATTAGGGTATATAATCAACAAAACATATTTACAAAACGTTCCTAAAATTTAGTGGAAATTATAAATTTACCCTTTTTAATTTTCTTATAAAAGATAAAACATAAAAAAACACATGTACACAACCAATCTTGTTAGATAACACTCTTATAAGTCTTTCAATTATGTTCAACATTTTAACACTCTTATAAGTCTTTCAATTATGTTCAACATTTTAACACTCTTATAAGTCTTTCAATTATGTTCAACTTTTGACTAACACACACATGTGTTAACCAACTGGTCCGTATGATCCTGGATGCTGAACTACATCATCAATAGCAAGGTGTATATTCATACGCATGTTCCAGACCAGTTGTGGACCACACATTCCAGACCAGTTGTGGACCACACATTCCAGACCAGTGTGGACCACACATTCCAGACCAGTTGTGGACCATACAATCTCAGGACCTCAGATATATAAACAGGGTTCCAGTTCCAGGTTTCTCAGAATCATTCAACACCAGTCTTCGGCCTTGTGTTTCATTTTGTATTCATTTCTTTCTTGAATACAATCTCCTCCTTTCAAGGTTCCACCCTTGTTCTAAAGGTTTCGCCCTTTGCACAAGGTCGTGACAGTTTGAATGATTCTGGTAGTGACAAGCTTCTGTTTCCGCTTGTCATCGATCCCATTTTCTTTCTTTCTCTCTTTTCAATTTTCTTTTCGATTTTTTTTTTCTTTTCTTCTGATTTTCTTCTTTTTTTCTTTTTGATTTTTCTTCTTCGACTCATCATGTCCGAGCATGCTCTTCATGAGCAAGTTGCTGCCCTCCAGCAGCAGCTCAAACAACTACACCTGGAGAATGATCAGCTCCGACAGCGTGCGAATTCTCCAGAGCCGAAGATCAGCATGCCCGAAAAGTTCGATGGTACCCGATCGAAGTTCCGAGGTTTTCTCAATCAAGTTCGTCTGCGGATCGTGATGCAGCCGAGGCGCTACACACAGAACCCATTAAGGTTGGATTGATCGGGTCGCTGCTTTCTGGTTCTGCTCTTTCATGGTTCTCAGCCTTGCTGGAGAACAATGATCCGATCCTTGGGAATTTTGACGAGTTTGTGGAACGGTTCACGGCGATGTTCAGTGACGTGGATCGTGAGAGTGCTGCCATCACCAAACTCCGTCAGCTTCACCAAGGGGGTATGTCGGTAGCAGAGTACGCATCGAAGTTTCAACTTCTTGCTTGTGATGTCACATGGGGAGATCGTGCTCTCAAGGAGGTTTTCCGGTCGGGGTTGCAGGACGAGGTCAAAGACATGTTGCTGAATTTTGCGGTTCCGGAAACCCTCACCAGCATGATCGAGTTGGCAATTCGTTGTGACAACCGGTTGATCGAGCGGAAACAAGAACGTCGGCATCCTTCTTTCTTCTTGGTGCCGTCTTCTTCCATTTCTGCAGTCCCTGTTCCCTCATCTGCTGATTCATCATCTTCCTCAGTAGAACCATCCCCGATGGAATTAGGGCGATCACGCCGAGGCAAGCTTTTGCCAACCGAACGTCAGAAGCGGATTCAGTACAAGCTTTGTTTGTACTGTGGGGACCCGTACCACAAGTTGGAGAATTGTCATCGACGTCCAAAACAAGCTCGTGAAGTGGCCCTTGCTGTGCTGCCGGGAAACGAGAAGATCCAGCCCGAATAGGAGCCGTCCGGCTGGATTGCCGTGGAACAACTCATGTTCCTCAAGGCTCTTCACTCATAACATCTTCCCTTCCTCATCTTGGATCCATTCCATCCACGAAGGTGTGCAAGCCGTTCCATGTTCCGGTGCAGCTGAAGACACCAGAGGTGGAGTTCTCTGGTAAAGCTTTGGTGGATAGCGGAGCGAACGCAAATTTCATCGACAAGAATTTTGCTGTCAGGCACGGGATCCGTCTACATCCTTTGAAGACTCCTGGTTCTGTACGGGTCGTTGATGGACGAGATATCAAATCTGGAGCGGTAATAAATGACACGGAGTTCGTTGAGGTCGTTGCTTGCGGTGCTGTGTGCAACATCTCCTTCAGTGTTGTTTCTATTCCAGACTCTACGATTATCCTTGGTTTGCCGTGGATCGAGTTGGTGGATCCTGGTTGGAGAGAACGTTTCATGAACAGTTTCCCAGCTGTTTCAACTCCAGCCACACTCTTTGATTCCGATCCTGTTCCAGTTCCTCCTCCACTTCGAGTCTCGCATATCACCTTGAAGCAGTTCAAGAAAGATAGCCGACATGACCCAGCATCCGTGTTCGCGATCAAAGTCTATCCCTGCTCTGCTAAGGATGTTTCTGTTCCTCCTGCCTTACCAAAGCAGTATGCCGATTTCGCAGACGTCTTCGACAAAAAGAAAGCTTCTGCCTTGCCACCGCACCGTGAGTACGACTGTCCTATCGATCTCGTTGAGGGTAAGCAGCCGTCCTCCGGTCCCATTTACGGTCTCTCACCAACAGAGTTGGAGACATTGAGGAAATACATTGAGGAGAATCTTGTCACCGGATTTATCCGTCATTCGCGATCACCGGCTGGTGCTCCAGTATTCTTTGTTTCCAAGAAGGATGGAAGTCTCCGGCTCGTGGTGGACTACCGAGATCTGAATAAGGTCACCATTCCAAACAAGTATCCTCTCCCGCTCGTCTCCGACATGCTCGAACGTCTTTCTGGTGCCCGGTACTTCACAAAGATCGATTTAAGAGGAGCGTACAATCTCATCCGAATTCGAGAAGGGGACGAGTGGAAAACAGCTTTCCGTACACGCTACGGACATTTCGAGTACGTAGTAATGCCGTTCGGCCTGACAAATGCACCTGCTGTGTTCCAGCACATGGCTAACGATATTTTTGGGACTTCTTGGATTTGTTTGTCATCATGTACCTAGACGACATCCTGATATTTTCCAAGACTCGAGAAGAACACGAACGGCATGTACGGTTAGTCTTGGAGAGGCTCCGGAAGCACCACTTGTTTGCCAAGTTGGAGAAGTGCTCTTTCAGTCAGCAGTCTGTCGAGTTCCTGGGGTACATCATTTCAGCTGAAGGTGTTCACATGGATCCTGCAAAAGTCCGGACTGTATTGGAGTGGGAGAGACCATCAAATGTTCGTGATGTTCGATGTTTCCTCGGGTTTGCGAACTTCTATCGACGTTTCGTTCGGGATTTCTCCAAGATTGCATTGCCATTGACGAAGTTGACTGGCAAGGATGTTCCATTTGTCTGGTCCTCTGAGGCTGAGGAGGCGTTCGAGTTCCTAAAGAAGGCGTTCACCTCGGCACCTGTTCTTATCCATCCTGACCCTGCGAAGCCATATTTCGTGGAAGCTGATGCCTCTGACTTCGCCATTGGTGGAGTGTTGTCCCAGGAAGGTCCAGATCATCTTCTCCATCCCATTGCTTTCCATTCCCGCAAGTTCACTGCACCTGAGATCAACTACGATGTCTACAACAAGGAGCTGCTGGCGATCGTCGATGCCTTTGAGGAGTGGCGCAGATTCCTTGAAGGTTCCCCGCATGTGGTTAAGGTGTATTGTGATCACAAGAACCTCCAGTACTGGGCAACAGCACGAGTTCTCAATCGACGTCAGGCGCATGGGCACAGTCTTTGTCCCGGTTCCGATACGAGATTATTCATCGTCCCGGTCGTCTAAATGGCAAAGCAGATGCCTTATCTCGTCGCAGTTACCTAGCTCCAGTACCAGGTGAAATCCGATTTGATCAACAAGAACAAGTCATCCTGAGCTCCGACCAGTTGTTGGTAAACGCGCTTTCCCGTTCTTCTGCTCCAGTTGACACTTCGTTTTTGGATCTAATCCGAGAAAATCTCCCTCAAGACGAGTTTGCTCGTGATGTCCTTGCACATGTTCGACGAGTTCAGCCATTGTCTTCAGGGTCACAACTACGAGATTATGCTGCTTTCCATCTTCATAATGGGTTGCTGTACCACCACATCCAAATCTATGTTCCGGACGGAGAACTGAGGTTGCGAGCTGTCCAACACTGCCATGACAACACAGCTGCAGGACATTTTGGCATTCGGAAGACGATCGAGCTGGTACAACGGGTGTTCTGGTGGCCTCGGCTTCGCGTGTATGTTGAGAGATTTGTGCGATCTTGTGACACGTGCCAGCGTACAAAGCTTCCTCGTCATCGACCGGTTGGACTACTACAGCCTCTTCCTATTGCTCAGCGGCCATGGTCATCCATCACCATGGATTTCCTCACGGATTTACCGCCTTCTAGAGGGTTTGATGCTGTCCTAGTCATTGTTGATCGGTTCTCTAAGATGGCGCACTTTGTTCCCTGCAACAAGACATGTTCGGGTCCTGATGCTGCAGATCTGGTGTACCGGGAGGTGTTCCGTCTTCATGGTCTTCCTGATGAACTTGTCACGATCGAGGTCCCCAGTTCACTTCGGCATTCTGGCGGAGATTCCTAGATCGGCTACGTATCACCGGGAAGCTGTCTACTGCACATCATCCTGAAACAGATGGACAATCGGAGCGCACGATTCAGACTCTGGAACAATATCTCCGGTGTTTCATTTCTCATCTGCAAGATGATTGGGTCGATCTCCTTCCTGCTGCCGAGTTCGCGTACAACAACACGGCACACTCATCCATAGGTGTGTCGCCATTTTTCGCGTTCTCTGGTGTTCATCCTCGCTGGTCCTACAGCTTGCCCGTGGTTCCTGGCCTCACCACTGCTGCCGATGATCGTGTTGAGCATCTCCGACAGGTCCATGAAGAAGTGCAGCATCATCTTCAACGCGCTCGGGATTTGCAACAACAAGCTGCTGATCGTTCCCGTTCCTCTCCTCCAGCATTCACAATTGGTGACCAAGTGTGGCTCCTCCGGCGTCATTGGCCAACCACACGTCCCTGTGACAAGCTGGACTATCAACGCTTGGGGCCATTTCGCATCATCGAAAAACTCTTGAGTGACGTTTCGTCTCGAGCTTCCGCCAACCATCCGGATCCATCCCGTGTTATAGTTGCTGGTGAACCTGAGTTCGAGGTTGCTGCAATTCTTGACTCCAAACTTGTTCGTGGTCAGCTTCACTATTTCATAGACTGTGGTCAGCTTCACTATTTCGTAGACTGGATCGGTTATCCACCTGGTGAACGCACTTGAGAGCCTGTTGCTCATCTTATTCATGTTCCTGATCTTGTTGCCGAGTTCCATCAACGATATCCTCCAAACTTGTTCTTGGTCAGCTTCACTATTTCGTAGACTGGATCGGTTATCCACCTGGTGAACGCACTTGAGAGCCTGCTGCTCATTTTGTTCATGCTCCTGATCTTGTTGCCGAGTTCCATCAACGATATCCTCCAAACTTGTTCGTGGTCAGCTTCACTATTTTGTAGACTGGATCGATTATCCACCTGGTGAACGCACTTGAGAGCCTGCTGCTCATCTTGTTCATGCTCCTGATCTTGTTGCCGAGTTCCATCAACGATATCCTGCAAAACCTGTTCATGCTCCTGATCTTGTTGCCGAGTTCCATCAACGATATCCTGCAGCTCATCTTGTTCATGCTCCTGATCTTGTTGCCGAGTTCCATCAACGATATCCTCCAAACTTGTTCGTGGTCAGCTTCACTATTTCGTAGACTGGATCGATTATCCACCTGGTGAACGCACTTGAGAGCCTGCTACTTATCTTGTTCATGCTCCTGATCTTATTGCCGAGTTCCATCAATGATATCCTGCAAAACCTGTTCATGCTCCTGATTTTGTTGCCGAGTTCCATCAACGATATCCTGCAAAACCTGACCAATGATGCGCAGTGCTCAACCTGTTCATGCTCCTGATCTTGTTGCCGAGTTCCATCGATATCCTGCAAAATCTGGACCAGTGACGCGCAGTGAGTTCCATCAACGATATCCTGCAAAACCTGGACTAGTGACGCAGTGCTCATCATCAAAGGGAGAGTAGTGTAAGGATCATGGATTATTTTTGTTCATGCTCCTGATTTTGTTGCCGAGTTCCATCAACGATATCCTGCAAAACCTGGACAAGTGACGCACAGTGCTCATCATCAAAGGGAGAGATAGGTAAGGATCAATGGATTTTTTTTTTGCCTTTCACAGGACTTGAACCCGAGACCTTTTGACTAACACACACATGTGTTAACCAACTGGTCCGTATGATCCTGGATGCTGAACTACATCATCAATAGCAAGGCGTATATTCATACGCATGTTCCAGACCAGTTGTGGACCACACATTCCAGACCAGTTGTGAACCATACAATTCTCAGGACCTCAGATATATAAACAGGGTTCCAGTTTCAGGTTTCTCAGAATCATTCAACACTAGTCTTCGGCCTTGTGTTTCATTTGTTTCATTTCTTTCTTAAATCAATCTCCTCCTTTCAAGGTTCCACCCTTGTTCTAAAGGTTTCGCCCTTTGCACAAGGTCGTGACAACAACATTGTGAGGAATGATCTCTTGCTTTCTTCATCCTCCATTAATGAGCAAATAGATGCTTTTTGGCCATCCAAATATGCGAGACCTAATTAGGAATAACATATTCCTCTCTACTCTACTCGGTGTGACACATGAATAATATATTCCTTCATAAGTTGCACAATATGCTTGAAGATAGTATAACATGTAAGTGTAAACTTACCACTTGTTCCCTCTTGTATAAAATTTATGCTTGCAACATGAGCACAAGAAATACATGACTTTTATCACCTCATACATAAGCATATTCTAGCTTGTAAGTTCATAAATCTCATGCTTGTTGTGGAATGTTAAAAGTTTATTCAAGGGGCTAATCACAGGTGTACATCAAAACATCCTAAGGAATTTTATATAAACCTATTCTTATTCCCATCCCGCTAAGACCCCAAGCATCGTTAAGTGTATGAAGAAGAAAGTAATTGATTCAGACCTTTATGAGTCTAGTCTCTTGCCTCGGATATACTATCTTGAGTTTTAAATTCCAAACCACAAGCTCACCAAGCATACACCAAAGTAAAACAAACAAAGATAAACAAAAGTCAAAGCATTCTACAGTAGATGCCCACTATAGCATGCCACATACATATCCACCAAAATCAGAAGTTAAATGCCCAAGGATAATATGCCAACATGCTTCATAATGATCATTTATTACAAACACACAACCTCTTAATGAACAAGAACCATTGTTGTAATTGCCCTCTTATAAGATACCCATTAAACTTAAACCAATCATTTGCAAATTCTATAGTAAATGCTCATCAAAGAGGACCAACACTTATCAAGCTCATTTCCAAGCATGGGAGGTTGATTCTTGGTTGTGCGTTAGGTTCAACGCACACCTTGCAATGAATATGGTGGGCACTACCACCTCAAATATGGAGTCACACTTCCACTAGTAGCTTCAAATCTTGGAAGCTGACTAAAACAGGTGTCAACATTTAAATAATAGAAGCCTAAAGTATTGGATGCAAATGCCTAAACTAACAAAACTGTATAGCTTCTTCTAATCAAATCAACCAAGCACCCAACCAACATCATGCCACTTAGGGTCTTTAGTTCTCTGACCATTCATCATAAGCTCGAGGTGGTGCCTAACCCAAGCAACGAACCAATCAAGTGCGTATGTTGTTTCTACAAAGTTGCCACACAACTTTGCCCATTCATTGTAAATGTTGTAAGAAACAATGTTGTTACAAGGAACAAATGCATGCAACACAACCATCAACATACATACACCAACTAACATGAAGCTTCTTTAACAAAATCATTGAGCATTGCCCCCATGCAAGACTAGAACAAGAACAAACGTTACTAAATCATCATGTTTAGCTAAAAGGACCACCATTGAACCCTGGTCATACTAAATGATAGTTATAGCTGACTAATTCACATCATCATATGTACCACTGTAGTTTGGTGTCTTGTCCAAACTCTACTTCCTTAGCACGCAAGAGAGTTAAGAATATCACTTTAAAACAAGACATAACCAACATGATTTTGTAGTTCATATATGACAATCTAGCCTTGCCATATATGGTAACACTATGTTCTAGACCCACAACACAACAACTATTCACATGACCTCATTAAAGTTGCCATGCAGTTTTGTCCTTTTTAGGCAAATGCAACAAAACTTAAAATCACATACAAACTCTAAATCTCAGCTCCAATATTTTGCTAGAGACTTAAGAAATCACTCCCTCATTGCCCATTTCCTCAATTTTGCCAAAAAAATTGAATAATTAAGATGCACATGTATAATCCTAAATTGCACATAACACTGAATTATGACGAAATTGAGGATATGGCAATGAGGGAGTGATCTCTTAGGCCTTTCCCAAAAATTTAGAGCAGAAAACCAAACAATCAACTAGACACATGCATCAACCTTAAACTCCCACATAATAAATTTTTTTTATCAAAATACAAAATTGGAGCTTCAAAATTCTGAAGTAATCCTTAAAGATCACTCATTAGCAACCCATCTTTTTAGATTCAAGTGATTTTCAATAATTGAAACGTTCTAAATCATAATTCTTATGAACTTATGAATTAAGTTAAAGGAGTAACAAAAATTTTCACATTTCCCATTGCTAAGGTGGTTAGGATTGTGCTCACACATGTTTATGCTTTGCTGTTACAACTTTGAAAAGGTTTTTAACACATGAAACACCTTATAATATGATCACGAGAAATAACATTTTGATCTTATTATCCACCTATAAATTGTTGTGTTATGTAGCCACCTATGCCTTAGTATTTAATTCTTTTAAAAAACCATGTCATTATCTTTTATATATGTTCATCAAATGCATAATATTGATTTGCCCTTTGTCTTAAGTAATTAAATATTCAAGGACTTAGCGATATTGAATGTAAAATGTCCAAAACATGGAGCATGAAAGTAAACTTCAGCCCAAAAGTGAAGATGACGAGCCTCATTAAACATCTATGTTACAACATCAATAATTATCTTGAATTTTTTGGATTACTTCCTCAAACTTGGTAATTGTCTCAACATCATCCACCTTTCGTAAAAGCTTCACAAGTTTTGTGCTTTTAAATTGTTTCTTAAAGTTTTTTTTGCCAAGTGCCTCAAGCAATATCCATAAATAGTATTTCCCCTAGAAATAATGACTACACTTTTCATCACTCCTTTAAATAAAAAAAATCAATGTCTCTCAAGTACAAAATAACTTTGGAGACTCTTACGGACTAGCTTAAGTTGTTATCATTCTCAATGCCAATCTAACCATATGTAAGAGGAAACAAGCTGTCATGAGCATTTACTATTGTTACAATTAACAATATGCCCTTACACTTGTCAAGATTGTATATCCAAATCAATAATAGCACAATACCAATAATATCATGATTAACTTCTACTATTTGATCATAAATCTTTTCAATAATCTTCCTTTTGACTACCATGAATTGTAATCATGCTTTTCCTTTGTCAACTAAGCCAGACGGTAGTTAATCTTATAACATGCTCATGTCTTACATCTTCATCAAATTGAGAAGGCTTGTACTTTAATTGATTATGAAACTTTTGAGTATATTTCTTAACAACCTACTTGACACTATTCTCTTTATTATTCCATTGGCTGACATCATAGCAAGAGTGTTCACTACACATTGTCTTCAACACAACCTCCACACTAGATTTAACCATTGAAGCACATACAACTCTCTTCCACAACATTTCACCTGAAAATGTGCTAATCCAACTTGATCACAATTAATTTTACATGATCTTGAATAACTGCATCAATCTCTTACCACTTATTTGCACTCCTTGATGGAGCAAAATCGAGCTCCCACATACAATGCTTTCATCCCTACCCACTTTGCACTAAACCCAAACCTAACCTTAAACCAGCTCTAAATTTAATTAGTTGGAAGAACAAATTTGTAATTTTTGCAAAGTATATAATAATACAAATAAAACTTGTTACCAAGCTATCCAAAGGGCATTTTGGTAAATTTTGAAAGTCTGAGAGCATTATTGTAATTACTCAAAAATCTCAAGGGCATTTATTAAATTTCCCAATATAGTAAAATAATGTTGATGATGATGCTAAAATATATATTAAAATATATTAATATGATCTTGATGTCAATGCCAAGAATTTGATATGCTTAACATTCTAAAAAACCTTTTTTATATATTACACAAACAAGGAATATATTAGAGTATCTAAGAATTAATGATCCATGTCATTTGTGCATGGGTCTAGGTCATGCATGGAGAACTTTCAGAAGGTTATTTATTAAGAATATTTTAAGGCTGTACTTTTATATAAAGGAGGTTAAGATTTTATTTTAGCATTTCAATTCAACATAAGTTGAATTCTCCTTTTTATTTTTAATTTCCTATTCAATTCATAAATATTTTATATAATTCTGATTCATATTATTTATTGTGGATTTTCCTTTGTTATTCTTTTATTTTCTCTTTAATTCATAAAAAATTCAATATTCTATTCTTGGCCCCTTCACCTTGATAAAGATTAGATATACTAAATGTTAGAAAAGTCCAAACTTTTTTTCATGTTTTGTAGGGAGAATGAGTGCTAGTATAATATTACAATTATAATTAGTATGCACGTTGTAACTAAAGTGGGCATGATACGTGAAAATGGGAATATAAAATAAATTACTAATTAATACTTAAGTTTTAATTATTAATTAATCATTTAATTAATATGTAATTAAGCCTTAAATATTAATTAATTAATTAATTAATCCTTCAATAACCTTACTTAGTAAGGAATATTCCTAAAATATCTTAGAATATTCATATTATTCTAAAAATAGTTTACAATAATGAAGAAATACTATCAAACATAATTACAAATGAAATCATTTTCTTATCAACATGTTAATTTTTTTATAAATACTTTCTTTCTATCATACAAAGAAATCTTTTCATTTTGTCTAAATCATCACTCTCCGGATTAATCAAATCATTTTGGTCAATATCTTGATGTTGTTGCCACCACTTAACACTCTCACGAATGCAATTGGGAGTTGCCATCCTTGTTAATACATAAGATGTGATAAGAGAAGGTCTGCATAAAGGCTCATCTAAAAACTGACGTTCCTTAAGAATAATATTATAAAGCGCCCGGTTGCTATCCTTCATTTTATAAAATTCAATATCACGAGAAAGAAAAGCTTCAGGAAATGTATGATACGGTGGATACTGCTCACAAAAATTTTCGAGATTCTTCTTTCTGAGGCACGTATCCAAGTAGTTCACTAGCTCATCCATGATATCGATATCAGAATATGGATCGAAAGTGATTGGATGAATACAAGCAATGTTTTGGTTGAGCATAGCCTTCTGAGGAGAGTCGTCTACTACTAAGATATGTGCATTCTTCGTTATCCTTAAGCGACTGATCTCCCCATGAGTCCCAATTATTCTTTCATTCTTGAAGAAGTATGGCTTGCTTTCCTTTCTTATATTGTGAAATTCGAGAGGTTTATAACATTCGCTGGTCAAAAATCCAATCTTTACGAATCACCTCTTCTGCAACACTACAATGTTTCTTAAGTAAACTCAACAGCGGTGTTAAGTTATGAATCTGCATGCATGACCAAATCCCCACAAGCGCACCCATCTCCTTAAGCTTTTGAAAGAGACGATCCAACCCTGGACGAAAAATAATATCATATCGAAATTTACCATGACAAGGAATGAAATCTCCTTGTTTGATTTCTGTTTTTCTATCCTCGGGCCTTTGTCGATGAAGCAGAACACCATTGACATCCAACAACACAATATGGCCATGAGTAACATGAGATAGCGTTGCCTCTTGAATACTTTGCAAATCACTTGTTTGCTCCCTTTCACATTTATCCGTTGCCACTATTCGTTGCCTATCCCTTCATCATTTAATTGTACATCATCCTTACAAGATTCAGATATTGCATGCGCTGAAGAAATTGATTTCGGAACTGAAGCCAATAAAAATGATGATGCAAAAACTGAAGTGGCCCCCATGGTAACGATGTTTTGAGCTGCATTATTATCCATTTCCTGCATGAACTCTGTCATTCTGACATGTGGCACAAGAAATTGTCGCCAAACCCCTCTCTTACCTCATGGCAATGCTGAAAATCCATGTTCTCAATTATTTCATTACATCTGCAAAATGATAATTAGCTGACCTTAAAATTATCAAGGTATATTATTTACCTTGTTAATGTGTGACCCATGTTTGAACTAAAAGCTTCATTAATCCTTGAGAATTTATTTTCTGTACAAATATAAAAGAAATATACAAAAATGCCTTATGTTACACTCATTTACAACTATTCATCACTCTATCAATTCATTATCAATTCTTCTTCGCTATTACCTTCTGAATGAGGCGAAGAAGGTCTAAGCCGCTTGTGAGATGGTTCAAGATCTTCTGCATCTTCTATTGATGTTTCCATGGGTCCTGGAGTGTGCGAATGTTCTGTACTCCTCGAGATAACTTCCGGTCTAATATCTGATTGATTCGTTCTCAGACTCCGAGATTGAACCAGATTCACCTTCAGAGCTATCGCACTTATCTGGAGGGAACTTTCTCAAATACGCCTTTATGGAATCGTTGGGGTACTCAGTTGAGACCCAATCTATCCACTTGTTCAGGTCCTCAACCATGGTCTTATCCTTTCAACGGCAAACACACATGTATGCCGAAGGTAACACTCCTTCAAGACGGACCCCCTAGTGCAGTAGTCAAAAACCCACGCATCACTGTGAGGACCCCTGATCAAGTTGACGATGCTCCGTGCCGCTTGACTTGTAATGTTTGGATAACGTACATTGCCGAATACGTCACTCATACCTATCGGTGTATCGGATGGAGGTTCAGGGCCGTTGGAGTGCAAACAGATGCCTGGCCAGTCATTTGGAAGCTTGAAATTGTTTGGCGCATTCCTAACAACCAAGTGAACAACAGTATCAATGCACTTGGGATTAGCATCGTTCATATAAAATCCTGTCCAACGATGTCTATTCTTCTTGGCGAAGGCGAAGGCAAAAGTATCGGTGACATGAGCAAGAATCAAGAAATAAATACCTGAAAAAGTAGGTATCAGTGAAGAGCGCAAGCATGAATTCAATAATAAATACCTTCTATGTATATGCTTGCACGGCTAAGTTTCTCCACCAGATCCTCTAGTGCCCTATCTGTCGAAAGATTTTTTGACACCCGCCGATCCATCACGAACAATTGAAACGGTTTCCTACAAGCAGTGATGTTACCCCATAAAGTCTCCGAATCTAACAACAAACATCTGTAGGGCTTGTCGTGATTCGTAGCATCCTCCTTTATAAGGTTCAATTCGGTTCTCCGCTGCTGAAGGACTGCCATAAGAGAAGGCGTCATCCCAATGTTCTCCTTTTTGGCGTTGGCGTGCAATAGATTCTTGCCTAGATCTTCCGATTGGTTCACCCATTCGACAAGCATATCATCGTTCGTCACATGCAAATATTTGCTACCTCTTCATATGTTGAAGTCGAGGTCCAACCCAGTTTGTGGCAGTGTATTCCCAACCACTCCTTGAAATGCCTGACCGTCTTCAACTCCATTGCCTTGAGATGAAAAGGAGAGGTTGGGCTGCTGTTATTTTGTAGTTTGCCATCGATCACCAAATCAGCCAAGACTTCCATCTCCTCCATCGTTGTTCCATTTAAAGGCTTCAACCATGTGAGCTTGAAATCGTTGTCTACATCCTTTGTAGATTGAACAGACTTAGCCTTCGGCGTCTTACTGGGTTTCTTTGCAGACTTTTCTGAGGGCTCCCCTTCACTTGTCTGCTTCTTCTTCAGTGTTCCTTTTGAAAAGGATTCCATAATCCCCAACCATTTGGCAAAGATCCTATCTTCGGGGCAAGAAATCAACATCATCAGAAATGATGTTTCCTTCCCGCCCACCTGGGCAAAATCAACTGCTGCAATTTCTTCAACTCTCTGAGGAAAAAGACAGATTAATATACCGGCGAGATAAATCCCGCCCAAACAATTTGCTTACCCGGTATTCCGCAGATTGTGTATTCCCTGCGGTAGCTCTTTGTGGTCGCTGAAGAGATTCCCACACGGCTCGCGTGTGTTTAAACTTCTCCCATATTTTGCTGTTGTAGTGGTTGGTGTCGGCAGCGTCCCATTCCGCCGATAACTTATGGTACTGCTCGATTGTGAGATTCGGCTTAGCTAAAAACGCCGATCTTTTTGTCAGCTTCTCACGGGTATGCTCGGAAAGTTTTGTTGCCATCGTTCCTTTGTTGTGTTCTCGAGAAGTCGTTGGGCTGCCGTTATTGTGTGCTGGCCACTAATGATGTAGTACTTGATAGATCTTTTATTCTCCGTCTGAATCTTCATGAGTTGTTCTGGTGTTGTGATCCAGACTTTGTCAGCACCCTTCCTTCTTTCATAGTATGGACACAAAACAGCATTATGTGGAACGGTATAAGAATTGTCGTCCTTCATCTTCTCCATGAGCTCAGCTACACGTTCCTGGTTGAGTGGCCTGTAATTGAAGTTTGGGTTGACGCTGCAATATTTAACCCTACAAGGATAAATCTTATCATCCAACATCATTTCCTTGTGACTTATTGCAGCATGAGATGCCACAGGTGCAGCTGACAAAACGATTGATGATTTTCTTTTGCGATCCGAATCAACATGTGTGATCCCCGACTGCAGCTGTTCTAGTGTTCTCGGCACACTCTCCAGCTCCCGAAGCTTCCTAAGCAAATTGAACGTGATCTGTAGAGAACCTGAGACCGAGCCACCTTCTCAATCTCCCTTATGATGTCGCTGTGTTCTTCTTCAATGTCAAGAGGGAAGATTGCTCCACTTGCTGATTTTCTGTATTGTGAAGCAATATCTCCTGACAATACACCTACTCGATGAGTCTGAAGATCTTCGAAGTAGACATCCAGATGGATCCCCTCCATAGATGGGCTTTCGTTGAGTTGAAGAAGAACTCCAAGGTCAACATCATTAGTGAACACGTGAACGTCATTATCCACAAGTCGACAAAACCACCCGAATTAATGTTGTAACTGACGACCTCTCACGGAAAATGTAAACCCTAGTTTTTGTCATTTTTAAGGTAAAAACATCTCTAGAAAACAAGCCTTTGTTTTTGTAAAAAGTAGTTAACATACTAGGGTCGAACATTGGTTTGTTTTTAACATTGTAATTATTATAGTTAATATACCTTGTAATATTGTTTTGTTTTTACCCTTGTTTTTACCCTTATTTATACAGTAATAATTTCTATTTATTTCTATATAATTTATTTTATTAAATTTAAGTTTGTTTATTGATTTTAATTGTACTTAATAAAAACTTTTTAAATTTCATTAATTAAATTAAAAACAATAAACATTAAATCTCTACTGTCTCTTTCTTCTAAGCTTTTTCACTTATTTTTCTAATCCTTTTTCACTTATTTTTCAAATCCTGCAATAACTAATGAGTTGTATAATATTATATGTAATATTTATATATATTACATATAATATAATAGCAAGGAACAATAATCCCTACCATAACTATACGAGAATGTATTCATATAACTAAGGAGACTAGGATACACATGAAAACATGAATAAACCTGGTTTTTGTCTTCGGCATTAGTTTGCACACATCTTGCTATGACAACCACGTGTTCTCAAGGTTATCCATGGACAAACAAAAGTGCAAGCAGCAATGATTCTCACACAGCAGAATATAAACAAGTTTTGTATATCTGTGAAGACACAGAACATAAATAGAACAAAAAGACATATATGCTATTAATAAGCTTAGATTTTTAATACAGCAGATGACATGTAACATATGCAAGTTAAATGGTCATAGCACGCAAGCACCCACACACACCATTTTCATATGCACCCATACTGCGTAAGTCATATATATGGATTATATATTGACATTATCTATATTATGCATATATATTAACGCGTACATAACTGATGTAAGACAACATACACATGCTAACGATTTAAGTGGTATGCAACTATGAACACAATCCCTGTACACGACTATCATTAAGTATATATATATAACAGTTCTTGCGTTAAGTAAAAACCAACTTTAATTAACAGTTGATAATATAAAACAGATATAACTAAAGATGTAATATTCAAATGAGTATAAACTACTATTTAATTTTTATAACTTTCTAGAATATTTTTAACATTTATTGGTAGCATTAGATAAGAGTTAATTGTTTATCAATTACGTTTCAAATGTGTCAATATATAATATTCACTTTATGTATATTCACTCTCCTCTCCCTTCTCTCTCCTCTCTCCCTCCCTTCTCCCGGATTTTCAATAAAGGTATGTGAAATTATATACAAAATTAGATTACTATCGCATGATTTAAATCTTTTCACCATTTTTATGTAGAATTAACGCACAGATTCACACATACATGTTACTGAATTACATAGAAATACATACATATGTGTGGATGTGCATATATTTATAAAGAAATGATGTACGATTGACTCTCTCTCTCTCTCCATATATATATATGTGTTGTGTGTGTGTGTGTGTAAACGCATTTTGTATGCTTCTATTGTGTATATAATTAAATGTTACTTATTGTAGCTACATATATGGGGAAGCACTCGGGTGACAGTATACCTCCAGAAATGGCACAAGAGATGGCAAGAGAGGGAGCATTAGCAAACCCTGCCTTGCAGGATCTGGACGAGAAAGATTCTGGCATAACCAAGAAGATACGGATGTTTCTCTCTCTCCCTCCCTTCTCTCTCTCTCTCTTCCTCTCCTCCCTCTCTCTCCCTTCTCTCCCTTCTCTCTCTCTCTCCCTTCTCTCCCTTCTCTCTCTTCTCCCTCCTCCTTCTCTCTCTCTCTCTCAGATTGACACAGCCAGATACCTGAAATCCTGGACAGAGGCGGTCTCAATCATGGCCTCGGCCTGGCGAACGAGTTCATCCGCATCCGAGCCTGCCGTATTCGCTGTGCACGGACCATGAATCTACAGCAACGGAGCGTCGCCGCTTCACAGAAGAACCCTAAAGCATATTCTAGATCCCCTGTTTAGGTTAGCTTACGTGTATTACATGATATTTTATAAAGATAATGATGTATTTATTAAGAGTTTCACAGTATCATTATATCTATTATAATTTAAATATGTGAGTCATACATCTTATAGACATTATTTATATATGTGTGTGTAGAGGGACAAAGAGAGATGAATTTATGCATGCACACATACTTATATACTTTCAACACATCTCATGTCAAACCATTAAACTACATTATAAACTCAGAGACAAAAAACCAACATGGCACCTCATATACACATCCATGAGCACACACACGCACATATTAGAATTAAAACATTCATAAGCACACCATTTCAATCGATCGTGGAATGTATAATGCATCTCTCCTCTTTTGTCTCTTCACACACACATACCACATAGGTTAAACATTATATAATTCAAAATGAAATATCTTTTGTTAAGCCATAATTGTCGAGTTTACATAGAGGATGTATGTGGTGTATAATATAATATACAGGTGTGCATTTCTAATATAATTCAAAACTAAAATATATTTTATTATGATATATTAAATTAAATATAATTTCTTTCTATCCTTATTTACAAAGTAGAAAATTATTCCTAATTAACTTATTATCAAACTACCATGGTGAAATAAAACATAATCTAAATGAGAAAATAAATAAAATGTTTTTTCACTATATTTTAAACGAATTATAATATTAATATACATGTTACAAACCCAAAAACCAACCCTTGTTCTTGGACCCTTAGTACTTCCCTTAGTATTTAGTAAAAAAATTTTTACCCTAGTATTTATAAAATTAGGCATAGTTTTTTGCTTTGTTTATTTTACATTTTCCGGTGTCTGATCCGAGAACGTGACATTGGAACAAGGCATATCTGTCGAGCATCGTCCAATCTGGGTTCGCAGCCTGCTTTGGTGCTTGACTAGCGAATCAACTTTCCATTGTTACTTGTCCATGAGATGGACAGAGGTTAATTTGACAGCAGCCATGGTTGCTCCAATGCGCTTCCCATTTATCTTAAAATATGGCCAAGTTGATTCCAGAATCCCCCGCCCATCTCTCTCCTGCTTTGACTTTAATGTCACCTCAATTCCACATCTGAATACAAAAATGATTAGTCAAGTATCCGAGTATACAGATTTTATTTTAATTTTAATTTGAGACGACTCCATACTAATGACTCGATCTCCTTGTTGAGATTCTTCCTTCTGCAAAATAATACACTTAAAATTAAATTTATATAAAAACGCACACACCTTTATAAACCCGAATATATATCAACAATTAACTGTCCGAAAGGCTGATTTGTGAAGTTAGTGCAAAAGAAAGATAACATTTCGTTTAGAACCACCACAAATGTGAGCTCTGGACAGTTTACATAGATTCCTAGCTTTTACTCGAAATAAATGAAAAAGATGATAAAAGTAAAAATAAAATGAGATATGCAACTTATATATATACACATATATATTTCACATGGAAGGTGCGGCGGGATTAATCTCGCCACCCCTTCAATGCCTCCTGAAAGAGTGGCGGGATTAATCTCGCCACCTTTCTGGAGGCCTTGAACGGAGTGCGGAATTAATCTGCCACCCTTCTCGGTCTCAGAGAGAACTGGGCAGGATTTATTTCTCACACCCCTTCAGTGACTCCAGAAGGAGCGGGATTAATCTCGCCCCACCATGTAAGGGATGGTTAAATGAATTCTCGCCACCCTTCCCAGTCCCCTCCATTGTATGTTGTAAACCTTCTACGTCTTAGACAGAAACGTTTGGGATTGGTCCAACTCACCAATGGAGGAAAAAGGGAAGGGTGGCGAGATTCATTTCTCCAACAGGCATTGAAGACTCGGCGGGATTAATCCGCCGGCCAGGCCTTCACTCGATCCCTATGTGGCGGGATTAATCCGCCGGACGCCAATTCCCTGCGCGGAATCGCGGCGGATTAATCCCGCCGCTAGGCACTTCAGGCAGGCCTAGGCGGCGGATAAATCCCGCCCGATTTCGCACAGGGCATTGGCGTTCGGCGGGATTAATCCCGCCTCCCAGGCCCTTCACTCGGGCCTTAGTCGGCGGGATTAATCCCGCCGAACGCCAATGCCCTGTGCGAAATCTTGCGGGATTAATCCCGCGCCTAGGCCCTTCAGGCAGGAAAATGGCGGCGGGATAAATCCCGCCCGATTCCGCGCAGGGCATGCGTACGGGCGGGATTAATCCCGCCCACCATGTAAGGGATGGTGAAATTAATCCCACCACCCTTCTCGGTTCCCTCCATTGGTATTTTGTAAACCTTCTCCGTCTCAGACAGAGTTAGTTGGGATTGATTCAACATACCAATGGAGGAAAAAAAGAAGGGTGGCGGGATTAATCCCGCCACCGGGCAATGAAGGTTCGGAGAGACTAATCCTGCCGCCCTCTCGTAAATCATGCGCTCACACATATATATTGGCTGCGGCATTTTTCAACAGGGATGGGTGGGGGCGGGATTAATCCCGCCGCCCAGGGAATTCACGCAGGACATGAACGCGGGATTAATCCCGCGCCCTCCGCGAAGGGCATGAGCATGGGGCCGGATAAATCCCGCCGTTCATGTCCTGCGTGAATTCCCTGGGAGCGGGATTAATCCCGCTCTACGACAAACCGAAGAGCGGCGGGATTAATCCTGCCGCCCATTCCCTGTAATGCCCTGCGCGGAATCCGGCAGGATTAATCCGCCCATTAGAACCTTCACACAGGCCATTGCCGGCGAGATAAATCCCGCCGCATTCCGCGCAGGGCATGGATGAGCGGCGGGATTAATCCCGCCGCCGAGGCCCCTCACGCAGGCTATGGGCGGCGGGATTAATCCGCGCTCTTCGGTTTGTCGTAGAGCGGCGGGATTAATCCGCCGCCCATAGCCTGCGTGAAGGCCTCCGGCGGCGGGATTAATCCCGCCGCCATGGCCCCAACTATATAGCGGCGGGATTAATCCCGCCGCTCGAGGGGCTTAGCGAGATAAAAACACACACATATATATGTGTGTGTGTATATATATATATATGTATGTATGTATGTATGTATAGGAGTGTACGTGTGTGTGCAAGAGATAGATAAATAAATAAATTATACAGTACTGGTACACCTAATATATGTGTGTACATAGGTATATATATGTGTGTATATGTATATCGTGTGTATGCGTGTGAGCGAAACAAATAAAATCATACAGATAAACAAACACACACACACACATATATATATACACAGGAGTGTGCGTGTGTGTGCGAAAGATAAAACTAATAAATAAATAAAATTATACAGATAAACACACACATATATATGTGTGTATATAGATATATAATCTATAGAGAAAGAGAGAGAGTCTGTGAATATATAAGCATATATATAAACTAGTGTTGTATGTATGTATATATGTATATAGGTATATATATGTGTATATGTATATTGTGTGTATGCGTGTGTGAGCGAAACAAATAAAATCATACAGATAAACAAACACACACACACACACATATACATACACAGGAGTGTGCGTGTGTGTGCGAGAGATAAAACTAATAAATAAATAAAATTATACAGAAAAACACACACATATATATATGTGTGTATATTATATGAATATATAAGCATATATATAAACTAGTGTTGTATACTATTTGTTAATATGCATTGATTATATATATATATATATATATATGTGTGTGTGTGTGTGTGTGTGTGTAAAGCAGTGCGCGTGTGTGTGGGAGAGATAGATCAATAAAAAAAAATTTACAGATACTGGTACATATATATATATATATATATATATATATATATATATATATGTGTGTGTGTGTGTGTGTGTGTGTGTGTGTGTGTGTGTAAAGCAAGATCAATAAAAAAAATTTACAGATACTGGTACACATAATATATGTATGTATATATGTATATAGGTATATATATATATATGTGTATATGTATATCGTGTGTATGCGTGTGTGAGCGAAACAAATAAATCATACAGACACACACATATACATACACAGGAGTGTGCGTGTGTGTGCGAGAGATAAAACTAAAAAAAATTATACGCACACTCCTATACATATATACATACATACACACACACACACACACAGATCTCACCTGTGTGCACAGCCGCCGCCGCCGATTTCACAGCCGCCGCCTCTTGAAACCCTAAGAATATACCTAAACCCTAAAGGAATTAAATATATATATCAACCCTAATAGAATATTCCTTCTGAGAATATACTTAAACCCTAAAAAGAATAAAATATAGATTCGCCCTAAACGAATATTCTTTCATTATATTATTAGCGCGTGCGTGTGTGTGGGTGTATCACATACACCTCAAAAATATAAATCATGCAGGGATTTAACATGTGTGTGTCCATGAGAGTGTTAAAGTTTCATGTGTACACATTGCATATATTAATACACATAATATATACATACACACGTGTATACACACAGACATACACACATATTACATGGGTTTAGGGTTTAGGGTTTAGGGTTTTGGATTTAGGATGGATCATGCATGGTGTGTATGTATGAGAGAAGAGAGAGTGTTGAAAAATTATTTTTGTACACATTGCATATATTAGTACACATATATACTTACACATATTATACACAGATATACATACATAGTATATGAGAGAAGAGAGACAGTACATATTAATATGGATCATGCATGGTGTGTATTATACACACAGACATACATACATATTAGTACATAATATTAGAGAGACCGAGTACATATTATAGATCATGCATGGTGTGTATGTTTGAGAGAAGAGAGACAGTACATATTAACATGGATCATGCATGGTGTGTATGTATGAGAGAAGACAGAAAGTACACATATATACATACAGAGTACACATATATACATGCACACGTGTATACACACAGACATACATACATATTACATGAGTAAATTCATTGTGTTACATATTAGGGTTTAGGGTTTAGGGTTTAGGGTTTGCTCCCAACAAGCTTAATATAAATATTACACATGTAAATTCAATGTGTTACATAGTACACAGATTGAGTACATATATCATACATGCGTTGAACATGATGTTTTCAATAAAGAAGCAACTATTTCTTCAGTTTGGTTTAGGGTTGTGCATGTGTGTGCATATGTGTTTTTGTAAGTTCTTGTAATGCGTGTGTAAATTTATGATTGTGTTTATATATGTGTGCAAAACAAACATCGAATAATTAAGAAAATAAAATTAATAAACACACTAGGAACATATTTTAAATTATACATAATAATATATGATTTTATCTAATATATAGCCATATATAGTTTTAATAATATATATTAATTTAATATTGATAAAAAGGTTTAACATTGAAATATTCTTGAAATAATAAGAAATTAATTGAGAAAATCCCATTAATATATACAAATGTAAATTAAGTACTCAAATAATTAACTAAATTAATTATCATAATCATGTTTAATATTGGAATATTCTTGGAATAATAAGAAAATAATAAAGAATATCCCATTAATATAAAGAAGATTAATTACTCAAGTAATTAAGGAAATGATATTAATATATATATTATTAAAACTATATATGACTATATATTAGATAAAATGATGTATTATTATGTATAATTTAAAATATGTTCATAGTGTGTATTAATTTAATATTGATAATAAGGTTTAACACATGAATATTCTTGAAATAATAACAAATTAATTGAGAAAATCCCATTAATATATACAAATGTAGAATAATTACTGCAATAATTAAGAACAAGACTAATTTAATTATGATAATCAGGTTTAATATTAGAATATTCTTCAAATATTAATAAAATATTAAAGAATATCCCATTGATACTAGGAAATGAAAACTAAATACTCGAGTAATTAAGAAAATAATAATAATAAACAGACTATGAATATATTTTAAATGATACATAATAATATATCAATTTATTTATTGTATAAGTATATATTTATATATATATATATAATATAAATATACTTGAATACTAAGAATGTAGAATATAGTCTAAAATTTCGTAATATTAAACAGCTTGAATCACTTGAATAACATTAAATGCAATTTTAAAATACTCATTGGAACTGGAGAGTATATATGTCAGAGTGTCGGATATTTGTGTCAACTCATCTTAAATTTTATTTTCTGTTCTTTTTAAAAAATTTGAATTTCTGACATATGTATTGTCGGTCTGACATGTAAATTTGAAAATGCATTTAATTTCCCACTCAAATTCAGATCTGGTTCTTTCTCCGGCAAGGGTTTCTTCATTTCTGTATTTTTCACTCTTTAGATCTTCTTTTTTCTTCATAGTGATCATCTCAGGAGCGAGATTAAATTGGGTGCTATTCTTTATAGGAAAGCACGGCGCCTTCAGTGCTGTTTACAAGTAAGTATTATAAACAAATTTAAAAATACTTATTAAGATTCACTCTCTTACATTCTCTCTTAAAATTACAATTTAGGGGTTTAGAAATGCATTAGGATTATAATATATTCCGTTAGGGATTTATCACGTTTAAATATCCTTTTAACTTAATATTCTAGGTTAACCGGGGCGGCGGGATTAATCCGGCCATTTCTTTTTCGCCTCTTTGAAGAAGTGGCGGGATTAATCCCGCCACCATCTCCCGGGCAATGCTTCTCCGCCACTGAAAAAGAGTGGCGGGATTAATCCCGTCGATAACCTTCTCAACTGATGAAGAGTTACCAGAATTTATTAGAAAGAGTTGTCGGCGGGATTAATCCCGCCAACCATTTTAGGAGGCAGGGAAGGGGTGGCGGGATTAATCTCGCCACCACTTCCCTGTTTTAAAGATTTGGGGACAGGATTTATCCCGAGATCTCTTTGAAATCATAGTTTTGGAGAGAGTTATGTGCGGGTTTAATCCCGCCACCCATTCCCCGTCGTAAGAATTGTGGCGGGATTAATCCCGCCTTGGACTCCCTCCGACAAGGAAGAGCCGGCGGGATTAATCCCGCCGCCTCTTCCTCCGACGAGGAAGGGAGTCCGGCGGGATTAATCCCGCCGACTCTCTCCGGCGAGGATGAGTCGGCGGGATTAATCCCGCCGGACTCCCCCCGAGGAGGAGAGCGGCGGGATTAATCCCGCCGGCTCTTCCTTGTCGGAGGGAGTCCAAGGCGGGATTAATCCCGCCGACTCTCTCCGAAGGGGTTGAGTCGGCGGCGGGATTAATCCCGCCGGACTCCCTTCCTCGTCGGAGAGAGTCGGCGGGATTAATCCCGCCGGACTCCCCCCGAGGAGGAAGAGGCGGCGGGATTAATCCCGCCGGCTCTTCCTTGTCGGAGGGAGTCCAAGGCGGGATTAATCCCGCCGACTCTCTCCGAAGGGGTTGAGTCGGCGGCGGGATTAATCCCGCCGACCGTTCCTCGTCGGAGGGATTCGTGGGCGGGATTAATCCCGCCCATCAGTTGTATTAATCAAACATGAGATATTATCTCTAAACATAATTATGTATTATTGCATATGCATATTATTAAGTAACCGTAATTCAGATTTCTTAAAAATATTGCATAAACAGATATCATAAATAATACAATTATTTATGTGCAGGACAATATGTTTAATACTGGAGATAAAGTATGTCTTCTTCGGAACAACGAGATAGTTGGCACTGGAACTGTGGAAGTTCGAGATAATAATGCATCATGTCACAATATTTCCCAAGGATCTTGTGTGTACGTATGGGTGAACACCATTTCAAGCATGTTGAGGTTCTGGGAATGGAATTTGAGGAGGGTTCTCCTGTATTGTGGAATTTGGATGAAGTCAAGGCTGACACAAAATATGCAGAGTCACAAACAAATAGTAGCACGAGTTTACCAGATGATGGCTTGCCTGCTGTAATGGATGAGGTGATTCTCTTTCTTCGTGAGATTGAAGTCGGAAGAGGCATCATCACAGCTATAAATCCAATGGAAGCAGTGTCAGAAGAGAAACTAGGGTCCGACTTCGTGGGTGTAGTTGTGACAGAGGTTTCACCTAATGGCACATTGTATCCTGGATCCCTCGTGAGGTGGCGAACATCTGAATTAAGACGGCAAGATGGTTCAACATATTCTGGGTTGGATTTCAATAATAACAACCCGGAAGAACAACTCATATTTGAAGAGGTTCCTTGCATTGGTCCTATTGTAAGAAAAAGGCGATTCATGGGTTGTAGATCTTCCCCTGCAAGTTTCAGCAAGAGGGTAAAGATGGATCCTACATCTTCCGAAAGTGTTACGAGCATTTCCACGATTGACTGTTGCAAGAAGAAGTGTTGTCAGATGGCAGACCGGAATGAAATTACCCAATGTAGACATGTCTTTCGTATGCTCACCCAAAAGCAAAGGCATGAGTTTGTATATGCTGCACTAACTGGGTGTATTGATGGAATGGCCTCGGACACAGGTTATCAGAGTACATCCATGGTATTTAATAAGGTGGCCATCTGCTTCAAAGCTTGGTACAGTATATACGGGATCCCAAAGACCACGTTCTACCGTCGGAGGGATGAGTGGCTAGATGGAGCGCGAACCTCAGTTCATGGGAACACTGGCTTGGTCAAAACCCGCTCTCACATCATGGCAGCCATAGAGATACTCAAGGCTTTTGTGGAAGCAAATGCAGACAGGATGCCTCACAAATGCCGAACCACAAATGCAGGGGTCAGGGAAAATCTCAAGGTTTTACCTTCAATCTACACTCAATTGAAACTGTGTGAACATGTGAACAAGTGCCTCAGTTTGATGGGGCTCCAAGCAATCTGCACTGGTACCTTCAACAACATATGGAATACTCATTTTAAGGATGTGGAGATTGCAAAACACTCTAGCTTTTCTAAGTGTGACACTTGTACATCATTGAAGGCTGCAGAGGCTTGTGCAAAAACCTTGGTGGAGATCACTACCATTCAAAGGAAGATGGAGGCCCACATGATTGCACAACAAACTTGTCGGTCTCAGTACTATGCACACCGCATGCTTTCTGTGTCACGCCCATCAGAGTACCTGTGCTTGATCCATGACAAGATGGATCATTCAAAGACCAGCATTCCAAAGCTCTTTGCAACACCAAAGTGCCTTGGAAATGTCATGAAACTTCCGATTTCTTTAACAGGTGTGCTAACACATGGACACGGTTGTGAGTCATATGGACACTTTTCACTTCCACATTGGTCTAGCGACTCCAATTTCACTATTGGGTCGTTAGCCATGTGTTTCAGAAACCTTGAAGCCCACTCACAGACAAGTCCTATCAGTGATCTCAAAGTGAAGAAACAACACCTTCAACCTTTACATAATGCTCTCATGAACACGTCTGCACTTGAGGCTACTTGGGAATATGAGAGGCATTGTCAGCAACCTGCACAAAAAACAGATGGCCCTGTTGAGAGTTCAGGTTCAGTGGAGGGATCTAGCTCAAATAGTGTACATGTGTCCTCAACATCAAATAAGCTTCCTCGTCATTTGCTTTTACAGATGGATAATTGTGCAGGCGAGAACAAAAATAGGTAAATCATTTTACTTAAGGGTTTCTCAAGCTCATACTTACTTTTATTTTCTAGATATGTGCTAGCATACTTGTCAATGCTTGTTGCCAAAGGTGTGTTTGAAACAATCACGCTCAGTTTCCTTATGGTTGGTCACACTCATGAAGATATTGATGCGTTCTTCAGCAAGGTCTCCAACTCTACAAAAAGGACAAGTGCACTTACCTTACCGCATATGATGAATCTTTTTGAAAATTGCATCTCCAAAAAAAGTTGTGCTTTGCTTGTGACTGAGGTGCCAGACTTCAAAAAATTTCTCAAGGAGTATATAAAAGAAGGGAGTGATTCTTTAGTTGGTCACCTTGTGCCGCTACAATTCTTTTTCTCCATACGAGATGGTATACCTATTATGCAGTACAAGTTACGGCCATCAGAGCAGGAGTGGTTACCGAAAGAGGGCTTAATGCTCTTCAAAAGTGGAGAGGATGGAAAGCCACTTCTCCCAGAAGGACAACCAGACCCTATTCCATTGAGTGCCCAGCTCAAGGAACAAGAGGTTATTATTGATGGCATCAAAAAATATGTGGCATGGGTTCAAAAATCGATGCCAAAGAATTCTGATAAGGCAACTGGTTACTCAGAACTATATAAGCATGTGGTCAACTATTGGGAGACTGTTGTTCGAGAGTTGGAAGGGCCTACTGTCACAAGTACAGAATTGCAACACCCTTTCTGGCCTAAAACAAGGTGGCGAGAGGAGATTGAAATGACATCACTGAGCACAGACGACATAGAAGCCAGTAGTGATGTGGAAGTGCAAACCCCACACTTTGTTGGACAAAGGAACCAAAAACCTAAAGCATACTTTGATTGCTGCAAGGATCTTCAAAAACTAATGATGGTTCTCATTACTCCAGATGCGTCATATAATCAGCCTATTTGGATGGGTCAAATTATCGACACACCTGAAGTAATCACAAAAAATAGTATTGTTAAGGTTGCATGGTTCAAACCACAAAAAAGGCGACACGAGAAGGAGAGCGAAAGATATAATGGATGCCTAGAGAAAACATGGTCTCCCAATCAAAAAGACCCAGCATGTTTTATAAATGTTAAATCCATTCGATATGGGTGGATGTCAAGAAGCGTTGATAAAGTCACGATTAACAAAACTGCAAGGGAATGTATGTTTTCTGAAGCTTAAAGCAATTACAAAATTATAAAATATCATATATTTAATATTCATAATTATTATAAACTCTTTAATAATAGTACCAAATTGTATACTTAACTATATAAATTTAAAAAATGATATGGAAGATTGACTATATTATTATAGGATTTTATATATATATTATTACTACTACAAATTTTTAATTAATAATGTTATATTTAAATATTAATATTTTAATAACAACATCAATATTTATATAATGTACCTCTTATGCTCTTCCTTAATTGTTATATTAGGCAAATATTATATAATTTAATACATTCTACTTTTATAATGTTATTAATTTTTGTTCAATGAATGCTATAATTTATTAAAGGGTAGAATACAAAATAGAATATTCTAAAGAATATTCTCTTTTCAAACATATATTCTAAAGAATATTCCTTTAATATTAGAAAATGCTAATTAAATAGCTAAAATTGCTAATTATTAGGAAATGGGACTATAGCCATGCCCATTTTAGTTTACAACTTGCATCTTAGCCGTATGTAGTTTGTCAACCTATTGTCAGAGCTTGGTGTACACCTCTGTCTAGGAAGCACCTGGCTCGAAGAAAGACCTGCTCATCTCCTCCATATCGTACACAACCAGGTCGTAGGATCCACAGGATGCAGCCAGTGTCGGGATGAAGGTC
This sequence comes from Selaginella tamariscina, assembly GCA_003024785.1. Taxonomy (NCBI): domain Eukaryota; kingdom Viridiplantae; phylum Streptophyta; class Lycopodiopsida; order Selaginellales; family Selaginellaceae; genus Selaginella; species Selaginella tamariscina. The sequence goes on from PUQB01000408.1 coordinate 121,362, forward strand.
ATCAGGTCGTCCTTTGATGTCCAAACCAGCTACAAGTGGCTGCACCTCATTGATTGTAAAGTCAATTGCCGGTGGAGGTGCTGTAGAAGAGCTTGATCCCGCTCCCGATCCCTTTGTAGGTGTAGTTGTCTTCTGCACTGTCTTCTTCATCTTACTCTTCTTGATAACCTCTACTTCGTCCGGCTCCCAAACAATCGCTGGAAGATCATTGCCATGCACGTTGAACAGTGAGCTCTCCAAGCTGGTGGCTGCTGTGATGGACAGTCGAGCCAGAATGGAACATGCTCCCGTTCGAACGGTGTTAGAGCTCCTCTGCTCTTCGACCACATGTGAGGCTTGCTTGTATGATCTGTCCACAGCTTCATCGTCTGAGACGGTGCCATTTTCTTTGCCAGTATGAACCTGTAACACAAAGTTAGTCAGTAGCAATGTTGGAATGAAAAGCTTACCTCCATATCATCCGACGCGCAGACTCCTCACGCTCCATAAACTCATTCGGCTCCATCGAATAAGTGAACCGTATGCAGTCATGGAAGGGCTGAAAGACCAGGCACTTGCTCCGAGTTCGCATCTCATCAAACCAACTCATGAAGTTGACATCTGTTCCAACTTCTTCACCATCCTCTCGCAGTCCCTTAAGGATCTGAATGGCTTCCTCGCACACAGCCTTCCAATATAAGTCCAAGGTGAACCACTTGATCCACTCTTTGTCCTGCATGCCTGGTAGCCCAAGTGTCTGTTGTTCTGCCTTGGATTTTGAGACGAGTGAGCTTGTTCAAGTATCAGAGTCGTAGCATGTTTGAAATCTTCGCCTTTGACATCGCGTACAGCTTCTCAATGCCCATCCAGCGACACTGCTTATGAGAGGATGTTCGTCACCTTCTAGAACCACTCCTCCCCCAACTCTGGGTCTATGATAGAGAGGAACTTGTGCATACGCTTGTCATGCTTCTTGTACACTAGCTGCTTTAGGTTCAGCTCAAGCTGTGGATTGCCTTTAGCACTGGTGATTGCTTTGTCGAGATCATCATCGATCTCATTCTGCACATAGAATAAGTTAAAAACTTTTTTCCTATCAATCAAATCAAAAAGTTACCTTGAAAAGGATCTTTGTGCAGATCAGGTTTGGAAGGATGCCAAGTCGTCTTTTCTGTTGCACTCTCCTTCCACTTCCGCACCTCAAGATGATCAACCTCCGTGAGTGAGTCGAGCATTTTCTGAGTTCCTTCGGTACTAGTGCAGACCGCCTTTACAGCGAGGAGAATATGTGGTAGCATTGTTTCCACAGATGTTGCTTGAAGATTTGTTCATTGAAACTGTAAGTCTAGACCCTTAATGAAAAGAAAAGAAAATACTCACATGTTTATTGATTGGAACATCGAAACCAGTTGAAGATTGTTGAGGTTCTCTGTGAAAATGAAACTCGATCGAACGCAAATAGCCCATCACTGGTTGTCCTCTGCATCCTCCCGATAGAGCTTCTGCAAAGCTTGTAGCCCTATGGTTCCCGTCCCAATAGCTGAACTTCCGGTTTGAGAGCCTCGAAGCCCACTGTTTATACTCCGGCTGAGTAAGAGCTTGCTCAAAAGACCGGTGCTACTCATACTGAACCGTGTCCTTTTTGACAGCTCCAATAGCTCCTTAGCAGTGAATGGATCTCCGATGGACAGAATGAACAAGGTTGTGTTGCATAGATAACTAGCCTTCTTCAACGATGACACCAGCCTGTCCAAGTCTCTTGGGTTCACTCGTCGAACCACCTCGTTCGAATTCATTTTACAGATTGGCACATCAGGAGGATCACCAAGTCCCTTGATAGTAATTTTGTAGAGCAGGTTTGCTGAGCTCTCCAGATGCAAGCTGGCCGGTATGCTGTATAACTCCTTCGGCTCCTCTTATCGCTCTTCGCCTTTTTGCCTTTTGGATCAGCTTTCCCACGGCCTCTCTTTTTGCTAACTGCCTCTCCCAAGTCATCCTCGCTAGGTTCACTGCCTCTGTCATCTGCACTTGCTTGTTCAGGACTATAACCTCAGCGGATGAAGGAGGCAACTACGACGAGCTCTCCGGGAAATCTGTGATGGTTGATGGAGGTTGCTCTTGCTCAACTAGTACTACTTAAGACTGAGTCACTGGAGGATCCTCCTTTGTTACATTAGATGGTCTCCTCTCTTTCCTCGCTTGTGCTTCAATATCCTCTTCTCTTCCCGTGGCTCTTCATCAGGCCAGTCTCTAATAGACGTTTTGGAGCTCTCACCATTTTGTAAAACTTTGGAAAGCAACACACAAGTCAATTGATTAGGAGACAAAAGGAAAAATAAAAAATCAAAGATGACTAACTTGTGGTTGCCGACTCAAGCTAGATGGTGCCAAGCCTCTCAGTCGGCACAGAAAAAAAGATGAGCAAAACCTGCCGACTGAGACAGGTTGGTGTCGACCCTCTCAGATGGCACTGAAGAGATAATGTAAGAAGTATGCCAACTGAGCTAGGATGGTGCTGTCCTCTTAGACGGCACAAATGGGAAGACTCTTTAACTCTGAAAAAAATAAAATAAAATTGTGATATGGATACTTGAGTCGCAAATCAAAAAATAAAAAAATTGAAAATACCTTGTGGTTGCCGACTGAGTAGGAAGGTGCCGTCTCTCTCAGTCGGCACAAATGGGAAGACCCTTTATCTCTGAAAAAGAAAAAACCATTGTGATATGGATATTTGAGCAAATCATAAAATAAAGAAATTGAATAGACCTTGTGGCTGCCGACTGAACCAGAATGGTGCCATCTCTCTCACACGACACAAATTGGAAGACCCTTTAACTCTAAAAAATAAATTATTTGAGCCGCAAATCATAAAATAAAGAAATTGAATAGACCTTGTGGCTGCCGACTGAACCAGAATGGTGCCGTCTCTCTCACACGCACAAATTGGAAGACCCTTTAACTCTAAAAAATAAATTATTTGAGCCGCAAATCATAAAATAAAGAAATTGAATAGATCTTGTGTGTCTGCCGACTGAGCCAGGATGGTGCCGTCTCTCTCACATGGCACAAATGGGAAGACCCTTCAACTCTGGCATCAAAAAAAATACATTGTGATATGGATATTTGAGCCGCAATTAAAGAAAAAGAAATTACACAAACCTTGTGGCGCCAACTGAGCAGGATGGTACCGACAATCTAAATCGGCATAGAAATCTCGATTGATTTACTTGGGTGCTGCACGAATCGACTCGAAATGGATGCGCCACTCCTCTCAAGCCCCTTAGAGGAGATTTCAGATATCAGATCTGAGATAGAAAAAACCTAGCCGCAATGGAAACAGTAAACCCTATCTACCAAAAAACCCTAACCGCAATGAAAATAGTGAACCCTACAGAATAAATGTGACATTAATATTTAGGGTTAATATTAAAATATATGAATAATTAGTAAAAGGTGAAGATATTTCAAATCATAAAAGGTAATAATTAAATTAAATCGGTGATACTAGAAAGCAGCATTAAGAACACTGTGAGCTGGGCAACGTAGAATTAATTATATACAAAAGTGTATTCACGTTTATTATCAACGATTATAATTTTTTTTGGCAAACGAGAGTGTGTTTAATCTTTGCTTTGCTTTCCTAAACCACCGAGCTTTCTCCTTGTGTTGTCATGGCCAGAGTTACCTATGAAGGCATTGACAAAGATTTCCCAGTCGATGAAGATGGAAGCTTTTGTGTTTGAACATGATCTTCACTTTGCTTTCAACATTCTTTGTTGGTTCAGTATACATGTGGTTCAATTGATGTCAGTTTTTACGAGTTCTAGAGAAGATGTGGAGTTGTTACCAGAAGGCAATGCATCAAACCAATTTGTCTTTTACACATTGTTCCGGCAAAGGGCCCGTTGTTCAGGTTTGTAGACAAAGGTGAGGAATACATGCTGGTGTGTCTTCTAAGAGCAGACAAATGTGGATAGGGAAGGATCTCATTGGTTCGTCTAAAGTTAAACGAGTCTCTAAACTACTAGAGTATACAATGGAAATGTCATTTATGAACTTCCTCCAAAGAAAGAAAGCATAGAGAAAGTACTTGGGGATGAATCGCAAGGATGGCTGCTACCATTGGACACACCCGACAACACACTGGCATGTTTCGGTGCGAGTCAATCGAAATTTATGTGTCGGACATCTCAAATGCATCAATCCTACATGCCCCTACTTGGCTTTTGAGAAGAAAGCAAATGAATGTCACTTCAAGGGTGCTGTGGAGAAGGCAAGACAATTGAGTTAGGCAAAGTGAAAGGCATGAAATGTAAGCCATTGTGGAGAGGAGCCATTGCTAGTGCACACTTGTCCGGCTTATGTGTACTACATTCTGCCAGACGAATTCTTTACAAAGTTGTTCATTCACAGAGGTGTTCATCAGCATCCAGTCAGCCCTCAGTGTCAGCTTCAAACGTTCAGTGTGCCAGATCTAGTGTCAGCAACGTGGTAAAGAGCAGTCCATGAACCATCAACGAGTTCACACAAACATGATATAGAGTACATACACAGAGCAGGTGGTCCAAAACAACAGGAGAAAGAGGTTAAGGTTCGAAGAGGTTTTGGAGAGAAGATTGCACAAACGGAGTGGGCCATCAGACGAATTGGAGCATCCAGTAGGGTTAAGTGTTTGGGATGAATCAGGAAAGGAACTGCTATGTGTGGAAAACCAGTCAGTTATCCAAGCAGAGTGCCAGCACCAGGATTCTATGGAAATGAATGTACAGTGATGCCTTGGGGAATGAGGAGTATGTACATAGATGATGTGGTTTCACCCAAAAGTTCAGGTGTTTCACGCAGCCAAACGGCAAAATTCTTCAATCAAGAATTCCAGCACCATCAACGGTTTGGCCTGTGCTCAAGGAAATGAAGCTGACAAGTGAGGAGGTCAGAGAAACTCATGATGGAGGCTTTGTTCTGGAAGGTTTATAGGGGACGACAAGAAAGAGTAGATGAGGGTCAGAAGGACAAAAACACCATTGCCACCACGTGGAGCTGGATTCTACAACAATTCCACTTTCGAAGGACGCATGGTCCGGACTCCAACAAAAATGTCTAAGGAACAAGAGAAGAATTTCCACAAGGCCAAGACGTTTTTAGGTCGAGTGAGAAATGTTGAAGTGATAGTTAGAGGACGGAAGAAGGCTTTCGGTGTGTCGACAGGAAATGACTCTGCAAAGGTGACTATTAGTACTTATCTTACATGCAGTTGTTCTACCTTTCAGAAAGAGCAAAGTTGGAGCCCATGTGTACACATGTACTTCGTCTACAGCCATGTGCTTGGCTTGAACCCGGACGTCACATATTTTCTACAAAAGGCGATCACTCAGTGAGATGGAGGTCCACCATTTGCTAGTGAATTGCAGTAGAGTTCATGACCCACCAGTGCTACAAGGATAAATGGTTTACATAAAAATGCTTTGTTTGAATAGTAATTTATTGAACTTTTTTATAAAGTATTCAAAAAATTCTAAAAATTTAGATGATTTATTTGTTGGTCAGCAAATATTAAGCCAGTTTGCATATTAAAAAAACTTATATCAAAAATATTCTTGAGAATATTCTAGAATATGCTAGAATATACCTGGAATATCCGTGAATATACTAGAATAATATGAAGCCTCCTGAGCCGGAGCCTCCTTTTCGTCAAGACCCTAGCTCAAGAATAGAAGCCCGAATGAAATGAAACTTGATTTGAATGTGTTTGATACGTCCATGAAATCTAGGATTCCTACTCAACACCATTGCACTTTGGTTATCAAAAACAAGTTTGTTGCTCCATCTGGAAGCAGTAACAAACCAACCAAGTGCTCCCTAAGCCAAATGGCTTCTTGTGTTGCAGTTGTAAGTGCCATATATTCTGCCTCTGTGCTGAAAAGGGCAATTACTGACTGCTTCTTGTTGAACCAAGTGATGACTATGCTCCCAAGGAGGCTGAAACAATACCCTCAAGTTGAGCACCTTGAATCTAGATCTTCGCAAAATCTACATCATTGTATCCTTGAAGCTCCAATGTGCTAGATCTCTCATAGATCAAAACATAATTTGCTGTCCCCTTGAGATAATGAAGGATATGTTTGACTGCTAGCCAATGTTGCCATCTGAGATTTGCCATAAATTGAGCGATGGCTCCCACATCAAAAGCTACTATATCTAGCCTTGTATAGATCATAAGATAAATCAGGCTCCCAACAATCTGTCGATAAGGAATCACATTGATCCTCTGCCTCTCTTCTTTAGTTTGTGGGACACATAGATAAATGATGATTGACTTGGATTGGTGTCTCTATTGGATTAAGATTCTCCAAACTAGAGAGCTTCAATCACGTACTAATTTTGTCATAGTTTTTACTATGACTCGACCCTTTACTTTGGGATTTGACTGTTGTTACCTACTGGATTATGTGACAAACCCTAGATGTAGAAGAAACAGGCCCGCATAGTGCACTTAGGTATCTAGTGATGGTCCGACTGGGTGTCATTAGATATTTACAAAAAACTCTAGGTGAAGTTAGCACTTCCATTTAGAGAACCCTCTCCCGTTTTGACGTTCCAGGTTAGGGTTCTTTGCAAAATATAGCTTGTCAAAATAAGGGTTAGGGACACCTAGGGTTGCCCTAACCCCTCCTAGGTGTTAGGTTTAGGTTAGGTTAGGATAACCATTTTCTCTAAGGGCTGGCATTTCCGTGCCAGCCCACTTACTCACTTAGGTAAACAGGGGGGGGGTCCGTCACATAAATAAGGTAGAGTATACGTAGTGAGGCTTCATGGGGTTAAAAGAGAGCTCGTTAACCTCCTACTGGTGCAAGCTAAGCTTGTGTCGTCAAGGTGTAACCCTCCGTTGTGCTGCCCAAACTTCCACACGACAGGGGTACAACCCACCCTAGGGTTAGACTATCCTTATCGTTGGCAGGATCTTGCCTTTAAGATAGGGGCACGTCACTTCCAAGGAGTTAGTCAGATTCCTTGGTCCGAAAACCTGCTCGCAAGCTCAAAGGCATTGCCCGAGTTCACATTTCGCAAAACTAGTGGTTGAGGCCTTGCTCCGGCCGCCTCAACCACGCCAAGCTAGGAACGACACCTAAAGCTCGGCTAGTCAATGTATCCTGATTCACAAGGTGAGTCTCGTTCGTGGACTTAGTCAGCTAAGGGTTTGAGTTCCTAGGGCTTGGGTTCCTAATACGGGTTATTTTACCAGATTCTATAGGGTTTCTAGAGAGGGGATTCCAAGGTTGGCACCTGGCAAGCTGCCTTTGTGGCACTAGGTAAAAACTCTGACAATTGGTATCGGAGCAAGTTCTCCGTGGTCAATAGGACTGCCTTAAGTCGTAGGGTGTTTCAATGTTTAGATAACTCTAAATTCTTGATATACTTATTGCTTTTGGTTGACATGTCTGTATTCTGCACAGAGAGTTTGATCCTGTGAGTTGTCAAACTTCGGAAAACACTTGCTCAGTGAGTCGGCGTGAGATTCTAGGTATGTCCAAAAGTCTTATGCTTCCAAATTCAACCGACGAGCTAGACTAGTCGATATGAAGTTATATGTTGCTCAAGTATCGATCATCATTCGGACTTGGTCCCCTCGTATCCTTCTTGTCAAATATAGCAAAGGGTCAGTTTTGTCTTGAATAGCAAATAAGGCAGGTTGTGTCTGGCACAACATTACCTCCTCTGACTCATCTTCCGGATCTTCAAGCGTTTCTAGTTCAGCAACTTCTTCTGTACCATCTCCTTGAAATGACCCGATTGTTGTGGGTGCCCGACATTCTCTAGCGAAATGACCAAGCTTGTTACAAATGTGACATGTACGAACCCGCCTGCGGATTGCGAGGGAGCAGACTTTAGAGCCGAGCCCTTGGCCTGCTAAGGAGGTGGTAACGCTAACGGCTTCCGAGATCCGATAGGTCTTGATGTATTTGAAAATTTGGAACTGTCGACGAAGGACTTGCACTTCGATTTGATGGTGACTGATTCGGTCGTCTATCAAATCTTCTGAACCCAGACTTTGGAAGAAAACTCAGTTTAGGTTTTGCATCCTCCCCTTTGTACAAGTCTCTAACGACATGCCATAAGCAACCTTTTGAGCTGCCTCTTGACATTCTCGATAGCTTGTTGGCTTGTACCTTAAGATTTCTCTTTGCGTCTTCTCATTCAAGCTAGCCATGAAGCAACTTCGAGCTTCATCATCGCTCATATTTGGCACCAATCACTATACACTCTCGAATTAATAAACGTGGTCCATTGGACTTCTTCGAATTCCCTGTTGACAAAGTGCCATGTCAACATTGCAATCGCAAACCGAGATCATCCAGCATATACTACTTTTTGATCTCCTTTTTCATATGTTTTCAGCTGTTTCGGTATCCACGTTCACCTTTAACAATTCGCCACCAAGTTTTACCTTCTTCTTTAAGAAATTGCTTGGCACATGCAACCTTTTTTATCTTTCTCATGGAAGCAGCCTCGAAATAGCTTTACATATCATACAACCAGTCATCCAAAACCTTATAATCCTTTGAACCCATAAAGTTCGAAGGCTTTACCAGTTTGAATTTACTGGGACCTCTACCACCTACTTCCGTCGAAGAATCTAATTAGAGGAACCTGACTCTGAGTCATGCTTCTTCTTCTTTTTCCATGTGTCTGGTTGCGGAACATTTGCACTGCAGTATTCATCAAATCGGAATGGCAACATTATCAATTCGGTCTTCAACCCCAAAACATCTCCTCAAAGTTTGTTTAGGGCATCCATCATTATTTCTCGCCAACCAGGTCGTTGTCTAACTCTAGGGGTTGACCTGGATCAGCCTCATCCATCCCTCATTTTGAGCCTTTACGACAGCCCTCTTTGCCTCAGGCTCTGGTTGCTTTCTTTTGCTCATCGTATTGAACCCTAGTGTCAACACTCAGAGAATATACTTAGAATATTCCCAATGTGAAATTGGAAACACCCTGCACAAGTTGTACATCCACACACATCAGCTTAAACCTGTAATAAAGATGTATGAAATAAAAATCAATTTTGGCAAAGGTTCTCAAAATACTAATAATATAGCAAGGGCAATTCTGTCCAAATCAAAAATTGGAAGGCTAAGCTAGACTTAGTTGTCTTGAATATGACAGGGTTTGACTTTGTTTTGGGTATGGAATGGTTCCATAAACATGTAATCGAAATGGGGTTCTGAGATAATCGAATCACGCTTGCAGCAGATAAAGAGGACATTAGAAAGACCACGCTCAAAATGGAAACACTAACTGATAAGGATTGGAATCCTATGTTCCTTACCTTAACTCAGTTGCGTAAGGCAGTTAGCATCGGGAACGTGTGTTTCTTGCAATGGTTTTGGATACTGGTGAAGTCAAAATAAGATGGTCAAGAATCTGTTCCTGAACCTATTTTGGAAGTCTTGAACATGTTTAAGGATGTGTTGCCAGAAGACTTGCCGCCCGAGTTACCTCCACGTCGAGCTGTGGACACAGGATAGAGATTTTGCCAGGTTCGTCTCCACCGGCAAGAGCCCATATCGGTTGAATCCTCAAGAGTTAGTAGAATTGAAGAGACAGTTGACAGAATTGATTGGTCGAGGACACATTCGACCTAGTCGATCGCCGTATGGTGCACCTATCTTGTTTGTAATGAAAAAGGATGGTACGATGCGAATGTGTGTGGACTATCGAGCGCTAAACGGATAACTATCAAAAATAAGTATCCTCTTCCACGAGTGGACGACTTATTTGATAGGACTATCGAAAGCAAAGTATTTTTCAAGAATAGACTTGAGATCGGTACCATCAGATTCGGGTAGCAGAGAATGACATTGAGAAGACCGCTTTTCGAACGCGTTATGGATCATTTGAGTTTCTAGTCTTGCCATTCGGGTTGTGCAATGCTCCAGCAACTTTTTGCACAATGATGGATGATGTGTTTAGAGACTATCTAGACGAGTTCGTAGTGGTGTATATTGATGACATTCTGATTTTCAGTTCGACAATTGAGGAACATGTGGAACACTTAAAAAAGTGTTTCAGAGGTTGAGAGAGAACCAGTTGTATGCTAAAGAAAGCAAGTGCGCATTTGGTCAAACCAAGATAGATTTCTTGGGACACTTGATCTCAGGTGGGGAGGTTGCCATGGATCCAAAGAAAATTCAAGCTATTATGAGTGGATGACTTTAAAAGACGTGCATGAAGTTAGATCATTTCTTGGTCTGACAGGGTATTACCGAAGATTCATAAAGGGTTACTCGGAAATAGCGGCCCCATTGACAGATCTTACGAAAAATGGCATTTCCTGCCAACGTGCGTTCGTCAAACTCAAAGAGGCTATCTCTTCTGAGCCAGTTTTGCAGTTGCCCATCTTTGAAGATCCCTTTGAAGTAGAATGTGACGCTTCCGACTTTGCAATTGGTGGTGTATTGCAACAGAAAAGGACATCCAGTGTCCTTTTTCTCGAAGAAGTTAGATGCCGCGCAAACTCGATGGCCTACTCACGAAAAGGAGATGTATGCTATTGTTGCTTCCTTGGAGTATTGGCGTCATTATCTTCCAAGTCATGGCACTGTGGTTTGGACAGATAGTGTAACTCTAAGGTATTTTGAAACGCAGCCGAAGCTATCGCCAAAGTATGCTAGATGGCAGCAGAAGTTGGCACGATTTCAGCCTGAAATCAACATAAGGCGGGAAAGGACAATGTGGTAGCTGATGCACTCAGTAGGAAGGGTCATCTTCGATTATGTCAGCACCCGTGTCAACTTTGGTGGATGAATTTGTGACGGCGTATCCTCAGGACAAGTTTGTAAGGAGGCTTTGAGCCTGGTGGCAAAGAGGAAACAAGTTCATCAATTACGAAAGATGGTAATATTCCAGCAGGAATAGAAAGTCGAATGGATGCACTCAAACAGGCCATTTTGCAGTACGAGATGGAGTTCTTTATTATAAAGAAAAGAGACTCTATGTTCCAGAAGGGACATGGAGGGAGAGGCTTTAAAGATCCTTGCCTTTGGACATGGTGGAAGGCATAAGACATTGGCTTTGTTGAAACAGGGATTCTATTGGCCGGGTATGATAGATGATGTTGCCAAGTATGTCAAGACATGCCCCACATGTCAACAAGTAAAGAGCCGATCGCAAAAACGAGCTGGGAAGTTGCAGTGTATACCGATTCCAGAGCGGCCATTTCAAAGTGTTACTTTGGACTTTATCATGGGATTGCCAAAATCTTGTGGTTTTAACGCGCTCATGGTGGTAGTCGATCGGTTTTCAAAGGTTGCTCATTTCATTCCAACTGTAGAGACAGTGAATGCAAACAAGCAGCAAATTGTTCTTCCACGAAGTCGTAAGAGTGCACTACGGAAACATGATCTCAGATCGGGATCCTCGATTTACGGGCAAGTTTTGGGGACGTTGTTTAAGCAGTTTGGTACGATGCTGAAGTTCAGTACGGCTTATCATCCAAAATGATGGTCAAACAGAGAGAGTGAACCGACAAGTCGAGGACTATCTCAGATGCTATGTTCAAGGTGATCAACTTGATTGGGCTGAACACTTGGATATGGCTGAGATATGTTACAATAACTCGACACACACTGCAATCGGATGTAGCCCGATGGAAGTGTTAACTGGGAATAAGGGTGGTATTCCTCAGAGTATGGTGTTACCAAAAGACGATAGCAATCGAGTTCCATCTATAGCAAGTTCACGGGACAATTGTATCGGACATGGGAAGCTACTCGTCAAGCGATGGCTACAGCACAGGAAAGGTATCTCAGTAGTACGATAAGCATCGGCGGAGATGTAGAGTATCAGGTTGGGGATATGGTATTGTTGAGTACCAAAAACCTAAAGGTTCCAATGACTCTTTCGAGAAGTTTCTAACACTACATAGGTCCATACAAGATGGTGAAGCAAGTAGGGAAAGTGGCTTATGAGTTGGATCTTCCTCCAGAGTTGGGAACAATACACAATGTGTTTCATGTCAATTTGCTCGAGCCATTCCACAAAGATGAGAAACATCCGCAAAGATATGAAAACTTACGTCCGCCCCTGAGCTGGTTCATGAAGGTACGGAGTACGAAGTCGAATCCATATTGGGCAAAAGGAAGGTTTATGGACCGCGAAAACGTAAGTTTGAGTATCTCGTCAAATGGAAAGGCTATCCAGCGTGCGAATCGACATGGGAACCATTGGAGAATCTACAAAACGCGATGGAGTTGGTGAATGAGTTTGAGGCAAGGTCTCAAACTAATTAAGGAATAAAGTTATTTCTTCTTAACCTAGGGGCCGACAGACAACATTAATTAGAGGCCTCCGATATAAATTCTAGTTAACTAAAAGAAATTAAACTAAGTTGTCTGTGTCGGGTGACAGACTTTGCAGACGTGCAAAAGGTCTCCAAATGACTTCTTGTCGCAGGTGGTACCTCCGGCAGCTGAGTTCTCACTCAGTGAACGACGGTTCTGAAGTATTTGGCTTCGCGTAATGCAAGGGGGGTAATAAAACTTGTGAACTTTTTGCTGACTCCGCATAGAGTGATTAGCGTTAGTTTTCAGTTAATTTTTCCTAACCTAGTCTAGTCTTGGAGTTAGACGTCAACGAGGACGTTGACATTTTCAAAGGCGGGGAGTGTGTCATAGTTTTTACTATGACTCGACCCTTTACTTTGGGGTTTGACTGTTGTTACCTACTGGATTATGTGACGAACCCTAGATGTAGAAGAAACAGGCCCGCATAGTGCACTTGGGTATCTAGTGATGGTCCGGCCGGGTGTCGTTAGGTATTTGCAAGAAACTCTAGGCGAAGCTAGCACTTCCATTTAGAGAACCCTCCCCCGTTTTGACGTTCCAGGTTAGGGTTCTTGCAAATTATAGCTTGTCAAAATAAGGGTTAGGGACACCCCTAGGGTTGACCTAACCCTAGGGTTGCCCTAAACCCCCCCCTAGGGGTTAGGTTTAGGATTAGGTTAGGACAACCATTTTCTCTAAGGGCTGGCATTTCCGTGCCAGCCCACTTACTCACTTAGGTAAACAGGGGGGGGGGTCCGTCACATAAATAAGGTAGAGTATATGTAGTGAGGCTTCCTGGGTTCAAAAGAGAGCTCGTTAACCTCCTACCGGTGCAAGCTAAGCTTGTGTCGTCAAGGTGCAACCCTCGTTGTGCCGCCCAAACTTCCACACGACAGGGGTACAACCCACCCTAGGGTTAGACTATCCTTATCGTTGGCAGGATCTTGCCTTTGAGAAGGGCACGTCACTTCCAAGGAGTTAGCCAGATTCCTTGGTCCGAAAACCTGCTCGCAAGCTCAAAGGTATTGCCCGAGTTCACGTTCCGCAAACTAGTGGTTGAGGCCTTGCTCCGGCCGCCTCAACCACGCCAAGCTAGGAACGACACCTAAACTCGGCTAGTCCGTATCCTGATTCACAAGGTGAGTCTCGTTCGTGGACTTAGTCAGTTAGGGTTTAAGTTCCTAAGGTTGGGTTCCTAATACGGGTTACTTTACCAGATTCCGTGGGGTTTCCAGAGAGGGGATTCCAGGGTTGGCACCTGGCAAGCCGCCTTTGTGGCACCAGGTAAAATACTCTAACATATTTTGTGAGAGAATCATTTTGCCGGGGGGTGATTGCTGAATCTTGATGTTGAGGCAGAATTTAACTTTGCCTAAATATGTCATCTCAAATGTAGATGACAGCTACTTCTTTAGCTGCTGCAGGTGAAAGGATTATCAAAGATAAGAAGAAATCACAACATAGAGAGCAAGAATGAGGATGGAATCATCAAGAAGCCGGATGGAGATGTTGGTATTTGCTCCACTTTTTTGAAAATCAAGAAAAAGTAAGTACTGATCCATCTTCTCATACCACACTCTTGGAGCTTGCTTCAATCCATACAACACTTTGTTCAGCTTGTAGATTCCTTGTGTCCCCCTCTCAAGCCCAAGAGGTAACTGGATGTACACGTCCTCTTGCAGCTCCCTATTCAAGAAGGTATTTTTAACATCCATCTGTTCAACCAAAAAATCCTATTTTGCTGCAAGGTTGAGAAGAAGTCAGAATCAGATAGATGCCATCTTCACCATCGGAGAATAAGTCTCATTGAAGTCAATTCCTTCAATTTGAGAGAATCCTCTAGCCATGATCCTAGCCTTGTAGTGATGGATCTCCCCTTTTGAACATGTCTTGATCTTGAATGACACTTTGGTTGACCAAATTTGCTCCTTCTCAAAATTCTCCACTAAGGACTAGGTTCGATTTTTCTCGTGGGAATCTAGCTCATCCTTCAATCCCACCATCCACTTTGCTAATTCTTCACATGGTCGTGCTTATGCAATGGAATCCAAAACAAATTGGAAGTGGAGGAGGAAGAAGATTTGCAGAATCTGCTACGTAAAGTGCATTAGAAGGATGAGAAGAATGAGAACGTGGAAGAGAAATAGCTTGCTTAGTTGCTCTTATGGCAATCTGCTCTTAGTATTGGGCACCCCTCTTAATAAGAATGCGCTGCTGAGAAGATCTCTGCAAGGAATCTTCTATTGGTTGGGATTTTCTTAGGAGGACCAAATGAGGATGCTCCCTTGAGTCACTGATGCCTCTCCAACATGAACACTTGTTGTTGGTATTGCAACCATTGTTGTAGTCGATTTGGGTACCCCTTCATCTTTGGCATCTTCAATAGGATACTCTAACAAGTCAATCAATTCTGACGAGGATCTTTCTGAGACTGCTACTTTTGGTCCTGATTTCGTTGACCATAGGTGAGAACCTCATTGAACGACGAAGATTTGCTTTAATACCCTTTGTACTCCTCACTATACCCGATAAGGACTGAGGATTTCATCTTAGAATCTAAACTTCTTCCGATGTTGATCAGGAATAATAAGTATAGGCCAAACATCCAAAATGCCTCAGAAAAGCAAGATTCAGTTTTTCTACTTGTCTAAACTTTGAACGGCATTTGTCCTTGTACTGCTTTTGTGAGAACACGATTGCATACAAATGCTACTGTAGACACTGCTTCTGTCCAAAATGGACTTAGGCAATCCAGAATCAAAGAGCATGGTTCTCCCACTCTCCAAAAGGGTATGGTTCATCCACTCCACCACACCATTTTGTTCTGGAGTATAAGGAATTGTGTAAGAAATGCTTCGAAAAGCATCTAACTTTTGATGAAAGAATTTGACCACCACATAGCGTGAAAAATCATCAATAAAGGTGATGAAATACCTCTCTGCTTCGCATGGGCCCACATAAATTAGAATATACTATCTCTAAAGGCTGAGATGCTTCAATGGAATCTTTCGATTTGAAAGGCAATAATGTTGTTTGCCATGAACACATGCTTGACATGCTGGCAAAAACAAAGTGCTAGCTTCAATCCCATTAGTGAATTCTAACGTGCAAGATTTCTTATGGCTTGTTCATGCAGATGCCCTAATCTGCAATGCCAAAAAGATATGCTATTAGCATCTTTTCTGCCAACGTTCTCTAGAACCATTGCTTTATGCGGCACTTGTACTTGGCAATCAAGCTTGAACATTCTGCCAACTCTTGCTCTAGTAGCCACAATGCCGAAATCATTATGGACAATAGCTGCTCCTTGCTCCATGAAATTGACTTGGAATGCTTGTTTAGTAATTTGTCCTACTAAAGGATAGTCTAACTGGAATCTAGGATGTAAAAGACCTTCTAGATGCATCACCTTTGCAACTGCACTATAATTGTACCGATACCCACCATGTTGATGAAGGAATCATTCAGCATCTTCCTTTGTCCTTCAAATGGTTTGAATTGGAGAAGGATTTCACACATGTGTGTAGCATGGTTTGTCATTGCTAAACAACTGGCTCAAAAATTCCCATATGCTAGTGAGAAAACATAAAAGCCACATCTTTTTGTTTGTAGATGTGCAAGATGACCCATTTGCTTGCACTTATTGCACCCATTTTCCTGGGATGACGCCACCAAGAAGGAGATCCCTTACTATTTTGTTAATTGTACTGACACTTCCCCAATCTACTCCAAACAATGGACTTTTGTTCTACTTTGCTTTAGCACCATAAAAGGCCACATTGCTTTGCTTCTCTCCCTTCACGTATGAAGACAAGCTGCGGCAATCTATTCAGATCAAAATTGGATAGATCTCGACAAAAGTCTTGCCTTGGGCTCCAAGATTGATTGCTTGGGATTTGAGGTAATCAGCTACCCCATTGTTCTAGACTGCTCAAAGTTCTTCATTTCAATCTTCAACTTTTGAATGTTCACAATTTTTGTTGTGCTGCATACTGGAACCAGCTGATGTACAGATTCAGATGGCCTTGGCGAAGAGCATAGAAGTCACTCTTCAAGGTCACTAAGGAAGCTTTCCATCTTTGCCCAAGACCTTAGAAATTAGTGACTAATTTGTTTGGATCCATGTGGGATCTATAGATTCTCCCCAACGCTCTCCCCAAGATTCCGATGGCTTTGCAGTTCTTCTCCCCCAATCTGCAAGCTTGTTCACATTAGTAGACTTGGTATAAGATCCCTCCACAGATTCTTCTCCATCAGGACATACCATTTACACTTTAATTTGAAGATCCTTGGATAGATTGTACAACAGTTAGAGTCCTCTTTTTCTCACATGGTATGGAGGCTGGTTGATTAGCATGGAGCCCTCTTCTACTGTGAGGAGGAATCGAGAAGAGGAAGAAAGAGAAATGTGGAAGAACAAGAGCAATTGGCCAAAAGTAATAGTTTCACTTTAGCAATTTATACAAAGATTCATTAGCTATTTACTAACACCTATTTGTTCATAAACAAAAATAAAAGAAACAGCTTTGGATGTATTTCTCTACATTTTTACTTACTCTAATTGTATTATCGATGGTTAATGGTAAGTAATTATTATTTCCATGTCATTTGTTACATATTAATGTCAAAAAGTACTGATTAATGTCTTAAGTAAAATAAATAAGTAGTTCAAGTCTATGAATCTTGATTCACCACACTTTCGTTTGAGCATGTAATTAACACATGGTTTTAATTCATTATTCTCAATTTGTAAACAAAATTAAAATTAACTATAAGAAGATGACAAACCTGCTTAAGACAAAAGACTTTTAAGATAGCAACTCATAATATTCAAATCTTTTTATTGTGGAGTTGTTCATTGAAACATCCAATTAAAATCTTATAATAAATAGAATTTAATATGCTTCTTTAACATTTATATATGTCATATACCTTAATATGTAAATTTATGATGCATGGAGTTTATGTTCAACTTACATTGAAACCAACATGTTCTTATTCAAAAGAGTAATAGTATAGCATTAAGTGCATTAAAAAGTTATGTAATGAGAATATATACACTATAATTGGCAAGGGTTGGATCCTAACAATGTTCCTATTATAAAGTATTAACAATGTAAATATATTGGGCAATTTCAACATATAAATAATTAAAATAGTAAATCATGCAAGATGAATATTTAAAATAATAATGTGCAAAACATGTCATCCTTGTGTGATAAAAGTGTGATAAAACATATTAATAAAGTGTAAATATTATACTTATAAGGTTATTATATGCAATTATTATGTGGGTAATTTAAAATATTGGGCAACTATATGATACATATTTCATGAATGAAACATGAAATAATATAATGATAAATATTTAAGATTTGTTAATAATGTTCAAATATCTTTGTCCTCATATTATTCATATATTATTGTATGCATTCACTATGTGATTTATGGATTGCTTTCTCTTTGTTTAACCTTAGTCTAATGAATTTGTATAGATAAAATCAAATTACAATTACATTTAAGAACATATTAATATTATTACCTATATATATATATATGTTTTCTTTCATGCTCATCATATATATTGTCACCTTCAATATCATTGGTTTTGTCTTTATTACCATTGTTGGAAAAAGGAAACTTAAATTGCACACACATTAATAATAAACAAGTGATAGATTGAGCTGTATTAGTCTACTCACCAAATTAAGGTGAAAGTCCACAATACCCACAACATTCACAAAGAGTCACCAAATGGTGGATTCCTAATTCAAAGTGGCTTTTTCATATAAAAATATCATTTTATAGTGACTTTGAAATGTATTTGAGTTCAAAGCGGCTTTTGTATTTGTATAGTGAAGTCCTATATTGGCGTCGTTGCTTGAAGTGGATTTTTGTAGTCAAGAACTTTGTGATTGTGAATTCCATTGCGGGTATAAAAAACATAGTGATATTGTACGTGAGTTTGTAGTGTGGCATTTTGTAGACTTAGTCATCGTCTATTAAAAAATATTGTAGAGCACCTACAGAAGAGCTAGTTACTTGCACTTTTCTCTTGCAATGCATTTGAGACCAGCTAACATATGCGAAGTTTTGGTTAGCTAGTTCATATAACCCATCATCCCCAACTTCCAACAGTTGAACTTTGAAAATTTTTTTGCAACTACAAGTTGGTTATGTTGTAACTCTATCACATCCTAAACTTCTACTATAACAAAACCGTCTTTTGATTTCAGTTTTTGTCACATAGCACAAACCGTTCCACTTGAGTCCATTTTTGTTTTGTAGTGTGTTGTGCACCCCCTAGTAGTAAATGTTCTTCTCCAACTCTGATATGATGTTCGAGCCACTATACATCCATGGTTTGCCTCTCAATGCTACTGGATATCACAATAGCAAATTTTAAACTAGCTCTCCCTTGGATCTCCAAAATGTCGCATGTTGTCACCCAAATAGGGTGTTTACTAGCTCCATTTTGAAGATGTGTTGGGAATGATGATGCAACAACTTCTATAGCAATATCAAAGCCTCTCTTTGCCAATGCTTGGTCTGTGTGTGGCACAATGCGAACTTCATGCTGAATGTCATCCACTAGTAAAATACAAGCTGAGTCAAAATGGTAACGTCCAGGCGCCAAAATAACATTCCACTTGCTTCGTGAATGCTTGGTTGAGAAGTTCGGTTTTGGCAGTGGCATCTGGACATGAATTAACTTGAGGTTAAAGTTCACAAGTCTAGAAACTCACATATATTCATCCATTGTACTCCACTAAAAAAACATCCATGAGTTGTGTATAACAAACTTTGCCTACATGGACAAAACATTACACTATGTACAACATGATATTAACTTCAAAAAAACATACATGTGTTGTCAAGGTCTCGTGTCACCATTGTATTGCCTGACTTGAAGATTGTTCCACAAATACAAATAACTTTATGTCCAAAGCATTCTTGGTTTATAATTCCAGTTGCCTAGAACTCCACTCCTATAATGCATGCAAGTGCTTCCACCTGCAATGTAGAAATATGCATGCCTTTTTGCAGGGTTACAAGGACTCTTGTCTCTGAAATCCTTCTTTGCCAATCTCTAGAACCCATGTCCATACACTGTTTCCATACCTCCATAGCTAAGTCTTCTAAACTTACCACAACTTCACCAACACCATCTCCAATGAACCTGTAGAAACTGGTTTTATGAAGCTTTGATTAAGCATATATCTCAAACGTTCTGGTGGCAACAATCCATCCCTTTCCAACATCATTTGCTCTTGAATGGTTTAAAAAAAACCCTGCTTACACAAGTTGGAAATCAAAAGATCCCATAAGCTGTAGAAAACATAGTATGCATCTTAGATGGGTCTTCATGTATGTCATTTCCATTTGTATATTGTATGTGTCGAGTTGCATTCAACACTTTGAATTCAGACTCATACCTGTAACACGAAGTGTTCGTAGAAGAACCAAACAAAAAAATATCCTTACCTCGTCCAAACACATGCATCAATACAAATTGATGAGGCCCAAATCTCAAATATCATAGAACCTCAACCATGTTGCAAAGTTCTCACATATCATCAAGTGTTTCAATAGTCCATCCAAAACTTTGACTTCAGTCATATAATAATTTTGTTAGCTTCATCAATAAGAAATAGATCTTCATGTGCTCGTTGTCAAGAGGCCATCTACTGCATACATTTGGTACCATTGTACAAAATGTTGGTGCTCCTGAGCTCGCCAAAAAACAAGCTGAGTCAATGAATGATCTAGTCTACGACCTCTCTTCATGATTGAGGTTCAATGTTGTAGCAAGGTCTTCATTCGTGATCTCAATATCTGCATGGTAGATTCCTTGCCTTCTTGTATTTTGTTGAATGTTTGTTCGTTGCACACTTTTAACACATTCAGACACCACAAATGCATCACCTCAAATGTTAACTCTGAAAAGAAAAGTGAGAATTGGCTCAAATCTAAAATGAAAACTATTACAAGTTTGCTTACCCGTAAACCTTAGCTAACTTGAGCAACATGCTTGCACCACGTACTCTAGACTCCCGTTGGAATTTCCACTTATGAGATGTGCTCGAGATTGTTTTCAACACCTCAATTGCTTCATTGATCTCACGAACTATCCGAGGTTGAAGTGGCTCCATGGAATTCTAGAAAATGTCAGAATGTTTCAATTGCTTCCCATCCTGTGTAACTGGATTCTTACATTTCCTGCAATTGTTTTTGCCACCTGCATGGGGGGATAGCTTGTTAAAGCCTTCCTTAAATGAACAAAACCAGCATCAACGTACCACTCAAAAGCTTGAGAAGTTCGCATTGTGCTAGATGGTCCACAGTAACAATTAGGAGCAAAGACCTGAGATGAAAGTTTTTTGGTAGCCCTGCATACTAGTTAGGATCTAGAGAATAATCTACCTCCACCCCTTCTATAAACAATGACACAACCTCCTTAATCAACAAGTTCATGAATGAATCTAGGCTGTCTATCCATGCTTCCACTTATGACTTCGGAATGTACATGATTGGTAATGTCGTTGTAGAGTGTGCTGCTCATTGCAAGCCTGGATTTAGTACTTTAACGTTTAATGCTCCTGAACTCCTCTGCTTGGTTCTGGCGGATTGAAATTCGTCCCAATGAAGTTGTAGTGCTAAGTTCCTAGGGTCCCCTTTGACTAGCCTCCGAGTAGCTTCAAAAATAGAATGGCACGAAGGGCATTTTACTTTGTACATACTATGCTGATCCACGCCCACACCATTCATGCACTCATTTCTAATTGGCCATTGATGTATGAATTCCTCGTAGAAGCAACACTTGATAGGAAGCTTAAACTCTTGATTAGGAAAAAACGTTTGATACTGTCCCCATTTGCTACCTTCCCAAATCTCATTAATTTGTTTAAGGGGTTTGTGTAATGCTCTACATTGCCACAATTTCACGCTCTCCAAGGCCTAAGGTCATCCCAACATATGGATTTTACTTTGGATTGTAAAAGGAGTCGAGGACCCATGGGAATGTAGTAAAAGGACTTGCACCATATAACAAGCATTCCTCTTTGCATGTGGCACAGCGATGAAGGGGAACCCTACATAAAACACAAATCAGTTGTGTCAATTCAGGGCATTTAGCAAACCACTATGTTAGAGACTTACCCGCACCCATACTAATCATCACAACTACTGAATGCAAAAGTTGGAGTGTTTTTATGCAAGCAAAAATTATGGCGTCTTAGATTTGGCATACCTAAGTTGCACATAAGGCGATCTAGGGCACGCAAAGATCGTGGAACCTTCAAAGTCAGTCCAAAACGGGCACAAGTTATGGGCTATTGTTGCTTCTCTTGTGTCGAACATTGCTTGCAAAATGTTTGTCCTCACTACCTCTGAGACATGCCCATAATCAAACAAATGACATAACTAAAATAAAAACCTCAACATTTATGTGCAATAAGTTGATTTGGGGAGGGAAGTTCATCAGATGCCAGAATATGCTCTTGATCATCTTTTGTCTCCCGAGCCAACACAAACACAATCGAGCTCATCTTCATCTTCATGGTGTTGATCTTCATGAAAATTGTCATCTCCATCTTCCAAAGGCCTCATTATCAACCCAAAATTACAAACATTTTGCTAAGTATGAAAAACTTCTTCATGGCTCTCGTCAAGCTCACTGCCTTCAACAACGTCTATGTTAAACCTATACTTGTATCTTGTGTGCAAGTGATTATAGAAGCTTGACTTGCTACAATGTTTACCTCCACTCCCAAATTGCTCAGAGCATTGTGAACATTGACAAACAAAGGCTTCACAAGGATCTTTATGATTTTCTACATGGTTTGATTGTTCTCGTGTGTGCCATCTCTAGGCATCCCTTGTGACTTGCTTCCCATTGATTATGTACTCTCTGTGCTTGGTCATGTTTTGCGTTCATGAACATGTTCTAAACATCAACTAGATGAGGTCTGTTTTAAGCAAAATGACGGTTGATCATTCATTTTTAGCTTCAAATAAAAATGTTTTATTTATTCATTTATTTATTTGGCCTCTACAACTCTCCCATGAGTTTTCCAAAACATAAATTTTCACTATTTATCATTTCTTGACCATCTTTTGAACTTGTAGCATAAAACATTAAGTAAATAATTTTCTTTCTATAAGTCAAACAATACGAATGACTTATGAAAACCAGTTTATTAAAAATTAATAAAATATAAATTAAGAAAGGAGAAATATAATTGTTTTAAAAGAAGCAATGTTAAAGTAAAATATAAAACGTGAAAATGTGATTCTAGGAGCAGATTCACGTTGCAGAGCTATAACACACTAAAGATAAGTTTATGCATTCTTTTGTAATGAAATATAAAATAATAATAATAAAATATAAAATATTTTATTATGGGTTGATTTCAATACCCTAGTTACAAAGTAGAAGATCAATGAAGAGGGTCTTGTTGGGATGAGCACAAGAGATTTGTCTGATGTGGGTGTACCGCAAGGAACATCTACCGCTATTGTTAGGTATGTGCAATCGTCATTGAAGACCCAAGCTCCTTCGCGAATCCCATCAACATCTGCAAATGCTAAAGTGCACATTCATGGCAATCGCACCAAAGTTCACATCCATGGTTCTAGTCGTGAAATAGAACACAGGGGTGGGTGCCACAGTGTCTCATCTTCTTTGACTGATTTGAAGGCTGGCCGAGTTGTCATTGCACAGGAACTCTGTTGGCAGGTGAAAGCTACATTCCCCAATTATTGGGCTACAAGGTTCAAGGGAAAGGACTAAGTTTATTTCATGTTGGCAAATATTTTCTTGGCACAGAGAATAAAAATCATAAATTGACTATATGGAGTGAACTGCTCAATGCAAACTCAAGAGGATGCAGAGAAGGAAATTGGGCATAAGCTTGTAAGCTTTCCTAAAAACATCACCAAAAAGAAGCAAGCTCTCAGGGAGGGAGGTCAATTGGAACGTGATTATGTATGGAATTATACACTGGTGGAATTGCAAGCATATGGGCAGAAACTGAAAGAAACAAATGTTGAGTTCTTTACTGAGCTACACTTAGCTCGGATGCAGAAACCGCATCCATACTTAGAGAAGAAGGTGAAGTATAGTTCCAATTTGATTTCAAAGTTGTATCTGTTTACTAATGGCTAGGGATGTTTCAAGTTGCAAAAGCCATTGTGGTTGAGAAGGTTGTGAATGAAGGCCACCCGTACACCATGCTAGAGTTAAAATCATCAACAAATGGAACATACAAAAGGATCTGCCTATCCCATTTCAACAATGCTTTTCGGTCTCTTATCTTGTTGAGGAGGTACATAGTTAACTACAAGGTAGTAATTGCATTCTGTCTAACTTTTGGATAGCACAGAAATTGGTGTTGTGGCCTAAATGTTGTACAAGGTTCATAGATGAAGAGGAAGATGGTGATAGCTATAACGATGGTGAGGATAGTGACAATCCTAGACTTCTGAATTGATAGCACTGCTAGTGAAGAGAATTAGAAGCAACTCGTCAGGTGAAATGGTAAGTTAATATTTTTTTATCGAGTACGAGGAATTAAATGTAGTAATGACATTGTATAGTATTTGGCAACATGCATGTTACTAATATATGTTGGTTTACAAGCTCAAGAAGCAAGTGGCAGCAACAACAACATAAACAAAGCTATAAGCAATGAGGGCAACCAAGGGAAGAGTTTGGTTCCCATTCCACAGAAGCCTGTCAAGCAAAACAATCCTGATAGTGACTCAAAGGAAGAAGCCGCCCTATGTGGAGACATTCTCAAATCTAAGGCTGTTATAGAGAACAAAGCAAATTCATAGAAGGTAAAACAATTTCCCCACTGTGTTAAAATAACTATTGTGGATTACAATAGGCTAGACAAGACATAATTGATGCAACCGATAGAAAGCGATGTAAGCCAAGGACAAAGGGCACTGCTCTCTCAATACCCAACTCACAAAAGGTCAAAAACATTTTTTCAGCAACTTAGAAACTTAATATTGTTGTACTTGTTCAAAGGCCAGAAGACACAGATAGAAGTGATTCTAATTCAAATTTAGAAGTTGGTTAAATCATACTGAATTATTTTTTTCCCTGCATCAGGCTATAAGTAAACTACTAAGTTTATTTCATGAATAGGATTCAACCCGAGGCAAGCCAAAAACAAACACTACAATTCATAGAAGGTAAGTTCTAATATTATACATATGTGACGTGTTTATTTGGCCTCTTATTTTCAGAGGCTAGGAGATGCTAATGAAAGTAACTCTAACTCGGATGAGGAGGAGCTTAAGCGGGGTAGCATTGACAAACAAAACACTTTGTCTAAGAAGAGATTAAGAGGCAATACACCAATTCCAAATTCGCAAAAGGTAGTTTGTTTTTTTAGTGTTTTATCCTTGAAATTTTGTTTATGTCTGCCGGTGATTTGTTTTAGAAACCATCGGATTGTGACTCTGAGACGGACACTGAGGACAGAGCAGATGTTGTGCTAGATGACAAGAGAAATCTGTAGGCACCAATGACGAAAAAAATAACACAGACAAAGATGAAAATAACTAACATGACTACACGGTATTTCTAGCATTTTTGCTTCATGAACTAATGAATGTTTATGTACTAGTTGCTTGAAAACTGGGAGGAGAAGTTTAAAGAATTGGACATTGAGATCTTCAAACTATTTGAAAGCATACTTCTACAACAGCCAAAGAAAAAGTTTCTTTGATGGCACTCAAATCATTTGTAGTTGCTCACAACAAATCAGCAGGTGCCCATCTATAATGGTTTCAACCTTTTCAAAACTCTATCATTAGTATCATAGCTACACCAAGACCATAACTATCACCAAAGTTTTTGCAATTACTGCATCGATGCGCTTTTCTGTTGCACTTAATCATGTTGCACAGCGAGTCATATCCAAGCATGTTGCACAACGAGTCATATCCAGGGGTGTGCTTAAAGTTGAAAGGCAGGTATGTGATAACAAGGATTGGCAAACCCACACTGTCACTCTCAACAGACTTTAGAATTTGGCGTATAGTTTTCCATCCATGAAAGCCACTCTAGTTCCTTTTTATGAAGTATGATAATATTCCTATTTGATATTCAACAATATATCCACCATGTTTATGTTCTCATTTCGTGTTTAAATATCCACTATTCATTTCATAACATCATATAGTTCAAATCCATTATGAAAAACACCATAAGTTCTGCAACTACTTGCTACTTTTGAAGCAGCTCTATATATCATGGTCAAATCTTCGCATTCATTTACGCTCTGGTCTTCACTTTCTAAACCACTATTTTTCACAATCTTGAATGCCACTATTAGCATTAACTTGACATAGTGATTTTTGTAAGTGGATAGTCCTGTCAACAGCCAAGTTACTATAATTTTGGCTTTTGTGGCAAAATCCACCATCCATGGCTTGTTGTGAATGTTATTCACCCTCATTTGAGTTGCTCACACCAAAGTTATATTTATTAAAGTTGCCCCATCAAGGCTACGTCTATTGAAGTTGTTTACACCAAGGTTATATTACTAAGTTGCCCACACTAAAGTTACCTCCATTAAAGTTGCCCTTAATTGAGTTACTTGCACCAAGGTTACCTCCCCTCAAGATGCCCTTAGTGGAGTTCTTTGCATCAATGTCATAGTTTTTACCATAATTACTCTTTATTTTGGAAGTTAATTGTTATTACTTATTAAATTATGTTATCAAGTCCTTAAATGTAATGAAAACAACCCCACCTAGTGCTTATGAATGATTTGATTTGTTGTTGTTAAGCATCTTAAGAAACTCTAGGTGAAGATAAAACTTACCTTATAAATTCTTCCTTTGTTTTTCATGTTCATGGTAGGTTTTTAGTTGATTCTAGTAAGTTTGACATGTTAAATATAATTAGAAATAACCTAACCCTAGGGTCTTAAACCCCTCGGTAGGGTTTAAGGGTAGGTGGGCCATTAGGTTAAACTCACCAATTGTAAATACATTCGGAATGTTATTCAGTGCCAACCCATTTTATAAAACAAGAAAATGGGTTTCGTCACATAAATTAAATAGGGTAAGTATAAAACAAGCATGCCAAAGATTGAAACGTTATAGTTGAGCCTAGCTTATGTAATTAAGGCACACCCCAAATTTTCTAACATGTAGGGATACATCGTATTTTAAGGGTAAGCCTACCCTTAGCATTATTAATCCACATTGTTATGCTTGGGTATGCCACATTTAAGTGGTTAGTTAACTTCTTTTTTTCGATAACCCATTTGCACACCTAGGAAGTATTGTTAAAGTATATGTTCTGCTAGTTTAAAGGTTAAGGCTTGTTTCTAGCCTTCTTCATGCCAACCTAAGAATGACACTCAAATTAAGTAAGTGACACAACCTAACTTAGAATGTGAACATTGTTTTGTGCTCTATATAATTGTGAGCATGAAATCTTGGTAGATGGGTTCTCTTTAACAGTTACTTAAGAGTTTATAAAGAGGGATTTCATGGTTGGCACATGTGAGCCATATTTGTGGCACCAGGTGTAACTTTTGTTCTTGAGGGGTTATGGCAATATTGTTTAAAAACAATGTCACATATATATATGATACTAAGATGGATGTCACATGATACAACACCCCAAGCATGACCTTTAGGGTCATGTCACAAATTCAATGCCAAGGGGTTAGAGATATTAGCAAGTACAATGTGTTTGTGCTTGCATTTAGGGTGTTAAGTGTTGGGCATTTGCTTAAAGAAGGTTAAGTTAGCACACTTGGCTGTGGTGTTCATCTTAGGGGTGTGAGGGGTTAAACAACCTAAGTTTATCAATGAAAAACCCTTTTGTGAAGCACTCGTGTGGTTGCGTACTTATGATTGCCCAACCTTAGAAGTTTGTTTAGCACAACACTCGCATTTACCTAATGTGCACACTCAATTGTCATTAGGTATTAACCTTAGGTCTAAGATATGCTTGGTTCATAAATCCTTAGGGATTAGTTGTGAATTAAGTTATTCCTTGTTAGCCTTAAGGTCAGATGAAGATGATTCTTCAATGTACTAGGATAATGCCTTAGCTTTTATCACGAGGGTTATGTGTGGAGCACATGTCTCCTTAGTGAGATGTAGGGCATGAGCATGTTTATATCTCCTATAACAAGATCCTAAGTCTAGTGAGGTTATCTTCTAGTGTTGTGAGGGTAGTCAGATTCGAAGACTTAGGGTGAAATCCTAAGTCTTTGTCTACTTAAGCATCTGAGCCAGACTCTAAGGGCCAAATGGAAAGTCAGGTTCTTAACATAGATTATGTTTACCAGATCTGCAGGTTTTGTAGCGAGGGTTTCTAAAGTGGGCACCTATTAAATGGTTACTTGGCAATCATGTATTATTATATGTTGCCCTTTGAGTCAAAACTCTAATAATCAATATTTCATTTAAGTTATTCCTAATTATTTTACCTAAACCAAGCTTACCTTTATCAAAATTATCCTTTGTCAAGTTGCTTGCACCAATGTCAATTTACATCAATATTGCCCTCATGAAGATTACGTTCATCAAAGTTCTCTCAATCGAATGGCCTACTCCAAGGTTATAATTGCCTTTAATCAAATTGTCCACACCAAGTTCACCTTCATCAATGTTGCCCTCAAGTTTTTGCACCCAAGTTGAATATATTCAATTTATCTAAGCTCAAATCATTTGTTTATATAACAATATATTTATTTTCATTTATAGATTAATCACTAATTTTCTTTTCTTGATTGGTTATAACTTAGGACTTGCCTTTGTGCCCTCCAAATCCTCTTGTATGCAATTAGCAATATACCACATGAAAAAATTAATTCAGTATATGAAAGTTTTAATTTAAAAGAAAATGATTAACCTACACAATGTAACATTGTAAGTTGTTTTTGCATAGAATTGGTAATAAAAGAAAGGAAAGTAGATTTCTTTTTGAAATTCACACTAGGTGATGGGAGATGTCTAAGTACCCATTATATTCAGTAGTAAGTAGTCTAAGAGTGTCAATAATTGATGGCTCTTACATATATCGTTGACAAATTAAATCTTTAATATAAACATATTGCTTATTAAACCATGATTTTATGCTTAATTTTCATAGATTTAAAATAATTTTTTAATATAAACTAACAATTATTGATCATTCTTCATGCTTCTCTTAAATGTGTTTGTCAAGAAGCTTAACATTAAAATAAATGCCTCGAGTAATGAAGCTCTCTATATATTTCACTCAATAAACCTTAGCATGTCCTACTAGCTATAATAAACAAAAACCGTGTCATAAATGATACACTACAAATTTTTTAATTACAAGATTTAAATTGTCAAATCGGAGGTGGCAATGTTTTTTACAATGCATGTCAAGTTAATTAGTCACTGAGATTTCATTCGACTGTGTAACCATGCCAATAAGAGTGCAGTCAACCTACAGTAAGATAGTATAGCTGGCAAGGTTAATCTACCTCAAATAATTCACTTATCCTAAGTAGCAAACTTCTTATTGGTAATTCCATTATTCTAAGTAACAACTTCTATTGGTTATACCATTTGTGTGAGTTGATATCATATCAACCCACTCTCACCAACAATTAACATAGTTCAATTATTATAACTTAACTAAGTTAACGACATTCCACCAAAGCTCAATTATATTTTTAATTTAATTAAGTTAGTGTGATTTTAATAAAATTAGTTATTATATGTTTTATAACAAAATCACACTCCCACTATTAATAACATAAATGAAGGTTAAAACTTATGATTCAAATATTGTAATATACAACAGTATTTGAATACACAAGGAATATGCGTGGGGTGTTTTTTCTGGGCAAACCTAGGCAAGGAGAGATGGGAGAGGAGAAAGCTATGGTGAGAGGAGCGCCAGAGGGCATAGGCTCATCGCCATAAAACGCCCAAAAGCTTTAAGAAATCTTAGCCTTTTAATAAATCTTATTAAGTATCTTAATAAATTTTAATAAATCTTATTAAGTCCTTAATAATTCTAATAAATTTAACTAAATTAATTTGGTACGAGCTAGATTCAATTTAGTTAAATCCATTTGAACTATTGGTGTGACTGCACTGTATATCACATAGGGACTTTTCATAGAAGGCCTCATTATGAATAAATATAGTAAATATG
The DNA here is from genome assembly GCA_003024785.1 of Selaginella tamariscina. Classification (NCBI taxonomy): domain Eukaryota; kingdom Viridiplantae; phylum Streptophyta; class Lycopodiopsida; order Selaginellales; family Selaginellaceae; genus Selaginella; species Selaginella tamariscina. The sequence goes on from PUQB01000408.1 coordinate 150,840, forward strand.
CATTGATTATTTAAATTAATTAAAATTACCTCATTTTCCATAATTAAATCCATGTTTAACATCACTTTGTTACTAGAGAGAAGGCAATGATTGTTGACAGATATCTTCATGGAGGCATTCTCTAAGTTCAAGTTTCTTAAGTCTGAGGTGTCAGCTTGAGAGGGAGCGTTTGCGTTTCTAATGACATTTTTCACTAAATAAAATTTATGGTAATCTCAACAAAATAAACAAATTTGTTAAACCCCAGCTTGACTGGAACAGGATATACTAAAAATTATTTTTATATAGAAGTTGTCCATTATACAATTGAAGTAGAACTTTCCGTATAAATTGATTAAAATATAAATTTTACACTCAAACGAGTTTAATCACATACTAAAATGTCTGATTAATCAAGGTATAAACTACAATGAACTCAATATATTACATAGCACGTTTGAAGTTGATTAGTTCACAAGTGGTTATTAAATCTGCTGTTTTTTCATGTTAAATTTTAAGTACAAATTTTATAATATAATAATTAAATACAATATCTAATTAAAAAACCACTGCATATGTTTGTATACATTTCCATTGTAAACCTCATGGTTACAACTCTTATTTCGGAACGTATGAAATTTGGAATTGAATTTCTTTTTAATTCTAAAATGTCCGTAAACAGATTATGAACTGTACAACCTAATAGATAGTAAAATTCTATTTAAAGTGAACAGAGCAGTGTATATGTTTAAACTTTTATTATAATATATATAAAATGTGGACTAATAAACCTTTAAGGAACACAATATCAATTGCATTCGTTTTTCTAAAGTACACACACATTTAAAGCTGCATTACACAGGCGTGGATAAAGCTTCATCTCTGGAATTAATTTAGTTCTTTTGTAATAAATCTGATGGCCAACTTTATCCTTAGAAACTAATAAATATTTTAATTTTATTATTTTATATTTCATTATAAAAAATGCATAAACTTATCTTTAGTGTGTTATAGCTCTACAACGTGCATCTGCTCCTAGAATCGCATTTTCACGTTTTATATTTTACTTTAACACTGCTTTTAAAACATTATATTTCTCCTTTCTTAATTATATTTATTAATTTTTAATAAACTGGTTTTCATAAGTGATTTCGTATTGTTTGACTTATAGAAAGAAAATTATAATAATTAAGATTTACTGGATGTTTTATGCTACAAGTTCAAAAGATAATCCAGAAATGATAATAGTGAAAATTTATGTTTTCAATTGATCAAACTTCTTTGACGATGGAAAACTCATGGGAGAGTTGTAGAGACCAAATAAATAAATGAATAAATAAAACATTTTTATTTGAAGCTAAAAATGAATGATCAACCGTTACATTTTAAATTTCCTAGTTAATTAAAGGAAACCCAATTAGTGGCCTTTCTATCGTAATTCCCCTCAAAAGCCCAGTTCTGCCATCCATACCACCCAGTGGTTTCAAAGCCTCCCCTGCCAATGAATGAAATACCCACGATTTCAACTCCGTTTTTTATCGTACTTTCACATTCTTTAACAAAACTATGGTCGTAAGTGAAAGTATTAAACGCATTCCCATTTCTCCATATGAACGTCTTATTATAGGTTTGACAGTTATCCAATGCTTCACTCATGGCCTCAGACCAATCTCTATCATTTATTTCAACCCTAGCATTCACACTGCTAAGAAAAACAATTGTGCATAGCAGTCTAAGATACTTGGAAACACTAGCCATGTCTAATTAACCAAAACAGCTTGAGTGTGATTAGCTATACATTTCCAGAATTTATATAGAGGAAATAATGTAATAAATCAGCGGGATTGCTATGTATTAACATTGTCATGTACTCTAGTGTTAACAACGCGATACCAATGTTGCTGGACGTTAAATAAAAATTAATAACTTATTTCATTATTCTAAATGATATGGACATGTTGTCCCTGTGTGTTCGTAACAACTATGTTGTAAGTCATGTTGCACATGTTGTCCCTGTGTGTTCGTAGCACATAACTATGCTATAAGTCAACCTTAGAAGTTTGTGGCCATCGGGTTGCACACAGCACGTTTATACTATAAATATCGATACAAATAGTAGTATCACCGGAGAGATGGTGATTAGAAGGAATATGTATTTATATATGGTGCCTGCCCGAGTACAAACTACCTCAAAGAGGTGAAGCAAGATACAAGACGAAAACTCCACTAGAAGGACCTCGACCCACTACCAGCCTTCCTGTTTATATAGTGAGTCACCTAACGCTAGACCCTAGGTACAGGTGGCACACTCTCACTGGTCTGCCGCCATGTGACAAAGTCCTGTCTGTCACATTTATGTGCCTCCCTTATGTGTGCTATCTTGAGCACCCTTGGTAGTGATCCGGACAATTGGATCTACACCTGGTTACACCATTGCTTGACAGTTGTCGCCGTCAGTCCATACTTGCGGTACTTCCTTACTCGGTGCTTCATCCCGTTGCTCGTCTACTCCGGCTGGCAATTTGATGGTGGTCAACCCACCATCAACCAATAGGAGATGGATCCTTTCGAGGAGGAACCTTTGACACTGATACAGGAGCAGGCACGGTCAATCATGTAGCTTGTACTGCCTCAAACACTAAGGTTATATCTTGCACGCAGGAAGGTACAGGATTGATCCTGGCTGTCCAAGAGGAAAACGTGAGCATCCTAGACTTCTAGTCAATATGAGGATTTGCAACTACGAACCATGACATGCCCAAACCAATGGGAGTCGTTCGAATCTTCATCAAGTTGAAGGAAATCAAACAGTTGAATATGCCATGGGTGCAAGAGAAAGGTGTGGTAGCATGAGTAACTGCGCCATAAGCAATCAGACAACCATCTGCAACCTCTATGTTGAGTTTTACCTGGTGCCACAAAGGCGGCTTGCCAGGTGCCAACCTGGAATCCCCTCTCTGGAAACCCCACGAATCTGGTAAAATAACCCATATTAGGAACCCAAGCCTTAGGAACTCAAACCCCTAATGACTAAGTCCACGAATGAGACTCACCTTGTGAATCAGGATACACGGACTAGCCGAGCTTAGGTGTCGTTCCTAGCTTGGCGTGGTTGAGGCGGCCGGAGCAAGGCCTCAACCACTAGTTTTGCGGAACGTGAACTCGGGCAATGCCTTTGAGCTTGCGAGCAGGTTTTCGGACCAAGGAATCTGACTAACTCCTTGGAAGTGACGTGCCCCTATCTCAAAGGCAAGATCCTGCCAACGATAAGGATAGTCTAACCCTAGGGTGGGTTGTACCCCTGTCGTGTGGAAGTTTGGGCGGCACAACAGGGGTTGCACCTTGACGACACAAGCTTAGCTTGCACCGGTAGGAGGTTAACGAGCTCTCTTTTGAACCCAGGAAGCCTCACTACATATACTCTACCTTATTTATGTGACGGACCCCCCCCCCTGTTTACCTAAGTGAGTAAGTGGGCTGGCACGGAAATGCCAGCCCTTAGAGAAAATGGTTGTCCTAACCTAATCCTAAACCTAACCCCTAGGGGGGGGGTTTAGGACGTGGGGTTAGGGCAACCCTAGGGTTAGGTCCCTAACCCTTATTTTGACAAGCTATAATTTGCGAAGAACCCTAACCTGGAACGTCAAAACGGGGGAGGGTTCTCTAAATGGAAGTGCTAGCTTCGCCTAGAGTTTCTTGCAAATACCTAACGACACCCGGCCGGACCATCACTAGATACCCAAGTGCACTATGCGGGCCTGTTTCTTCTACATCTAGGGTTCGTCACATAATCCAGTAGGTAACAACAGTCAAACCCCAAAGTAAAGGGTCGAGTCATAGTAAAAACTATGACACACTCCCCGCCTTTGAAAATGTCAACGTCCTCGTTGACGTCTAACTCCAAGACTAGACTAGGTTAGGAAAAATTAACTGAAAACTAACGCTAATCACTCTATGCGGAGTCAGCAAAAAGTTCACAAGTTTTATTACCCCCTTGCATTACGCGAAGCCAAATACTTCAGAACCGTCGTTCACTGAGTGAGAACTCAGCTGCCGGAGGTACCACCTGCGACAAGAAGTCATTTGGAGACCTTTTGCACGTCTGCAAAGTCTGTCACCCGACACAGACAACAAGTTAGTTAATTTCTTTTAGTTAACTAGAATTTATATCGGAGGCCTCTAGTTAATGTTGTCTGTCGGCCCCTAGGTTAAGAAGAAATAACTTTATTCCTTAATTAGTTTGAGACCTTGCCTCAAACTCATTCACCAACTCCATCGCGTTTTGTAGATTCTCCAATGGTTCCCATGTCGATTCGCACGCCGGATAGCCTTTCCATTTGACGAGATACTCAAACTTACGTTTTCGCGGTCCATAAACCTTCCCTTTTGCCAATATGGATTCGACTTCGTACTCCGTACCTTCATGAACCAGCTCAGGGGGCGGACGTAAGTTTTCATATCTTTGCGGATGTTTCTCATCTTTGTGGAATGGCTCGAGCAAATTGACATGAAACACATTGTGTATTGTTCCCAACTCTGGAGGAAGATCCAACTCATAAGCCACTTTCCCTACTTGCTTCACCACCTTGTATGGACCTATGTAGTGCGATAGAAACTTCCTCGAAAGAGTGTTGGAACCTTCAGGTTTTTGGTACTCAACAATACCATATCCCCAACCTGATACTCTACATCCCGCCGATGCTTATCGTACTGCTGACGATACCTTTCCTGTGCTGCAGCCATCGCTTGACGAGCAGCTTCCCATGTTCGATACAATTGTCCCGTGAACTCTGCTACAGATGGAACTCGATTGCTATCGTCTTTCGGTAACACCATACTCTGAGGAATACCACCCTTATTCCCAGTTAACACTTCCATCGGGCTACATCCGATTGCAGTGTGTGTCGAGTTATTGTAACATATCTCAGCCATATCTAAGTGTTCAGCCCAATCAAGTTGATCACCTTGAACATAGCATCTGAGATAGTCCTCGACTTGTCGGTTCACCCTCTCCGTTTGACCATCGTTTGCGGATGGTAAGCGTACTGAACTTCAGCATCGTACCAAACTGCTTAAACAACGTTCCCCAAAACTTCCCGTAAATCGAGGATCCCGATCTGAGATCATGGTTTCCGGTAGTCCGCGCACTCTTATGACTTCGTGGAAGAACAACTTGCTGCTTGAATTGCATTCACTGTCTCTACAGTTGGAATGAAATGAGCAACCTTTGAAAATCGATCGACTACCACCATGAGCGCATTAAAACCACAAGATTTTGGCAATCCCATGATAAAGTCCAAAGTAACACTTTGAAATGGCCGCTCTGGAATCGGTATACACTGCAACTTCCCAGCTCGTTTTTGCGATCGGCTCTTTACTTGTTGACATGTGGGGCATGTCTTGACATTTGGCAACATCATCTATCATACCCGGCCAATAGAATCCCTGCTTCAACAAAGCCAACGTCTTATGCCTTCCACCATGTCCTGCCAAAGGAACATCGTGATGCTCTCTTAACAGCCTCTCCCTCCATGTCCCTTCTGGAACATAGAGTCTCTTTTCTTTATAATAAAGAACTCCATCTCGTACGCAAAATGCCTGTTTGAGTGCATCCATTCGACTTTCTATTCCTGCTGGAATATTACCATCTCTTCGTAACTGATGAACTTGTTTCCTCTTTGCCACCAGGCTCAAAGCCTCCTTAGCAAACTTGTCCTGAGGATACGCCGTCACAAATTCATCCACCAAAGTTGAACATGGGTGCTGACATAATCGAAGATGACCCTTTCCTACTGAGTGCATCAGCTACCACATTGTCCTTTCCCGCTTATGTTGATTTCAGGCTGAAATCGTGCCAACTTCTGCTGCCATCTAGCATACTTCGGCGATAGCTTCGGCTGCGTTTCAAAATACCTTAGAGTTACACTATCTGTCCAAACCACAGTGCCATGACTTGGAAGATAATGACGCCAATACTCCAAGGAAGCAACAATAGCATACATCTCCTTTTCGTGAGTAGGCCATCGAGTTTGCGCGGCATCTAACTTCTTCGAGAAAAAGGACACTGGATGTCCTTTCTGTTGCAATACACCACCAATTGCAAAGTCGGAAGCGTCACATTCTACTTCAAAGGGATCTTCAAAGATGGGCAACTGCAAAACTGGCTCAGAAGAGATAGCCTCTTTGAGTTTGACGAACGCACGTTGGCACTCTGGAGTCCAATGCCATGGAATGTTTTTCGTAAGATCTGTCAATGGGGCCGCTATTTCCGAGTAACCCTTTATGAATCTTCGGTAATACCCTGTCAGACCAAGAAATGATCTAACTTCATGCACATCTTTTAAAGTCATCCACTCAGTAATAGCTTGAATTTTCTTTGGGTCCATGGCAACCTCCCCACCTGAGATCAAGTGTCCCAAGAAATCTATCTTGGTTTGACCAAATGCGCACTTGCTTTCTTTAGCATACAACTGGTTCTCTCTCAACCTCTGAAACACTTTTTCTAAGTGTTCCACATGTTCCTCAATTGTCGAACTGAAAATCAGAATGTCATCAATATACACCACTACGAACTCGTCTAGATAGTCTCTAAACACATCATCCATCATTGTGCAAAAAGTTGCTGGAGCATTGCACAACCCGAATGGTAAGACTAGAAACTCAAATGATCCATAACGCGTTCGAAAAGCGGTCTTCTCAATGTCATTCTCTGCTACCCGAATCTGATGGTACCCCGATCTCAAGTCTATTCTTGAAAAATACTTTGCTTTGATAGCCTATCAAATAAGTCGTCCACTCGTGGAAGAGGATACTTATTTTTGATAGTTATCGCGTTCAGTGCTCGATAGTCCACACACATTCGCATCGTACCATCCTTTTTCATTACGAACAAGATAGGTGCACCATACGGCGATCGACTAGGTCGAATGTGTCCTCGACCAATCAATTCTGTCAGCTGTCTCTTCAATTCTACTAACTCTTGAGGATTCAACCGATATGGGGCTCTTGCCGGTGGAGACGAACCTGGCAAAATCTCTATCCTGTGGTCCACAACTCGACGTGGAGGTAACTCGGCGGCAAGTCTTCTGGCAACACATCCTTAAACATGTTCAAGACTTCCAAAATAGGTTAGGAACAGATTCTTGACCATCTCCTATTTTGACTTCACCAGTATCCAAAACCATTGCAAGAAACACACGTTCGATGTCTAACTGCCTTACGCAACTGAGTTAAGGTAAGGAACATAGGATTCCAATCCTTATCAGTTAGCGTTTCCATTTGAGCGTGGTTTTTCTAATGTCTTCTTTATCTGCTGCAAGCGTGATTCGATTATCTCCAGAACCCCTCATTTCGATTACATGTTTATGGAACCATTCCATACCCAAAACAAAGTCAAACCCCGTCATATTCAAGACAACTAAGTCTAGCTTAGCCTTCCAATCTTTGATTTGGACAGGAACTGCCCTTGCTATATTATTAGTATTTTGAGAACCTTTGCCAAAATTGATCTTTATTTCACACATCTTTATTACATCCAAATTCAATCGACGAGCTAGACTAGTCGATATGAAGTTGTATGTTGCTCCAGTATCGATCATCATTCGGACTCGGTCCCCTCGTATCCTTCCTGTCAAATATAGCAAAGGGTCAGTTTTGTCTTGAATAGCGAATAAGGCAGGTTGTGTCTGGCACAACATTACCTCTTCTGACTCATCTTCCGGATCTTCAAGCGTTTCTGGTTCAGCAACTTCCTCTTCTACCATCGCCTTGAAATGTCCTGATTGTTGTGAGGGTGCCGGACACTCTTTAGCAAAATGACCAGGCTTGTTACAATTATAACATTTCACAACCCCGCCTGCGGAACGCGGGGAGCAGACTTTGGAGCCGATCCTTTGGCCTGCTGAGGAGGTGGTAACGCCAATGGTTTCCGAAATCCGGTGGGTCTTGATGTGTCCGAAAACTTGGAACTGCCGACAAAGGGACTTGCACTTCGAATTGATGGCGATTGATCTGGTCGCCTATCAAACCTTCTGAACCCAGACTTTGGAGGAAACTCCTTGGTTTAGGTTTTGCTTCCTCCCCTTTGTACAAGTCTTCTAACGACATGCCATAAGCAACCTTTTGAGCTGCCTCTTGACATTCCCGATAGCTTGTTGGCTTGTACCTTAAGATTTCTCTTCGCGTCTTCTCATTCAAGCTAGCCATGAAGCAACTTCGAGCTTCATCATCGCTCATATTTGGCACCAATCGCCGTACACTTTCGAATCGATAAACGTGGTCCATAGGACTTCCCCGAACTCCCTGTTGACAAAGTGCCAGGTCAGCACGCAATCGCAAACCGAGATCATCCGGCATATACTGCTTTTTGATCTCCTTTTTCATGTGCTTCCAGCTGTTTCGGTATCCACGTTCACCTTCAACAATTCGCCACCAAGTCTTAGCTTCTTCTTTAAGAAACTGCTTGGCACATGCAACCTTTTCTGTCTTTCTCACGGAAGCAGCCTCGAAATAGCTTTCCATATCATACAACCAGTCATCCAAAACCTTGTAATCCTTTGAACCCATGAAATTCGAAGGCTTTACCGGTTTGAATTTACTGGGACCTCACCACCTTTCCGTCGAAGAATCTGATTCAGAGGAACCTGACTCTGAGTCATGCTTCTTCTTCTTTTTCCGTGTGTCTGGTTGCGGAACATCTGGCACTGTATTCGTCGGAATCCGAACGGCAACATTATCGATTCGGTCGTTCAACCCCAAAACATCCCCTCGAAGTTCGTTTAGGGCATCCATCATTATTTCTCGCCAACCAGGTCGTTGTCTAACTCTAGGGGGTCGACCTGGATCAGCCTCATCCATCTCCTCATTTTGAGCCTCTGCGACAGCCCTCTCTGCCTCAGGCTCTGGTTGCTTTCTCTTGCTCATCGTATTGAACCCTAGTGTCAACACTCGGAGAATATGCTTGGAATATTCCCAATGTGAAACTGGAAACACCCTGCACAGGTTGTACACCCACACACATCAGCTTAAACTAGCATAAGACTTTCGGACATACCTAGAATCTCACGCCGACTCACTGAGCAAGTGTTCTCCGAAGTTTGACAACTCACAGGATCAAACTCTCTGCGCAGAATACAGACATGTCAACCGAAAGCAATAGAGTATATCAAGAATTTAGAGTTATCTAAACATTGAAACACCCTACGACTTAAGGCAGTCCTACTGACCGCAGAGAACTTGCTCCGATACCAATTGTCAGAGTTTTTACCTGGTGCCACAAAGGCGGCTTGCCAGGTGCCAACCCTGGAATCCCCTCTCTGGAAACCCCACGGAATCTGGTAAAGTAACCCGTATTAGGAACCCAAGCCTTAGGAACTCAAACCCTAACTGACTAAGTCCACGAACGAGACTCACCTTGTGAATCAGGATACACGGACTAGCCGAGCTTTAGGTGTCGTTCCTAGCTTGGCGTGGTTGAGGCGGCCGGAGCAAGGCCTCAACCACTAGTTTTGCGGAACGTGAACTCGGGCAATGTCTTTGAGCTTGCGAGCAGGTTTTCGGACCAAGGAATCTGCTAACTCCTTGGAAGTGACGTGCCCCTATCTCAAAGGCAAGATCCTGCCAACGATAAGGATAGTCTAACCCTAGGGTGGGTTGTACCCCTGTCGTGTGGAAGTTTGGGCGGCACAACAGAGGGTTGCACCTTGACGACACAAGCTTAGCTTGCACCGGTAGGAGGTTAACGAGCTCTCTTTTGAACCCAGGAAGCCTCACTACATATACTCTACCTTATTTATGTGACGGCCCCCCCCCCCTGTTTACCTAATGAGTAAGTGGGCTGGCACGGAAATGCCAGCCCTTAGAGAAAATGGTTGTCCTAACCTAATCCTAAACCTAACCCCTAGGGGGGGGGTTTAGGACGTGGGGTTAGGGCAACCCTAGGGTTAGGTCAACCCTAGGGGTGTCCCTAACCCTTATTTTGACAAGCTATAATTTGCGAAGAACCCTAACCTGGAACGTCAAAATGGGGGAGGGTTCTCTAAATGGAAGTGCTAGCTTCGCCTAGAGTTTCTTGCAAATACCTAACGACACCCGGCCGGACCATCACTAGATACCCAAGTGCACTATGCGGGCCTGTTTCTTCTACATCTAGGGTTCGTCACATAATCCAGTAGGTAACAACAGTCAAACCCCAAAGTAAAGGGTCGAGTCATAGTAAAAACTATGACACTCTACAGGAATTGCACGCTTCAACTTTACCACCAAAATGTCATGCTGAACTGCAAAAGTGTCATCCATGAAGCATGCATTTGCACCAGTGTTTAACAAGGCAGACTCCTTAAGCTTCTCAATTATTGAGGTGAATGTGTACAGGAAACTGAGTAATAAAATGGTGTGAGCAGCACCAATGGAGCCTGCGCCTACGTCCAACTTCGTGACTCCTAAACAAAGTGGACAATGAAGTTTTTTGAATGAACTTTAACTTCAACTTCATGCGTCTTGAACTTCCTGGCTTTAACAAGACATCTGCCACCTTGTGTTCTACTTCACCACCAATACAAGCATAAGTTCTCACTACGACGATGTTGCTTCTCAGTAGCTGAAAGTGAGTCACGCTTGTATTTATCAATCTCCATAGGAACTACTCCAGAAGATGTCGTAGGAACATGTGTTATAGCTACAGGATTGGCTTGTAGGAACTGTTGACGGGATTTTTTTTGACGATGCTCAAACAAACGGTTGTTGCAGCGAATGGCCTATTGCATGATCTCCGATAAGGTTTTGGGCATCTGGTAACGTAAGGAGAAGGTCCTTCACGTCATCTCTCAACTCAAAACAGAAGTGTCGATCAATGCAATCTCGTCCCATAGAATGTTCATGCAAAGTTGCTGAAATTTGGATGCATAGACGAAACTAGTCGAAATCTTTATGCGAGCTTCCTTAACTTTGTGCATGCGGAACAATACTTATCGGGATCTCCAAAGCAGGCTTCAAAGGTAGTCACAAATCCTTCAAAGTCTTCCATTAATGGGTCATCACACTCCAGCAAAGAGGCAACCCAAGCCCATGGGGATCTAGCTAGTAAGGATGCCAAAAGGCCAACCTTTTGTGCATCAGTCGAGTAACAGCGTAGTTACATGCAGATCAAAAGCCTGATCTGATTTAGGAAACCTTGAAAATCGACACGATTGCCACTAAACTTCTCTAGCATGCTGATCTTCGGCTCCGAAGAAGAGTTCGATGGAGAGGAAACCATGGATGCTTAAGAGAGAGCATGTGCAACAACCTTGGAGGATGCATTAGCAACTGAATGCGTTGCATTTGTTAAAACCTTGCAGATATATGACCACTTGGCACAAAGTGGCCATCTCATGAAGCAACATTTTGGTGCTCGCATTGAAATTGCTTAAAATCTGTCATAATCTATAAAAGAAAAAAAGGAGGAAACAAAGGAGAAGAACCAAGAAAAAAAAAGTAGCTGAAAATCAGGGAGTTATGAAATCAGTGATTGTACAACAATTAAGTCGGAGCTTTTATACTTACAACTTCAAGAGCTAATCTAAGCATAAGCCAAAAATGATACTCCAAGAACTAATCTAGGCATGAGCTAAAAATAATGTCCCTTATCCTATAGGTATATCATATAAGCATATCTTGTAAGTATATCCTGTAGGTATATCCATAGATATATCCTATATTCTATATGATGTATCATGTAGGTCGTATCTTATAAGCATATTTCTGTATTTGTATCGAGTCGTGACACTTTCATCTGGTAACCTAATCGCATGCCTGAAGGTTTTGTCAGAGACACATTCCACTAGTCAGATATGTTCTTTTACCATGTCCATGAGGTTTTATGGTTGGCACCATGTGTAACTCTTAAGTTAGAGGGGCTATGATAAAATAAACATAAACATGTGACACTAGGCTATATGGCACATAGTACAACGCCTAAGGCATGACCTTTAAGGTTGTGTCATAGGTTCAATGCTGAGGGTTTATATCTTGACAAGCATGTGTGCTTGTGTTTGTATCAAGGTGCTAAGTCTTGGGTATTTACTCAAGGGAGATTAGGTCTCTAAATCGGGTGTACTAGTTGGCACACTTGGATAAAGAGTGTTTTCCTTGGGGTTGACCAGCTTAAGCTTCTTAGCATGAGCCCTTTCGTGTGGTTGCATTATTTAAAATTGTTCAAACCTAACCTTAGGAGATTTGTTTAATAAAAACACTTATGCCCACCTATGGTGAACATCGTGACAAGGGTACGAGAGTGATTTCTCAAGGGTAAGTCATGATGCTTTTAATTATGTCATAGGGTATGTGCAAGACATGTCTACCTATTGTTTAAATTGTGAAAGTAAGTTGTTATTGCATGCATAACATATGTATAATTTATAATTGCTCATGTATAATGCATATATAACATATGCATATATTATGTCTGACACAATTCATATATATATTTATTTAAGAAAATGAAATCTCAATGAAATTTACCAATTTCATCATCATTAAAGTATGTTGAAATGAAAATGCACATTTTTATTTTTGTTATTATGAATTTGCAAATTATTTTATCATACATGCTTCTATTGCATATTGATCTTTGCATAATACTCTTTTACTTTGTGAATAAAATGGAAGTGGTCATTCTCTCTCTACGAGGTTAAAACCATCCACAACTTGCATGCAAGATTATATATGATAACATCACATTTTATATTAAAATATATATAAAATGTTAAATGACAACATTAATAAATCTTTAAGGATAATATATTGTTCTATCTCTCTATCTATCTATATGTGTGTGTGTGAGAGAGAGAGAGTGTGAAGGATATATTATCCTTTCTTTACTATATGATACAATATCACTCAATTGCATTCATTTTCTAATATATATATACATGTTTTATTACATATACACATTAAAGCACTCCATTTTAAAAGTAAAACTTTTTAAGTAACATTTATTTTTTATTTGATATATTTAATGTAAACATATCATTTATTATTTTATGTGCAAAGATGTATTAATTTATAATTTTAATACTTAATAATCTACATTCGATTGAAATATACTTATTAATATAAAATTATGAATTTATTAAAAAAATTAAATAACTAAAAGATACATCATTATAGTGATAACTTCAAAACTTATAAATGTTTTTACCACAAAACAAAGAGGCATAGACTAATTCAAGTAATAAAAGGCTAAAATATGCATATATTATTATATAAATTAATGAGTTATATAAAATATTATACATGAAAGTTTTAATGTGAGCATGTTTTATACATTTCATTTGTGATGTGTGTCTGTATGTAATAAATCAAAATCTTTTTCATTCCTTTTGATTTTTTATACATTATGCAGTAGTATTTAAGCAAACAAATATCTTTTTATTTTTAAAAATTCTTATGCATTAATATCATATTTTTAAAAAATTATAATTTGATAACTCTATAACTTAGTAAAATCTAGTACATCACAAATATAAATTATTAATGTCAAAAATAAGTTAATATAATAATGACACTATGGTTTGGTTGTTGTACTATGTGACATCTGTCTTAATATCATATATACATTTGATATTATTTTTCAAACATAAGTTATCGACATAGTTCCTTATATAAGAGTTACACATGGTTATAACAAAATATGGTTTGTAAATAATGCTAATCTTAAAATCAATCATTGTGAATCTATAAGGAACCTAATTGCCAAAAACTCATACTTACAATTAAATAATAACATAAATAATGTTTATATGGTGAGTTAAAATGTGTGCCCTATTTAATTAAAAGTGTTATTCATATAACTTATTGTGGAAAAGGAGGTTTAGTGCAAGGCCTTAATCTTTAGATTTGTATAATGTGTACTCAAATAAAACTAAATAAAAGAATTAATTAACTATTTAGATGTGTCAACTTAAATAAAATAATGTATAATAAGAATAAGTTTATCATTTAAATTTAAATTTAAAGTGTGACATACTTCAGATGTTGAAAGTTTATGCAACACAAAAGTGTTTAGTAATATAAGTTAGCTTACTAGAGACTTCTTAAAACACTAAACCTTACTTCAAAAGGTTAATGTGCAGGGGTAATTAGGCATTTCAACTAGATTTTGGGGATTTTCGACAACCGTTTTCCACGCTGTGAGCCTTTATGTCAAACCGACATTGAAATATTGAATGTTATGTTTTTTAGTCGGTCGAGGAGTCAAAACGGAAAGCTTCGGTTTTAATACGTAATGTACTTTAGTATTATGTAACAACGGTTATACGTATATCAATATTTTATAAAGTTATTTGTGTGTTCAATTGAAATCAAAACCAATTGCATATGTGTTCCTTCCAGAATCTCTTTTACGTTTTTATATTTTACTTCATGATAAAGGATCTGCTTTCTCAAAATTATATTTCTCTTTTTTCAAATTTATATTTTATTAAAATTTTAAATTAATAAACTGATTTTGATAAGTCATTCCTATAGTTTAAATTTTAAAAGAAAATTAAATATTATTAAGATTTTACTCACTTATACGATAACTTCTTTGATGATAGCAAACTCATGAGGAGTTGTAGAGGCCAAATAAATAAATAAATTAAACATTTTGATTTGAAGATAAAAAAATTAATACTATCGTAATTCCCGTTAAAAGCTGCCATATGAATGAAATACCGCTCCGTTTATTATCGTCTCTTCCACATCTAACAAAAAACTATGGTCGTAAGTGAAAAGTATTAAACTCATTCCCACTTCTTCATAAGAACGCATTATCCATAGGTTTTACAGTTAAACAATGCTTCAGTCATGGCCCCGGATCAATCTCTATCATTTATTTCAACGATTAGGCATTCACACTGCTAAGAAAATACAGTAAAACAATTGTGCATAGCAGCCTTAATACTTGGAGACACTAGCCATGTATTAACCCAAAACAGACGAGTGTGATTATCTGTAATAATCAGCGGGAATTGCTATGTATTAACATTGTTATATACTCTAGTGTTAACCAATGCGTACCAGTGTTGCGGGAATGCACTAAGGCTATTACAAAAAAACAAACGTGCTGGTGCAACCCGACGAGCTTCTAAGCAGCATAGTTATTTGCTACGACCACAGGACAAATTGTCCGTAAAACCTCTTATAAATATCGATACACATAGTGTATGATATCAAGAAAAATGAGCTTCAAACTTTACATTTTCGCTTTGGCATGGTTTTTTACTTGCGTAATTATATACAGTAAAGCCCCACGTCCTAGCTTTAAACTGCTATTACAAATGGAAGAAGAAGCACTAATGTAAATGATTTATGTGATTGTTCTGCCCTGGTTATTAACGACATTACAACTGATCGCACTCCACGTCAGTACACTCGTCGAAGAGGGCTCATATCAATGTATGTTCGTGTCACTCAGTATCACGAGGGAGCTGGTGGAAGATACGATCGAAATGATTCTACGTTTGCAGATTTCTGGGACGCAGTCAACAATCGTGGGACGTGTGCCTTGCATATAATTATCCTGGAGGAGAAGTTTTACGATGGTTCTATGCGCGTTGAAATCGTACTTGAGAGATGACTTGATCAAGTACTCAACACAAACAACACGTTATACCTGATAACGACGCAAGGAACAAGACATATATGTGGGAACAGGACCTTGCTCATTTTAATGAATCAAGGATGCAAAGAATAAAACATATAATGTATGTATGTATAATTTGTTTTATGTCTTATGGCAGAATAAAATCTTATATTAATTTGGCATTCATTTGTGTAATTTGAGTAGTTTGTGTGTTCAGTTAAATTCCTTTATAATATTACACCCATATTAAAACAACTCCATAGCACTTAACTTTTGCATGACACACATATATGTTAGAGAATATATATATATATATATATACGGAGGCAACAGCTGAGAACTATTCTCGATTTGAGAAGGTTTTGGAGCGTACTTTTTCTTCACTCTCAATCTAGTAATTATATGTTCTGTTTCTAATATTCTACGTAATAAGCGATAATATCAATTTTTTCCAATAAAGTTACAGATGCAAAAATGTTAAAATTTTATTATATAGACTCTTGCATTTTAGTATACATAGACTACTGATGACATATACATAAATATAGTATAGAAAATCTAAACAGAGGTACTTTTTGAACAATAGAATTCTCTCCCTTACTAATAATACAAAAAACATATACAATATTCCAAACATAAGTCGTAGTGCAACACTAGATTACACACATACGTGTGTGTGTGTGTGTGTACTTATGGCTAGAGGAACTCGAATGAAAATAATTTCGATAATACATTTTCTATTATGTATACGTTTTGACACACACCCACAGATTAAGTAAATAAATGGTTACTTGCACATAAACTTGAAGTGAATGGCTCACTCAGAATTTACTTGTGCATAATAACACATCATAAACTACAAATAAATTTATTAGAGGCTTTTAATTTATGGTAATTAAAAGTTTATTAGATGTTAATCATTAGATCAACTACAAAACAAACAATTCTGGACTTAACACAGGCGTGCATACATACACATAATGTGTGTATACACACACACACACACAAAAACAAAACCTTTGAGAAACCATTTCGTAAGTCCTCAACGACAAACCCAGAGGAACGCAATCTACACCGTAGATGTGTCGGAGGATGCTGTCGATTGAAACATCTAAATGATGATTTTAATTCCCTTAAACATCGCACAATATCAATAACTATATTACTTAAATAGAAATTCAATTTTCAATATACAACATTATTTTATCTGAACAAACATCAAAACATGTTCAATTCTACACATATCACTTATTTCAACCGTAGCATTCACACAGCTAATATAATACAGCAAAACAAATGTGCATTGCAGGCTAAGATACTTGAGACACTAGCCATGTACACTAACCAAAACAATTGAGAAACTTACGAGTGTGATTAGCTTATACATTTTCAGAATTTATATAGATGAAATACTGTAATAAATCAGCAGGAATTGCTAGTATTAATAGTGTTAAACAACGCGATACCAATTGCCGGACGTTAAATAAAAATTAACTTATTTCATTATTCTAAATGATGTGGTTTTACCAACAAGGTATTCAACTGTTGCACATGTTGTCCCTGTATGTTCGTAGTAAATAACTATGCTATAAGTCAACCTTAGAAGCTTGCAACCGCATGTTTGTTTTTTTTTTTGTACTAGGCCTTGCATACATGATATACTATAAACATCGATACAGATAGTAATATGAGACTAAGAAAAAATGAGCTTCAAACTCTACAGTTTCGCTTAGGCATGTTTATTAAGTAGAATATTAGAACAGAACATATAATTATTAGATAAATTATTAATATTTGTTGAGCCATGAAAATGTTGCCTGGCTAATAGAGGCCGTCGATCCATCTAAAATCGATGCTATTTATAGTGCTACTAAGAAGGCATTCTTTATCTAAAAAGCATATATGTATTTTAACATATAAGAGTGTTAATAATAGTAAGCTATAGTTCATTGCACACATGCACTGTGGATGTGTGTCATGCAAAAGCTGCTTGAGTGCTTAAGTATGTTAACGAAGGCTATTATATGTGAGTTGCGTTAATATGTACTGTAATATTATAAAGGAAATTTTATCCTCTTTCTATGCCTGAGCTAATATAGAATCTTTGTTCTCTGACACACATGTTTATTACACTTTAGAGTAGAAAGTGTAGAGAAACTCTGACACAAATGTTTATTAGATATTACCCCATATACATATATATGTTAATCGAATCAAAATATTGATATGTCAATGTACTAATAGCATATATTACTTTATATGAAGATTATCATCACTTCTTATACAATTATAATTAATTAATATACAATTAAATGAAAGACAATAATGGACATTTCTAATAAATTTTAAAACTAGACACATCTAAAGATTGTTTTTGGTCAGTCATAACCTTCAAATATTATTTATATTATTACATTTTATATTTATTTATATTAAATTGTATCATATACTTACTTCATGAACATCCACAAAACAATACATAAGATTTAATTGCTTCTTTATAATTTTATTCATAATAACCCATGTTAGTAAATGATTAATAATAAATGTTTTAAATGAAATTACTGTGTTTTATAATAATTTATTATCAATCTTGTACAAAGTACCACATAGAATCTATTTTAATGTTATAAAACATTAAACTTTTAGCTATTTATTATGTATATATTAATATAAAATATATTATATAGAATCAAATGCATGCCTCTAGATCTTTGCATAATACTCTTTTACTTTGTGAATAAAATAGAAATGATCATTCTGTCTCTATGAGGTTAAAACCATCCACAACTTGCATGCAAGATTATATATGTATACATTAATTATATAAAATATAAAATGTTAAATAACAACACTAATAAATCTTTAAGGATAATATATTGTTCTATCTCTCTCTATCTATATGTGTGTGTGAGAGAGAGAGAGTGTGAAGGATAATCTTTTCTTTATATTAATGATATACTATATGATACAATATTAATTAATTGTATTCATTTTCTATAATATATACATGTATCTATTATATATACACATTAAAGCACTCTATTTTAAAGGTAAAACTTTTATGTAACATTTATTTTTATTAATAATGATGTAAAACATATCATCTACTATTTATGTGTAAAGATGTATTAATTTATAACTTTTAATACTTAATAATCTACATTCGATCAAAAATATACTTATTAATATAAAATTTGTAAATTTATTAAAAATTTAAATAACTAAAAGATACATCATTATAGTGATAACTTCAAAAATTTATAAATGTTTTTACCACAAAACAAAAAGGCATAGATTTGCATATATTATTGTATAAATTAATGAGCTTATAAATAATTTATACATGAAAGTTTTAATGTTAACTGTTTTATACATTTCATTTGTGATGTGCTTGTTTGTATGTAACAAATCAAAATCTTTTTCATTCCTTTTAATTTTTTATACATTATGTATGTAGTATTTAAGCAAACAAATATCTTTTTTATTTTAAAAATTCTTATGCATCGATATCATATTTTTAAAAAATTATAATTTGATAACTCTATAACTTTAGTAAAATCTAGTACATCACAAATATAATTATTAGTGTCAAAAATAATTTAATAATAATGACATTATGCTTTGGTTGTTGTATTGTGTAACATCCATCTTAATATCATATATCATTTGATATTATTTTTCAAAACATAGTTATAGAGTTACATGTGGTATAACAAAATATGGTTTGCAAATAATGTTAATCTTAAAAATCGATCATTGTGAATCTATAAGGAACCTAATTATCAAAAAATTTATACTTAAATTAAATAATAAATAATGTTTACATTGAGTTAGATGTGTGCCATACTTAATTAAGAGTGTTGTTCATGTAACTTATTGTGGAAGAGGAGGTTAGTGCAAAGCATTAACCTTTAGATTTGTATAATGTGTACTCAAATAAAATTAAACAAAAAGAAAAATAAAATTAAACAAAAAGAATTAGTTAACTATTTAGATGTACATACCTAAATAATGTGTAATAAAAATAAGTTTATCGTTTAAATTTAAATTTAAGGTGTAACATACTTTAAATGTTGAAAGTTAATGTAACACAAAAGTGTAATTTAGTAATATAAGTTAAGCCTAATAGGGTCAAAGAATAAGGAACTAAAGACTTCTGAGTCTCTAACGTACTTGTCTAACATTTATTTTACTTAATTTATAATAAAATCTCTATTTTTCTATTTACATATGTACTAGAACGCTAATGACCCTGAACCTTACTTCAAAAGGTAATGTGTGGGGGTAATTAGGCATTTCAACTAGATTTTTAGGGATTTTCAACAAGCGTTTCCAAATATAAATTCCTCAAATTTATATTTTATTAAAATTTCAAATTTAATAAACTGATTTTGATAAGTCATTCCTTAATTTTAAAATTTTAAAAAAGAAAATTAAATTTTAAGATTTTACTCACTTAACGATAACTTTCTTATGATAGCAAACTCATGAGGAGTTGTAGAGGCCAAATAAATATAAATAAATAACATTTTGATTTGAAGATAAAAAATTAATACTATCGTAAGTTAAAACTGCCAATGATGAAATACCGCTCCGTTTATTATCGTACTTCCACAAATCTTAACAAAACTATGGTCGTAAGTGAAAGTATTAAACTCATTCCCACTTCTTCATAAGAACGCATTATCCATAGGTTTTACAGTTAAACAATGCTTCAGTCATGGCCCCGGATCAATCTCTATCATTTATTTCAACGATAGCATTCACACTGCTAAGAAAATACTGTAAAACAATTGTGCATAGCAAGCCTTAATACTTGGAGACACTAGCCATGTATTAACCAAAACAGACGAGTGTGATTATCTTAATAAATCAGCGGGAATTGCTATGTATTAATTGCTATATACTCTACTGTTAACCAATGCCATACCAGTGTTGCGGGAATGCACTAAGGCCTATTACAAAAAAACAAACGTGCTGTGTGCAACCCGACGAGCTTTCTAAGCAGCATAGTTATTTGCGACCACCACACAGGGACACATTGTCCGTAAAACCACAATAAATATCGATACAAATAGTATATGATATCAAAAAATGAGCTTCAACTTTACATTTTCGCTTGGCATGGTTTTTTACTTGCGTAATTTATACAGTAAAAGCCCTCTAAATGCTATTCAACGGAGAGAAGCACTAATGTAAATGATTTATGTGATTGTTCTGCCCTGGTTATTAACGACATTACCAGTGTTTTCAGTTGTTTACTAATTATGCTTCCATCTTAGAAATTAGATGTATAATTTGCACCACATTATTATTGTAATTATGACTGACCAGCATTTAATTAATAAGTCTCCGGTTAATATATTCTTCATAAACATTAGAATATTTTAAAGACAAATTAAAGATGGCTTGTAGCGTGACATGCTTCTTCCTCTTCCAGTTTCGCTTCCACTTAAAGATGGTGAAGTGGACCTTCCTTGATTGCCGCCCTTCCAGCGACTCTTCCAATTCTAAGTGGTTGATGGTGATGGGGAAGCGGAAGCATCCAAAGAAGCTGGAGCATGCCCAAGTCGTGAAGGACAAGAAGTTGATGAACTAGCCCTACCACATTCAATACCTGTGCCAGCAGCCAATTCCAGTCGAAGATTGAAAGATCCGTCATTGTTTCTTTTTTTTTGCCTCTTTGTCGTCTTGGTTTGGAAACTGTAGCAGCTCCTTGAGACTGAATCAACATATATCTTTTTCAGTTCTTTTTTCCAAGCAAACTACAAGCAACTCCTACTCTCGAGACTCACGGCAACAATTTTTTTTTCACACGATGGGTTTCAAAATATGTTTTCTAATAGCTTGAGGCCTTTGCCAACCAGGGATTTAAACTAGCAGTAGAGATAACAAAATAAATGCTTTATAGCCTTCTGAAACAGCAGTAAGGTTCATCCATATTGGATAAGGACAGTGATAATATTCACGATCGATTGGCCATATTTTTTTTAAGCCTTTAACAGCCATGGGGACAAAGATTCGCCATGGCTTATAAACCGGTAAAACAATATTCTACTGAAATATTCAAAGTTTAATTATGATAATAATTTACATTATAAAAGATTTGACTGATGTTGATAAATTAATTTACAAAAATTGTAACTAATTACAATCACTGGACATTACAACTGATCGCAACTCCACGTCAGTACACTCGTCGAAGAGGGCTCATATCAATGTATGTTCGTGTCACTCAGTATCACGAGGGACTGGTGGAAGATATGATCGAAATGATTCTACGTTTGCAGATTTCTGGGATGCAGTCAAATATATGGGACGTGTGCCTTGCATATAATTATCCTGGAGGAGAAGTTACCTTTGACGATGATTCTATGCGTGTTGAAATCTTACGTCTGAGAGATGACTTGATCAAGTACCTCAACAACAACAACACGTAGTACCTGATCAATCACGCAAGGAATAAGACATATTGGATAACGGGAACATGCTCATATTAATGAATCAAGAATGCAAAGAATAAAACATAAGAAGATCATATGTATGTATGTATATAGAACAGTGGAACCTTGAATAAAATCTTATTAATCGGGCATTAATTTGTGTAATTTGAGTAGTTTGTGTGTTCAGTTAAAATCCATATTAAAACAACTCCATAGCACTAACTTTTGCATGGCACACATATATGTTAGAGAATACACACACACATATATATATACCGGAGGCAACAGCTGAGAACTATTCTCGATTTTGAGAAGGTTTTTGGTGTTAGATGGAGCTAGTAATTATATGTTTAATATTCTACATAATAAGCGATAATATCAATTTTTTCCAAGAAACGTTACAGATGCAAAAATGTAATAATTTTATATATAGTCTTGCATTTAGCCTAGTATATACATAGACTACTGCTGACATATACATAAATATAGTATAGAAAAATCTAGACATAGGTACTTTTTGAAACAATAGAATTCAAATAACCACCCTTTTTCTCTCCCTTTGATAATATTGAAAACATATACAATATTCCAAACATAAGTCGTAGTGCAACACTAGATTACATAAAACATGCTCATACATGTGTGTGCGTACTTATGGCTAGAGGAACTCGAAGATGAAAATAATTTCGGACCATCAGATAAAACAGTTCATTTAATATCTAATAATATAAGAGTTTACATTTTCTATTATGTATACGTTATGACCACACCCACATTAAGTAAATAAACGGTTACTTGCACATAAACTTGAAGCGGATGGCTCACTCAGAATAACACATCATAAACTACAAATAAATTTAATTTGAATTTATGGTAATTAAAAGCTTATTAGATGGTAATCATCAGATCAACTACAAAACAAACAATTCTGGACTTAACACCGTGCATACATACACATAATGTGTGATATATGCACGCACACACAAACACGAACCTTTGACAAACCATTTTCAATGACAAACCCAGAGGGACGCAATCTACACCGTAGATGTGTTGGAGGATGCTGTGAGCATCTGAATGATAATTCTTTCAACATCGCAAAATATTCAATTTATCAATAACTATATTACTTAATAGTAATTCAATTTTTAATTTTATCTGAACACACACACACCACCTATAATATACAAAACCAAATATGCTAAATTCTACACAATATCATTTATTTCAACCGTAAGCATTCACACTGCTAAGATAATACAGCAAACAATTGTGCATTGCAGGCTAAGATACTTGAGAGACACTAGCCATGTATACTAACCAAAACAACTTGAGAAACTTACGAGTGTGATTAGCTTATACATTTCCAGAATTATATAGAGGAAATATTGTAATATTGCTATGTCTTAATAGTGTTAAACAACGCGATACCAATGTTGCCGGAAGTTAAAAATTAACTTATTTCATTATTCTAATGATATATGGTTTTACCGACAAGGTATTCAACTGTTGCACATGTTGTCCCTGTGTGTTCGTAGCAAATAACTATGCTATAAGTCAACCTTAGAAGCTTGCGGCCGTTTGTTTTTTTTTTGTGCTAGGCCTTATTGCATACATGATATACTATAAATATCATGATATATAATATAGACACACATTTATATGGGTCCGAGAGGAGGAAAATGCTTTCCCTGTGCCATCCGATAAAACAGTTCATTTAATACCCAATACCAATCCAAATAATACCATCCAATATAAGAGTTTACATTCTCTACTATATGTATACGTTCTTCTGGAGAGGTGATAAATTTCCGCTTTTGTTTGCCATTCTTGTGTATATCCTGTTCCTGTTCATTTAAAAGATACATTAACATGTACATAAAACACACCACACACACACACACACATTAAGTAACAATGTTCACATCAAATAAACGGTTAGTTACACATAAACTTGAAGCGAATGGCTCACTCAGAATTTACTTGTGTGCATGAATAACTACAAATAAATTTAGTAAGAGGCTTTTATGCAAAAACTACAAAACAAACAATTCTGCACTTAACACAGGCGTGATTACATACACATAATGTGTGTATATGCACACACGCACACACACAAAAACTTCGAGAAACCATTTTGTAAGTCCTCGATGACGGAGAAGATCTACACCGTAGATGTCTTGGAGGATGTTCACGCAGGCTGTCGATTGAAACATCAACAATAGTCCATATTACCCGTTCAAAATATATCTCTCGGTTCGAACTGTATCAGCAATTCTACATCAACTACCAACATCCCTATATATGCGCATATATACACATTAATCTACACATAACATATGCATTATGTATCAATATATATATATATATATATATATATATATATATAAACAGAGCAATGGCTACCGCGACAAACATTCTTTAGTGCTCTGCCAACAGCAGAAGTTATACCTATAAGGTAAAATGACAAAGTATAAGTTAATTTATGAATTGAAACTTCCAGAATTTAATATATACATACATACACACACACTAGAAATCCATGCATGTGAAAAAATTATTATTATACAAAAAGTCATATCGATGGGCCAATTAAAAGTTGCCACGTAAGATAAAGAAATTAATTAACCCTTGCACCACTATCATCTTACCGTGGCAGCCGGGTGGCCTACTGATTTGAAATATTATTTTTTCGGTAGACTGTTTCAAAGATGTGTAAGACACTACTGCAATGGCGACCCTAAGAAGTTAAAGGAGATATATAGGACAAAGGTTACGAGGAATCGAGAGAAAAGACAAATATAAGATCAATACAGCGAGGAAGTGGTGATAAAGGCAATGAGTAAGCTTTACAACGGTGAACTGACAAATATTCAATCACATCTTTACAAATGGCCATGGTTCGAGCAGTCAGGTGAGAAATTAAGTAATATTGTTTCTCTAATGAAGTCTCGCAAGAAGATCTTTATAACGGTATAAAAGCCAAAGGTGTAAAGATAAGAAATTCAAGAAGATCTTTAATAGGTACTAAAAGCCAAAGGTGTAAAGATAAGAAATCCAAGTCCAAAGCTTCCAAATGTAAAGGTTGTAATGGTTTAAAAGGTAATTCCAAAAGTGATTCATTCATTATTTCTTATTGAAATTGTATATTAACCACTTTTTATACTACTTAGTAAAATGCTGGTGAATAATAATGTTAGGTCTAAGACCTTGAAATTCATGAGTTATTTACTAACGCAAACAAATGATAAAAAAAATTATAAAGGAGCTTTGATGTATTCTCTACGTCTTTAATTGTAGTGTTGATGGTTAATGGATTATTATTTTCACGTGGTTTGTTACATATTAATGTTAATAAGTATAACCAAATGTCGTAAGTGAAATGAATAAGTAATTCAAGTCCATAAATCTCGATCCATTAACTTTCTTTTGAGCATACAATTAACACGTGGTTTTAATTCATTATTTTCAATTTGTAAACAAAATTAGAATTAACTATAAGAAGATGACAAACCTGCTTAAGAAAGAAGATTTTTAAAATAGCAACTTGTAATATCTAAATCTTCTTACTGTGAAGTTGCTAATTGAAACATCTAATTAAAATTTATAATAAATAAAATTTAATATGCTTATTTAACATTTATATATGTCATACACCTTAATATGTAAATTGTCACGATGCGTGAAGTTTATGTTTAACTTACATTGAAACCAACATGTTCTTGTTCAAAACATGGAATAATAATAATAATAAGTGTTTAAAAAGTTATGTAATGAGAATATATACCTTATAATTGACAAGGGTTCGATTCTAATAATGTTCATATTATAATTATTAATAACAATAAATATATATATAAACCTACAAACAATTGAAATAATAAATCATGTAAATGAATATTTAAGATAATAATGTGCAAAATATGTTTCATGTGTATAAAACATGTTAATAAAGTAAATATTATACTTATAAGGTTATTACATGTAATCATTATGTGGTAACTTAAAATATTGATAATAACATGACATAACATAATGATAAATATTTAAGATGTGTTAATAATGTGTAAATATCTTTGTTTTCATCTATTATTGTAGGTGACAATTATGTATAATAAGTGAAAAAAGAAATGTAATAATATTAACATGTTCTTATAAATGTAATTATAATTTGATTTTATTTATCAAATTGATAAGATTAAGGTTAAATAAAGGAGGATTAATCCAATAAACCACACCATTGTTAAGAAAGAAAAACCTAAATTGCATACATATTAATAATAAAAAGTGATATATTGAGTTGTATTAACTAAATTGTGATGAAGTTCACAGTTAAGTTATTTACATTAGGATTTAAAATTGCCCTTAATTAAGTTACTCACAACAATGTTATCACCCTTAATTTAGTTGTCCACGTCAAAATTAAATTCACTAAGAAGATAACTTTAACTCTCAATTGGGTTAGGATATTCTTTAATATTGTGAGGGTAGTCACATTCGAAGACTTAAGGTGAAACCTTAAGTCTTTTATTTACTTACGAATATGGAGTCAAATTCTTAAGGTTGTTTACATGATGATAACGTTAAATAGTCATTTGGCAATTGTGTATTACCATATGTTAGTTTTTTTGAGTCAAAATTTTAACGATCAATATTCATTAAAGTTGCTTTTAATCATTTTATTCAGACCAAACTACTTCCGTCGAATTGCTCACCAGCGTTAGCTACATTAATGTTGCCCTCAATTAAGATTACATTCATCAAATTACTCTCAATTAAGTTGCCACCCTAAAATTTTAATTGCCTTTAATTAAATTGTTATACTTAGGCCACCTTCATCAATGTTGTCCTCAAGTTTGCATCCAAATTGAGTATATTTAATTTATCTAAGCTCAAATCATTTGTTTATACAACAACATAATTCTTTTCATTTGTAAGATTAATCACTAATTTCTTTTTATTAATTAGTTGTAACTTTCTTGTATGCAATTAGCAATATACTACATGGAAAAATTAATTCAATATATAAAAGTTTTTAATTTAAAAAAATCATTAACTTGCAAATGTAATATTGTAAGTTGTCTTTGCATAAAATTGGAAATAAAAGAAAGGAAAGTAGATTTCTTTTTAAATTCAACATTAAGTGATGGCAGATGTCTAAGTACTCATTAATCCAAAATAGCAAGTAGTTCAAGAATGTTCGGTAATTGATGGCTTTTACATATGTTGTTGACAAATTAAATATTTAATATAACATATTGTTTATTGAACCCATAGCTTACATCTAATTTTAATTATTGACACTTATGTTTATTCTTTATAAATTTAATGATAATTTGGACTAACAATTATTTATCATTCCTCATGCTTCTCTTAAATGTGTTTGTCAAGAAGCTTAATATTAAATACAACAATTAGGGCAAAGACCACAATAGTAATGAAGCTCTCTCCATATGTTTTCACTTGATAAACCTTAGCATATCCATAATAGCTATAATAAACAAAATAAAACCATCTTAACCGAGAGTGCAACCAAACCATGATAAGATAGTATAGTTGGCAAGGTTAAGTCTACCCTCAAATAATCCCATTGTCCTAGTAGCAACTTCTAATTGGTTGTACATTCTTACTGTGGGTTGATACCATATCAACCCACTCCCACCAACAATTAAATAGTTAAGTTAATAGTACTAACTTAACTATGTTGATGACACAAATCTCAATTAAGCTATATTTTAAATTAAGTCAAATGATTTTAATGAAGTTAAGTGATTTAAAATTTTATATAACAAAATGACACTCCCATTATTAGTTACATAAAATGAAGGTTAAACTTATGGTTCAAATATTGTAAATATACAAAATCGTTACAAACTATTTAAATACACAAGGAATATGCTGGGGTGTGGGTGTTGTTTTTTTGGGCAAACCCTAGAGGTTTTGAGAGGAGAAACTATGGCAAGGGGAGGAGCGCTAGAGGGCAAACAAGCTTTACCTAAATCTTATTAAGTTATGAACTCATAAATTTTACATTGAATTTATTAAAATTGTTTAAGCTTTTAATAAATCTTAACTAAATTAATTTGGTGTGAGTTAGATTCAACTTAGTTAAATCCATTTTAACTATTAGTGTGACTGTTGTATATCACTTAGGGACTTTCCATGAAAGGCCTCATTATGAATAAAATATAGTATAATATGCATTGATTATTTTAAATTAATTAAAAAACACTGTGAGAGCTCTTGAATATAGAAATGTATATATTATACTACTCAAAACCTAACTTATATGCAAGAGTAAGTGGTTAGATTAAAACCAATTCAACGGTTATCAAAATCCCACTATGCTAATAGTAGTATATGGCATTGTAGTCATACACCTGAACCTTACATCATCCCTTGCTCTCGAATGATGGAAGGTGGTTAGGGTTCTCTAGTAGATGGGCCCGGATTTAGAGGAACATCAAAGAGAGCATTGGTGGATCTGTAGACAGCACAACTTGTTCCTGACCTTGTTGCACAAATGCTTCAGCGTAGCACATGCACAATCTTTGAAGAATCGAGTTGAATGTCGTGTCGAACCTCATAAACTTGTGATTAGTCCCTTCCACTGAGCAAGGAGACTCTTGACTAAACCACGTATCGTAAGCTTGGTAAAATATAACAAACACTAACTTATCCACCTTGTACTTTGTAAATGGATGATGATGAGAATTGTAACACAATTGTTGTCCCATTTGTATGCAACCAAATGTTCTGTAAACTCTGCTCAAACTAATGGAGAATGCTCGTCAAATACCGATCTTAGGACCTAGCATCAGCAGGTCGTGGCAAGTGCGAAGGTAGACTTAACTTTGTTAGTAACATCAGGTCATGACCATTAAGAGCTTATATGGTGACCAACAAAACTCTATATTCCAGTGAATAAGCATATCGAAGAAATAACCATCCCAATTCGAATATTAAGTTTACATACTTTGAAAATCATCCCCTTGAAAGTTCTAACGAGCTGTTTTACCAAACCATTTGTCTGAGGATGATAAGTATTTGTGAAAGTGTGGTGTATCCCCAATCAAGATGTCAAGACATAGAAGGCCTCAACCATAAATACATGACCATTGTCCGAGAGAATCCGCTCTTAACAAAAATGTTAGACCATTACCCAATTAAGGAGAAAGTGGCCAACAATAAAACAATCACACTTGCAAGAGCATCAACTTCCATCCAACGAATTAGGTAGTCAAAAGCAATAATAATGTACTCATTGCTAACAGTCAACCATAAAAAGGTCCCATCAAATCAAAAGCCACCAACTCAAAACTACCTTTTGAAGTATAACGGAAAGTATTATGAACTGGCATCACACACAACTACGCACATACCAGATTACATCTCCTCGCAACTCTGGCTAATAGAGAGATTTGTGCAGCTTCTCAATCACACGATGATGTTTAAATAAGGCACCACCAACCGCAAATGACATTTCGATTTAGTCCCTATAAATAAAGAAAGTCGTCTTGAAGGCGGTATTAAGAATGTAAGTGCTTGAATGGCAAGTCATTAACAACGATGCATGATTCTCAAACCCATTATGAAGCCTTCATTCACAGCTCCACCTTTGAACTTCATGAACTTCATCCAAAAATGCAAATCTAACTCTACACCTTGTAAATACTAATTGTTAAGTACAACAATTATAACGGCATTGAATCTTCGTCCAAAAATTTACTAATGCTAAACAAGTGGTTCATGAACAAATGAAGAGAGAGAAGGTGGAAGAGGAACTCGAAAAGAGCATTAACATCAACCATGGAACTCTTAGTTAATGAATAACCTCGAAGTCATAAATTTGAAGCTTCAAGGCCCATTGAGCAGTACAACTAATTAAGTTCTTTTGCTTCAACAAAAAGTGATTGTAGCATGATCGCCCTTTAACAACATCCAAGAACCATGCAAGTAGGCATGGAACTTCTCAAGACCTCAAACTATTACTAGACACTCGTGGAGTAGTTCACCAGCCAATGTACGGCTGATGTACACAATGGGATGACGTTGACTAGGCACACTCGTACTCTCCTGCATCAACACGCCCCCGAGACTGATGTCAAAAGCATCCACGTGCAAAATGAAGGGATGAGTGGTAATTAGGGATGTCAAAATTGGAGGAGTTGTCAACAGCTCCTTTAGATATGTAAACGCATGCTCGTAATCCCTAAACCAAACAAAAATGACTTTAGCAACGCCCGCAACAACAGTGCGGTACGATTCGAAAGATGATCAACAAAACAACCAAGATATTGTACCTTGCCAAGAAAGTGTTGCACATCGTTCATCACTTTGGCATAGGGAACTTTGAAATTGCAACAAGTTTGTTAAGATTGACTTGCAAACCTTCACAAGAAATGCAATAGCCAAGATAAGTGATGTCCTTAAAATCAAACACACACTTAGATCGCTTCAACTTCAAACTAACTTCCCGCAGCCAACCCAAAACTTGCATACATCACAAACATGTACCTCCTATGTTCCTTCCGAGTGGATCAAAACATCGTCAATGAAGTCGACAATCACCTCCAGCATATCGCAAAAAATTCATCCATTATATGCTGAAAAGTCATTGACGCATTGTTTAAACTGAAAGGCATCACCAAGAACTCATATAAGCTAAATATGTTTGAAAAGCAGTCTTGAAAATCTAATCAATCCAGAAGATCTGCAGTATGAGAAAGTGGGTAAACAACAGAAATAGTCACATCATTTAACAGGTGATAATTAATGTAGAACCGAATGCTCCCATATAGCTTCATCACAAAATGAAGTTTGCGTGCCCAAGGACTTCGAGACTTTTGAATAACACCCTTCTTCAACATCTCCTTAACATTTGCTTACAAGATCTTGAGTTCCTTTGGTGTATTCGGTACCTTGATCAACCTAGCATCCCCAATTAAAATAGGGTGATGTGTTGCAATCTTGGTCCTAAACGATAAGTCGAAGTTAAAAAATCATCATACTCTGTCTTAATTTGATTAACAACTGCATCACGACGATCATTTGAGAGATCTAGAGAGGAATGGAATAACATTAAGGAAAGACAGCAAAAATGGAAGCAAAGGTAGAAACAAAACAGACAAAGTGAAATATAAGTAAAAGGAATAAAAGAAAGATGAGAAAAGTCAAACAAGGGGGAGACTTTTCAAAGTCACACTTGGCATGATTGTGAGTCAACCAATCCATACAAAGAATAAGGTCAAAAATTTGACTCGGCACTATCCACAAAGATTGAAGCTCAAGCTCATAATTATTCACATGAATAATGATGTAAATCTCATCCTGTGTACAAGCATGAATGTGTCTGTTGCTGTAAAGAATGAAGATTAGTTCTACCACACGGACAAATAAGGACGGCAACATGTAGCAACAAACTGAGAATAAAAAACAAACTCGAACTTATATCAACCAGCACCGAAAAGAAAAAGAATGTGTTATATTATTAAATTGAGCTTGAAAAGTAAAGACCGGATGAACTGGTGCTGACCCCTTCATAATACTCCTAAAAGAAAGATAGAGAGATCACTAACTTATTCGCATGAGAACCCTCCTCTACTCGTGCAATTTTTTATTTTTTGGAAGATTCATTACATCAAGACCTTTCACTGCAGCAGCACTAACTAGACGTTGTTAATGCCGAGGCTTCCACCTCGAAAATGGAGGACGCTAATCGGGAAAATGTCAACAGCGCTGATACATGTGTCCAACTTCATCACACGCCTAACAATGCACTGCACGTCCACGTCCACAAACCCTAACCTTATGCTAAACACAAGTAGCAATAGGTTAACAACACTAACCTCCATTGAAGCAGGGACCATCCCCAACATGAAGTGGAACTAGAAAGTAAGGCTGCAAGTGGGAGGGTCATGTCTCATATCGTTGTGCCAACCGTAAAGCATCGTCAAGAGTCATTAGAGCCAGTACATGCATAAGCCTCATAAGGTCTTGACAAAGTGCTAACCACACAATATACCTAACTTGATACACTCTATTGACAAATACGATGCAATTGTTGAAAAGCATCATTGCAGTCGTCAAATATGCCCAAACGTGCATTTGAAGATTATTAAAAGAATACTTCAATCCCCACGAGTTGCTACATTTAAACCATTATACCACTGCAATGCCGTCCCTTGAAGACAAGTAAGAAACTCGTGCAAACATCGAGCTCGCCCCATAAATGATATGTGATGACCATGGGAAGTGTCAAACCAATGGTACACATCATCCTAAGACTTTCACAGAAGAAATATGGCCGGACTTGAGGATTTGCAACATGAGTAAAGGGAGTAATACCATAACATATGACGCCATCATCAATTAATCTGATTGTTCAGCTCTACTTGCATAGTATCCAACAATTGCATGAGTGTTGCTCTTGCACATCCATGGACGAAAAAAAAGAGGATAAATCTACAAGAACGAAACAAATGTTATACAATGGAAAAGTTAAATCTAAAAAGAGAAGGAATATCTAAAAAAAACACAATCCTCATCTCCACTAATGTAAAAACTGGAAAATATAGAAATGTATAAACTCAAAACCCTAGAGTGAATGATTTAAATTAAAATCAATCTAACAATTATCAAAATTTTACTACGTTAATATTAATAGCCATACATCTGGACCTTATAATACCTCATTTTCCATAATTAAATCCATGTTTAACATCACTTTGTTACTAGAGAGAAGGTGAGATTGTTGATAGATAATTTCATGAAGGCATTGTCAAAGTTCAAGCTCTGGTGCTGACGCCCCAGAGGAAGCGTTCATGTTTCTAACGACATTTTTCACTAAATAAAATTTAATAGCATCTCAACAAAATAAACAAATTTGTCAACCCCCAGCTTGACTGGAACAGATTATAATCAAAATTATTTTTTATATAGAAGTTGTCCATTATACAATTGAAGTAGAACTTTTCCATATAAATTGAAATCTTATACTCAAATGAGTTTAATCACATACCACAATGAACTCAATTATTACATAGCACGTTTGAACTTGAGTAGTTCACAAGTGGTTATTAAATCTGCTGTTTTTCATGTTAAATTTTAATATAAATTTATATAATATAATAATTAAACACAATATCTATTAGAAAACCACTGCATATGTTTGTATACATTTCCATTCTTTTGTAATAAATCTGATGGCCAACTTTATCCTTAGAAAAATAAATATTTTATATTTATTATTTTATTATTTTATATTTCGTTACAAAAGAATGCATAAACTTATCTTTAGTGTGTTTAGCTTGCAACGTGCGTCTGCTCCTAGAATCGCATTTTCACGTTTTATATTTTACTTTAACACTGCTTCTTTTAAAACAATATATTTCTCCTTTCTTATTTATATTTTATTAATTTTTAATAAACTGGTTTCATAAGTCATTCGTATTGTTTGACTTATAGAAAGAAAATTATAATCATTAAGATTTACTCGATGTTTTATGCTACAAATTTAAAAGATGGTCAAGAAATGATAAATAGTAAAAATTTATGTTTTGGAAAATTCATGGGAGAGTTTGTAGAGGCCAAATAAATAAATGAATAAATAAAACATTTTTATTTGAAGCTAAAAAATGAATGATCAACCGTTACATTTTAAATTTCCTAGTTAATTAAAGTTCACACTGCTAAGAAAAAACAATTGTGCATAGCAGTCTAAGATACTTGGAAACACTAGCCATGTCTAATTAACCAAAACAGCTTTGAGTGTGATTAGCTATACATTTCCAGAATTTATATAGAGGAAATAATGTATAAATCAGAGGGGATTGCTATGTATTAACATTGTCATGTACTCTAGTGTTAAACAACGCGATACCAATGTTGCCGGACGTTAAATAAAAATTAACTTATTTCATTATTCTAAATGATATGGACATGTTGTCCCTGTGTGTTCGTAGCAAATAACTATGTTATAAGTCAACCTTAGAAGTTTGGGGTAGGTATTCAACTGTTGCACATGTTGTCCCTGTGTGTTCGTAGCAAATAACTATGCTCTAAGTCAACCTTAGAAGCTTGCGGCCATCAGCACGTTTGTTTTCTTGTACTAAGCCTTTGCATACATGATATACTATAAATATCGATACAGATAGTAATATGGGACTAAGAAAATAAGCTTCAAGCTTTATAGTTTCACTTTGGCATGGTTTTACTTGTGTAATTTATACAGTAAAAGCCCCACGTCCTAGCTTTCTAAGATGCTATTACAACGGAAGAAGAAGCACTAATGTAAATGATTTATGTGATTGTTCTTCCCTGGTTATTAACGACATTACAACTGATCGCACTCCACGTCAGTACACTCGTCGAAGAGGGCTCATATCAATGTATGTTCGTGTCACTCAGTATCACGAGGGAGCTGGTGGAAGATACGATCCAAATGATTCTACGTTTGCAGATTTCTGGGATGCAGTCAATAATCTGTGGGACACATGTCTTTCATATAATTATCCTGGAGGAGAAGTTACCTTTGACGATGGTTCTATGCGCGTTGAAATCGTACGTCTGAGAGATGAGTTGATCAAGTACCTCAACAAAAACAGCACGTCTAGTAACCTGATCAAGGACGCAAGGAACAAGACATAGTGCTGGGATAACAGGAACTTGCTCATATTAATGAATCGAGGATGCAAAGAATAAAACACGTATGTATGATTTGTTTTAAGTCTTTCGGTGACTCCTAGAGAACATAAAATGTCAATAAGTTCTGGTTCCACCACAGTAGACCTAGTGATGGAGATGAATAAGATTTTATATTAATTCAGGCGTTAATTTGTGTAATTTGAATAGTTCGTGTTCAATAGAAAAGAGGATAAAATTTCATTTATAATATTACAGTATCATATTAAGGCAACTCACATACACCTTCCCTAACATACTTACATAGTTTATAAGCCCTCAAGTAGCTTTTGCATGACACACAAACACACTGCATGTGCCTGTAAACTGCAAAAGGCCCAATAAATGCCACATAGATTTAGAATTTATGACGACCGTTGGTGAGGTTCAAAGGTCCTGGTAGCACCACATGGGGTGTTCATTATATATACACAATGTTGTCATTTTATGTACTTTCTAATATATTAGATATATGTATGTGTAGCTTGGTACATATAATAATAATACATCATTTCAACTTTAAGAGATAAAACATTGGGTTCATACTTGGAAATTATTATTATAATTCAATAGTTACTTCTATAGTAATAATATAATATCTTTAAATATCATAATAATTATTAATAATATACATGAAAAATCTTAAAGGTCTATTTTCAATTTTATTTTATTTTATTTTATTTTTGTTTTTTGTAAACCACTAAAGTCCACTCAAAGTAGTTATAAACACCAACTTATTAAAATTTCTCCTATAAATTGTATATAAATATTATAAACATTTGAATATTCATCTTTGATATATATTAGCATTAAAATTATCATATCTTATTTAATTGTTTTTTACTTTGAAGGTTAATTCTTGTTATTTACCAACAAACCCTAAATGTAGAGAAACAAACATGCTTAGTGCAATTAGATATTTAATGATGAGTTGGTTAGGTGTAAATAAGTATTTGTAGAAAATTCTAGATGAAATTAACACTTCAATTTAAAAATTTCTTCCCTCATTTTCATGTGCCAGTTAAATCCTAGTTGATTATAGTGAGTTTGACTCTAAGGTTGCCCGGTTTAGAGGTTAATGAATTGTTAAGTTAAAACTCACTAGGTATTATTTCATTAAAATAAAATTTCATGCCAACCCACTTTATAAATTAAAAAAACAAGGGGCTCTATCACATATAAATGCTAAAGACTAAGAGTTGTTTGCTTATTTCCTCCTTATCAACATAAGCCCAACTTATGGCATTAAGGCATACTCCTAACTTCCAGCACATAAGGGTATGTCGCACCCTAAGGATAAACCTACCTTTAGCATTGGTGGATCCACACTCATATATGCCACATCTAAAGAGTTAAATAACTCATTTTTGTTAAGCCACGACCCAAGAGCAGGATAAGAATAAGAAGGCTTGACTTAAAAGCAAGGCAAGAGTAAGAAACAAGATAAAAATGATTATAGAATGACTAGTGTTAATAATAACTGATTATACAACAATTAAGTTGGAACTTTAATCTAGGCATAAGCTAAAATGATACTCCAAGAGCTAATTTAGGCTTGAGCTAAAAATAATGTCCCTTATCCTATAGGTATATTCTATAGGCATATTATGTATTCTGTATCTTGTATCCTGTATCTTATAAGTCATATCATGTAAGCATATCTTATATTCTATATCGGGTTGTGACACACCTTCTCCAAAAGCACGAGTCCTAGGACCTGGTTTAGCAGGATAACATTGATGAAAGGCAGCAACCTTGGAAGAAGCATGGAGTAAATTGGATGCAGGTTCCCAGTGCAATCGGTAAGCAAATATCTTTCCAATCCACCAAGTATTGAAGTTAGCGGCGATAAAGACAAGAATCAAGGATGATTGTAACTTCATACTCATGTTTATTATTAATGATCACAGAAGGGGGAGGAGAAGAAGCACAACCAGGAAGAGAAAAAGGATGATACGGTTCCAACAAAGAGGTGTGAAACACATAATGAAGTTTCACGGTAAATGGTAGCTCTAGTCGAAAAGCTACAGGATTGACCTTAGCCGCAATCCTGTGAGGACTCAATTGTTAAAAATCTAACTTAAAAGAAGGCCTGTTGGGCAATGAAGAAGCCACATAAGATCACCAACCTTGTATGCAGGTGCAGGCTGACAATGAGCATTAGCATGACGCTTGTACCGTTCATATGTTTGCTAAAGATGAACTCGGAGATCATCTTATACCTTACAAAGATGCTGGAGATGATCTTGTACTATAAGAGCGGAAGAAGAAAAGCATGAAGAGAAAAGTTAAAACATGGATGGTAGCCTGTAAGAGCAAAGAAAGGTGTCTGGCCTATAAATGTATGAACAGAGTTGTTGTAAGCAAACTCCGCCATAGGAAGAAGGTCCAACTAATTATCCTATTGGTAACTAATAAAGCAACAAAGATACTGCTCCAAGGTTTGAATTGTGCGTTTTGATTACCCATTAGTTTGCAGATGATATCCTAAAGAAAGATCTGCTTTAATTTGTAAACTTCGGAAAAGTTCTCACCAAAATCTGGATATGAATTATGGGCCTTGATAAAAAACAATGCTCTCAGGAAGACCATGATGTCGGAACACTTGGTGAATCACCAACTCAGTAGTTGTCTGGCATGTAGCCCTCTTGTTATAGGGCATAAAATGAGCTTGTTTGGTGAAACAGTCAACCACTATAAGAACTGCATCAAATCCACGAGAATGAGGAAATTTATAGAAATGGATCTTTAAGGAGCAGAAGGAACATGAAGAGGACGAAGAAGACTAGAGGGTGCGTGACAACGCATCTTCAATCTATTGCAGGTGTCACAACTCCGTACAAACTTTTCCATAAAACCTCGCACCCCAAGCCACCAATAGTTGTAAGTCACCAATTCAACTGTCTTGGCCACAAAAATGTCCTGTAGCTGGGGTATCATGACAATCCTGTACCACGCCAGTCTTGTAAACACCAACATGAATGTACAGGAGACCCTCCCAGTACAGGAGTCCCTCCCGGTACAGGAGTCCGTCATGTATGGAAAACAGCTTATAGTTTGTACAAGAACTGAAGGAAGAGGAGATTGTGATGTCATGACTAATGTGTAAGAACACATTCTTCACCAAGTCGTTTGTAGCCAATTGCAAACGAATGCCCTGTAGAAGTGTTGAATTCTGATGAACTTGTAGTGCTGCAAGCCGAAATCGATCAGGACCCAACAACACTTGCTTTTGACAGTCGTATGTAAGATCACCCAGGGTCGGTGCAAGATAAAAGCGCCTAGACAATGCATCCGCTTTCACATTCCAAAAACTAGGCATGTAGACGATGACAAAATCAAAACGTGATAGGAATTCCGCCCACCTAGCTTGTCACTGATCGAGAACTCGAGCCGTTTGAAAAACTCCAGGTTCTTGTGATCCGTAAAAACTTGTACAAGATGTGCAACACCTTCCAAGAAGTGCCGCCACTCCTCAAACAAATCCACAATGGCCTTGAGTTCCTTGTCATGAATCTCATAATTAATTTCTGCTTAAAGGAACTTACGAGAGTGAAAGGCTATAAGATGAAGTAACTTGTCTTCACCAACTTGTGATAGTATTACAAAGTCCGAAGCATTTGCTTCAACGAAGAAGGGACAAGAAGGATCAGGATGTGTTAAAATCGGAGCTGTCATGAAGGCGTTTTTGAGTGTTATGAATGCATGTTCCGCCTTGTCGAACCAAGAGAAATATGTAGTTGTAAACTAAAATGGGCATGGCTATAGTCCCATTTCCTAATAATTAGCAATTTTAGCTATTTAATTAGCATTTTTAATATTAAAAATATTCTTTAGAATATATGTTTGAAAAAGAATATTCTTTAGAATATTCTATTTTGTATTCTACCCTTTAATAAATTATAGCATTCATTGAACAAAAATTAATAACATTATAAAAGTAGAAGGTATTAAATTATATAATATATATATGCCTAATATAACAATTAAGGAAGAGCATAAGAGGTACATTATATAAATATTGATGTTGTTATTAAAATATTAATATTTAAATATAACATTATTAATTAAAAATTTGTAGTAGTAATAATATATATATAATATAATCCTATAATAATATAGTCAATCTTCCATATCATTTTTAAATTTATATAGTTAAGTAAAATTTGGTACTATTATTAAAGAGTTTATAATAATTATGAATATTAAATATATGATATTTTATAATTTTGTAATTGCTTTAAGCTTCAGAAAACATACATTCCCTTGCAGTTTTGTTAATCGTGACTTTATCAACGCTTCTTGACATCCACCCATATCGAATGGATTTAACATTTATAAAACATGCTGGGTCTTTTTGATTGGGAGACCATGTTTTCTCTAGGCATCCATTATATCTTTCGCTCTCCTTCTCGTGTCGCCTTTTTTGTGGTTTGAACCATGCAACCTTAACAATACTATTTTTTGTGATTACTTCAGGTGTGTCGATAATTTGACCCATCCAAATAGGCTGATTATATGACGCATCTGGAGTAATGAGAACCATCATTAGTTTTTGAAGATCCTTGCAGCAATCAAAGTATGCTTTAGGTTTTTGGTTCCTTTGTCCAACAAAGTGTGGGGTTTGCACTTCCACATCACTACTGGCTTCTATGTCGCTCAGTGATGTCATTTCAATCTCCTCTCGCCACCTTGTTTTAGGCCAAAAAGGGTGTTGCAATTCTGTACTTGTGACAGTAGGCCCTTCCAACTCTCGAACAACAGTCTCCCAATAGTTACCACATGCTTATATAGTTCTGAGTAACCAGTTGCCTTATCAGAATTCTTTGGCATCGATTTTTGAACCCATGCCACATATTTTTTGATGCCATCAATAATAACCTCTTGTTCCTTGAGCTGGGCACTCAATGGAATAGGGTCTGGTTGTCCTTCTGGGAGAAGTGGCTTTCCATCCTCTCCACTTTTGAAGAGCATTAAGCCCTCTTTCGGTAACCACTCCTGCTCTGATGGCCGTAACTTGTACTGCATAATAGGTATACCATCTCGTATGGAGAAAAAGAATTGTAGCGGCACAAGGTGACCAACTAAAGAATCACTCCCCTTTTTATATACTCCTTGAGAAATTTTTTGAAGTCTGGCACCTCAGTCACAAGCAAAGCACAACTTTTTTTGGAGATGCAATTTTCAAAAAGATTCATCATATGCGGTAAGGTAAGTGCACTTGTCCTTTTTGTAGAGTTGGAGACCTTGCTGAAGAACGCATCAATATCTTCATGAGTGTGACCAACCATAAGGAAACTGAGCGTGATTGTTTCAAACACACCTTTGGCAACAAGCATTGACAAGTATGCTAGCACATATCTAGAAAATAAAAGTAAGTATGAGCTTGAGAAACCCTTAAGTAAAATGATTTACCTATTTTTGTTCTCGCCTGCACAATTATCCATCTGTAAAAGCAAATGACGAGGAAGCTTATTTGATGTTGAGGACACATGTACACTATTTGAGCTAGATCCCTCCACTGAACCTGAACTCTCAACAGGGCCATCTGTTTTTTGTGCAGGTTGCTGACAATGCCTCTCATATTCCCAAGTAGCCTCAAGTGCAGACGTGTTCATGAGAGCATTATGTAAAGGTTGAAGGTGTTGTTTCTTCACTTTGAGATCACTGATAGGACTTGTCTGTGAGTGGGCTTCAAGGTTTCTGAAACACATGGCCAACGACCCAATAGTGAAATTGGAGTCGCTAGACCAATGTGGAAGTGAAAAGTGTCCATATGACTCACAACCGTGTCCATGTGTTAGCACACCTGTGGGAAGTTTCATGACATTTCCAAGGCACTTTGGTGTTGCAAAGAGCTTTGGAATGCTGGTCTTTGAATGATCCATCTTGTCATGGATCAAGCACAGGTACTCTGATGGGCGTGACACAGAAAGCATGCGGTGTGCATAGTACTGAGACCGGCAAGTTTGTTGTGCAATCATGTGGGCCTCCATCTTCTTTTGAATGGCAGTGATCTCCACCAAGGTTTTTGCACAAGCCTCTGCAGCCTTCAATGATGTACAAGTGTCACACTTGGAAAAGCTAGAGTGTTTTGCAATCTCCACATCCTTAAAATGAGTATTCCATATGTTGTTGAAGGTACCAGTGCAGATTGCTTGGAGCCCCATCAAACTGAGGCACTTGTTCACATGTTCACACAGCTTCAATTGAGTGTAGATTGAAGGCAAAACCTTGAGATTTTCCCTGACCCCTGCATTTGTGGTTCGGCATTTGTGAGGCATCCTGTCTGCATTTGCTTCCACAAAAGCCTTGAGTATCTCTATGGCTGCCATATGTGAGAGCGGGTTTTGACCAAGCGAGTGTTCCCATGTACTGAGGTTCGCGCTCCATCTAGCCACTCATCCCTCCGACGGTAGAACGTGGTCTTTGGGATCCCGTATATACTGTACCAAGCTTTGAAGCAGATGGCCACCTTATTAAATACCATGGATGTACTCTGATAACCTGTGTCCGAGGCCATTCCATCAATACACCCAGTTAGTGCAGCATATACAAACTCATGCCTTTGCTTTTGGGTGAGCATACGAAAGACATGTCTACATTGGGTAATTTCATTCCGGTCTGCCATCTGACAACACTTCTTCTTGCACAGTCAATCGTGGAAATGCTCGTAACACTTTCGGAAGATGTAGGATCCATCTTTAAACTTGCAAAGGGGAAGATCTACAACCCATGAATCGCCTTTTTCTTACAATAGGACCAATGCAAGGAACCTCTTCAAATATGAGTTGTTCTTCCGGGTTGTTATTATTGAAATCCAACCCAGAATATGTTGAACCATCTTGCCGTCTTAATTCAGATGTTCGCCACCTCACGAGGGATCCAGGATGCAATGTGCCATTAGGTGAAACCTCTGTCACAACTACACCCACGAAGTCGGACCCTAGTTTCTCTTCTGACACTGCTTCCATTGGATTTATAGCTGTGATGATGCCTCTCCCAACCTTCAATCTCATGAAGAAAGAGAATCACCTCATCCATCACAGCAGGCAAGCCATCATCTGGTAAACTCGTGCTACTATTTGTTTGTGACTCTGCATATTCTGTGTCAGCCTTGACTTCATCCAAATTCCACAATACAGGAGAACCCTCCTCAAATTCCATTCCCGGAACCTCAACATGCTTCCACAGTTCCAGTGCCAACTATCTCGTTGTTCCAAAGAAGACATACTTTATCTCCAGTATTAAACATATTGTCCTGCACATAAATAATTGTGTTATTTATGATATCTATTTATACAATATTTCTAAAAAATCTGAACTGTGGTTGCTTAATAATATGCATGTGCAATAATATATAATTATGTATAGGATAATATCTCATGCTTGATTAATACAACTGATGGGCGGGATTAATCCCACCCATGACTCCCTCCGACGAGGAATGGTGGGCGGGATTAATCTTACCGCTGATGCGAGAAAGAATTGGCAAGATTAATCCCACCACTGGATCTTCCTCATCGGAGAGAGGTGGAGGGATTAATCCCGCCACGGACTCCCTCTAATGAGGAAGAGCAGCGGGATTAATCCTGTCGTAACTCCCTTTGATGAGGAAGAGGCGGTGGGATTAATCCTGCCTTAACTCCCTATGACGAGGAAGAAGCGGCAAAATTAATCCTGCCGCAACACCCTTCCATGAGGAAGAGTCGGCGGGATTAATCCCACCCACAACTTTCACAATGGGGAATAGGTGGCAAGATTAATCCCGCCCACAACTCTCTCCGAAGCTATGATTTTAAAGAGATCTCGAGGGGGTGGCGGGATTAATCCCGCCAATGCTTTTCTGCGTTTGAAACTGATCGGCAGAATAAATCCTGCCTACAAATCTTTAAAACAAGGAAGTGGTGGCGAGATTAATCCCACCACCCCTTCTCTGCCTCCTAGAATGGTTGGCAGGATTAATCCCGCCGACAATTTTTTCTAATAAATTCAGGTAACTCTTTATTAGTTAAGAAAGTTATCAGCGGGATTAATCTCGCCATTCTTTTTCAAAGGCGGAGAAGCATTGTCCGGACTAATTCTGCCATAGCTATCAAAGAAATGATGGCAGAATTAATCCCGCCACCTCTTCTAAGAGGTAAAAAAAAATGGCTGGATTAATCTTGCCGCCCCGGCTAATCGAGAATATTAAATTAGAAAGATGTTT
This sequence comes from Selaginella tamariscina, assembly GCA_003024785.1. Lineage (NCBI taxonomy): Eukaryota > Viridiplantae > Streptophyta > Lycopodiopsida > Selaginellales > Selaginellaceae > Selaginella > Selaginella tamariscina. The sequence goes on from PUQB01000408.1 coordinate 193,759, forward strand.
AAACGGGATAAATCTCTAATGAAATATAATGTAATTCTAATGCATTCCTAAACCCTTAAATTCTAATTTTAAGAGAGAATGTAAGAAAGTGAATCTTTATAAGTATATCTAAATTTATTTATAATACTTACTTATAAATAACACTGAAGGCGCCGTGCTTTCCTATAAACAATAGCACCCAATTTAATGTCGCTCCTGAGCTAATCATTATCAAGAAAAAAGAAGATTTAAAGAGTGAAAATTACAAAAATGAAGAAACCTTTGTCGGAGAAAGAACCAGATCTGAATTTGAATAGGAAATTAAATGCATTTTTAAATTTACATGTTAGAAATTCAAATTTTTGAAAAGAACAGAAAATAAAATTTAAGATGAGTTAACACAAATAACCGACAATGACATATATACTCTCCAATTCTAATAAGTTTAATAAAATTGCATTTAATGCGATTCAAGTGATTCAAGCTGTTTTAATATTACGAAATTTTAGTAATTATTCTACATTCTTAATATTCAAGTATATATTATTAAGTTTATATTATATTATATTTTATATATATATATATATATATATACTTATACAATAAATAAATTGATATATTCTTATGTATCATTTAAAATATATTCATAGTCTGTTTATTAATATTATTTTCTTAATTACTCGAGTAATTAATTTACATTTTCTACTATTAATGGGATATATTTTTTTTTTATTTTCTTAATATTCAAATATTAAACCTGATTATCATAATTAAATTAGTCTTATTCTTAATTATTTTAGTAATTATTCTACATTTGTATATATTAATGGGATTTCTTATTATTTCAAGAATATTCCTATGTTACCTTATTAATCAATATTAAATTAATATATATTATTAAAACTATATATGACTATATATTAGATAAAATGATATATTATTATGTATAATTTAAAATATGTTCATAGTGTGTACATTAATATCATTTTCTTAATTACTTGAGTAATTAATCTTCTTTATATTAATGGGATATTCTTTATTATTTTCTTATTATTCCAAGAATATTCCAATATTAAACATGATTATCATAATTAATTTAATTAATTATTTTAGTACTTGATCTACATTTGTATATATTAATGGCATTTCTTAATTAATTTCTTATTATTTCAAGAATATTCCAATGTTAAACCTTATTATCAATATTAAATTAATATATTATTAAAACTATTATGACTATATATTAGATAAAATCATATATTATTATGCATAATTTAAAATATGTTCATAGTGTGTTTATTAATATTATTTTTTTAACTATTCGATGTTTGTTTTGCACGCATATATAACACAATCATAAATTATTATATACACGTGCACACGCATTAGAAGCACTTACAGAGACACATATGCACACACATGCAAACCGATGAGTGGATCACGATATAGGTAAAGCATCTAGCTTTGTATTTATGATATATGCAAGTTGTAACTAAAATGGGCATGGCTATAGTCCCATTTCCTAATAATTAGCAATTTTAGCTATTTAATTAGCATTTTCTAATATTAAAGGATATTCTTTAGAATATATATTTAAAAACAGAATATTCTTTAGAATATTCTATTTTGTAATCGACCCTTTAATAAATTATAGCATTCATTGAACAAAAACTAATAACATTATAAAAGTAAAAGGTATTAAATTATATAATATATTGCCTAATATAACAATTAAGGAAGAGCATAAGAGTACATTATATAAATATTGATGTTGTTATTAAAATATTAATATTTAAATATAAACATTATTAATTAAAAATTTGTAGTAGTAATAATATATATATAAAATCCTATAATAATATAGTCAATCTTCCATATCATTTTTTAAATTTATATAGTTAAGTATACAATTTGGTACTATTATTAAAGAGTTTATAATAATTATGAATATTAAATATATGATATTTTATAATTTTGTAATTGCTTTAAGCTTCAGAAAACATACATTCCCTTGCAGTTTTGTTAATCGTGACTTTATCAACGCTTCTTGACATCCACCCATATCGAATGGATTTAACATTTATAAAACATGCTGGGTCTTTTTGATTGGGAGACCATGTTTTCTCTAGGCATCCATTATATCTTTCGCTCTCCTTCTCGTGTCGCCTTTTTTATGGTTTGAAGCATGCAACCTTAACAATACTATTTTTTGTGATTACTTCAGGTGTGTCAATAATTTGACCCATCCAAATAGGCTGATTATATGACGCATCTGGAGTAATGAGAAACCATCATTAGTTTTTGAAGATCCTTGCAGCAATCAAAGTATGCTTTAGGTTTTTGGTTCCTTTGTCCAACAAAATGTGGGGTTTGCACTTCCACATCACTACTGGCTTCTATGTCGTCTGTGCTCAGTGATGTCATTTCAATCTCCTCTCGCACCTTGTTTAGGCCAAAAGGGTGTTGCAATTCTGTACTTGTGACAGTAGGCCCTTCCAACTCTCGAACAACAGTCTCCCAATAGTTGACCACATGCTTATATAGTTCTGAGTAACCAGTTGCTTATCAGAATTCTTTGGCATCGATTTTTGAACCCATGCCACATATTTTTTGATGCCATCAATAATAACCTCTTGTTCCTTGAGCTGGGCACTCAATGGAATAGGGTCTGGTTGTCCTTCTGGGAGAAGTGGCTTTCCATCCTCTCCACTTTTGAAGAGCATTAAGCCCTTTTCGGTAACCACTCCTGCTCTGATGGCCGTAACTTGTACTGCATAATAGGTATACCATCTCGTATGGAGAAAAGAATTGTAGCGGCACAAGGTGACCAACTAAAGAATCACTCCCTTCTTTTATATACTCCTTGAGAAATTTTTTGAAGTCTGGCACCTCAGTCACAAGCAAAGCACAACTTTTTTTGGAGATGCAATTTTCAAAAAGATTCATCATATGCGGTAAGGTAAGTGCACTTGTCCTTTTTGTAAGTTGGAGACCTTGCTGAAGAACATCAATATCTTCATGAGTGTGACCAACCATAAGGAAACTGAGCGTGATTGTTTCAAACACACCTTTGGCAACAAGCATTGACAAGTATGCTAGCACATATCTAGAAAATAAAAGTAAGTATGAGCTTGAGAAACCCTTAAGTAAAATGATTTACCTATTTTTGTTCTCGCCTGCACAATTATCCATCTGTAAAAGCAAATGACGAGGAAGCTTATTTGATGTTGAGGACACATGTACACTATTTGAGCTAGATCCCTCCACTGAACCTGAACTCTCAACAAGGGCCATCTGTTTTTTGTGCAGGTTGCTGACAATGCCTTTCATATTCCCAAGTAGCCTCAAGTGCAACATGTTCATGAGAGCATTATGTAAAGGTTGAAGGTGTGTTTCTTCACTTTGAGATCACTGATAGGACTTGTTGTGAGTGGCTTCAAGGTTTCTGAAACACATGGCTAACGACCCAATAGTGAAATTGGAGTCGCTAGACCATATGGAAGTGAAAAGTGTCCATATGACTCACAACCGTGTCCATGTGTTAGCACACCTGTCAATGAAATCGGAAGTTTCATGACATTTCCAAGGCACTTTGGTGTTGCAAAGAGCTTTGGAATGCTGGTCTTTGAATGATCCATCTTGTCATGGATCAAGCACAGGTACTCTGATGGGCGTGACACAGAAAGCATGCGGTGTGCATAGTACTGAGACCGGCAAGTTTGTTGTGCAATCATGTGGCCTCCATCTTCTTTGAATGGTAGTGATCTCCACCAAGGTTTTTGCACAAGCCTCTGCAGCCTTCAATGATGTACAAGTGTCACACTTAGAAAAGCTAGAGTGTTTTGCAATCTCCATCCTTAAAATGAGTATTCCATATGTTGTTTGAAGGTACCAGTGCAGATTGCTTGGAGCCCCATCAAACTGAGGCACTTGTTCACATGTTCACACAGCTTCAATTGAGTGTAGATCGAAGGCAAAACCTTGAGATTTTCCCTGACCCCTGCATTTGTGGTTCGGCATTTGTGAGGCATCCTGTCTGCATTTGCTTCCACAAAAGCCTTGAGTATCTCTATGGCTGCCATAATGTGAGAGCGGGTTTTGACCAAGCGAGTGTTCCCATGTACTGAGGTTGCGCTCCATCTAGCCACTCATCCTCCGACGGTAGAACGTGGTCTTTGGGATCCATATATACTGTACCAAGCTTTGAAGCAGATGGCCACCTTATTAAATACCATGGATGTACTCTGATAACCTGTGTCCGAGTATTCCATCAATACACCCAGTTAGTGCAGCATATACAAACTCATGCCTTTGCTTTTGGTGAGCGTACGAAAGACATGTCTACATTGGGTAATTTCATTCCGGTCTGCCATCTGACAACACTTCTTCTTGCAGCAGTCAATCGTGGAAATGCTCGTAACACTTTCGAAGATGTAGGATCCATCTTCACCTCTTGCTGAAACTTGCAGGGGAAGATCTGCAACCCATGAATCGCCTTTTTCTTACAATAGGACCAATGCAAGGAAACCTCTTCAAATATGAGTTGTTCTTCCGGGTTGTTATTATTGAAATCCAACCCAGAATATGTTGAACCATCTTGCCGTCTTAATTCAGATGTTCGCCACCTCACGAGGGATCCAGGATGCAATGTGCCATTAGGTGAAACCTCTGTCACAACTACACCCACGAAGTCGGACCCTAGTTTCTCTTCTGACACTGCTTCCATTGGATTTATAGCTGTGATGATGCCTCTCCAACCTCAATCTCATGAAGAAAGAGAATCACCTCATCCATCATAACAGCAAGCCATCATCTGGAAAACTCGTGCTACTGTTTGTTTGTGACTCTTATATTCTGTGTCAGCCTTGACTTCATCCAAATTCCACAATACAGGAGAACCCTCCTCAAATTCCATTCCGGAACCTCAACATGCTTGAAAATGGTGTTCACCCATACGTACACACAAGATCCTTGGGCAATATTGTGACATGATGCATTATCATCTCGAACTTCCACAGTTCCAGTGCCAACTATCTCGTTGTTCCGAAGAAGACATACTTTATCTCCAGTATTATACATATTGTCCTGCACATAAATAATTGTGTTATTTATGATATCTGTTTATGCAATATTTCTAAGAAATCATAACTGCGGTTGCTTAATAATATGCATGTGCAATAATACATAATTATGTATAGATAATATCTCATGCTTTATTAATACAACTGATGGGCGGGATTAATCCCGCCGCAGACTCCCTCCGACGAGAACGAGGGCGGGATTAATCCCGCCGCCGACTCTACCCCTCGGAGTGAGTCGGCGGGATTAATCCCGCGACACTACCCTCGAGAGAGTCGGCGGGATTAATCCCGCGTCGACTCCCTCGAAGAGACTCGGGGATTAATCCCCCGCTGGATCTCCCTCGTCGGAGAGACGGCGGGATTAATCCCGCCGCGGACTCCCTTTCGAGGAAGTCGGCGGGATTAATCCCGCCGAAATCTCCTCGTCGAAGAGAAGAGCGGGATTAATCCCCCGCAACCCTGAGGAGAGGGGCGGATTAATCCCGCCCACAACTCTGACGACGGGGAATAAGCGGCGGGATTAATCCCGCCCACAATCTCTCGAAACTATGATTTCAAAGAGATTCGGATGAATTCTGCCCACAAATATTTAAAACAGGGAAGTGGTGGCGAGATTAATCCCACCACCCCTTCTCTGCCTCCTAAAATGGTTGGCGAGATTAATCCCGTAAACTCTTTCTAATAAATTCAAGTAACTCTTATCAGTTGAGAGAGTTATCGGCGGGATTAATCCCGCCGCTCTTTTTAAGAGGCGGAAAGCATTGCCCGACTAATTCTGCATAGCTATGAAAAGATGGTGGCGGGATTAATCCCGCCACCTCTTCAAAGAGGCGAAAAAAAAATGGCCGGATTAATCGCCGCCCCTAACCGAGAATATTAAGTTAAAAGTATATTTAAACGGATAAATCCCTAACAGAATATATTGTAATCCTAATGCATTCCTAAACCCTAAATTCTAAATTTAAAGAGAATGTAAGAGAGTGAATCTTTATAATATATCTAAATTTGTTTATAATACTTACTTGTAAACAGCACTGAAGGCGCCGTGCTTTCCTATAAACAATAACGCACCCAATTTAATGTCGCTCCTGAGCTGATCACTAAGAAGAAAAATCTGAAGAGTAAAATAAAGAAATGAAGAAACCCTTGCCGGAGAAAGAACCAGATCTGAATTTGAGTGGAAATTAAATGCATTTTCAAATTTACATGTCAGACCGACAATACTTATGTCAAAATTCAAAATTTTTAAAAATAACAGAAAAGAAAATTTAAGATGAAGTTGAAACAAATAACCAACAGTCTGACATATATACTCTCCAATTCCAATGAGTATTTTAAAATTGCATTTAATGTCATTCAAGTGCTTCAAGCTGTTTAATATTACGAAATTTTTGTAATTATTCTACATTCTAATATTCCAGTATATTTAAATATATTCATAGTCTGTTTATTATTATTATTTTCTTAATTATTCGAGTAATTAATTTACATTTCCTACTATTAATGGGATATTCTTTATTATTTTCTTAATATTGAAAGAATATTCCATATTAACCTGATTATCAAAATTAAATTAGTGTTATTCTTAATTATTTAGTAATTATTCTACATTTGTATATATTAATGGGATTTTCTCAATTAATTTCTTATTATTCAAGAATATTCCTATGTTAAACCTTATTATCAATATTAAATTAATATATATATTAAACTATATATGAATATATAGATAAAATGATGTATTATTATGTATAATTTAAAATCTTCATAGTGTGTATATTAATATCAATTTCTTAATTACTTGAGTAATTAATCTTCTTTATATTAATGGATATTCTTTATTATTTTCTTATTATTCCAAGAATATTCCAATATTAAACATGATTTCAGGACTTGATCTATATTTTGTACATATTAATGGGATTTTCTCAATTAAATTCTTGTTATTTCAAGAATATTCTAGTGTTAAACCTTATTATCAATATTAAATTAATATATATTATTAAAACTATATATGGCTATATATTAGATAAAATCATATATTATTATGTATAATTTAAAATATGTTCAAAGTGTGTTTATTAATATTATTTCTTAATTATTCAATGTTTGTTTTGCACACATATATAAACACAATCATAAATTTATATATACATGTCACACGCATTAGAAGCACTTACAGAGACACATATGCGCACACATGCACATTGCCCTAAACCAAACTTAAGAAATTATATGTTGCTTCTTTATTGAAAAACATCATGTTCAACACATGTATGATCTATATGTACTCAATCTGTGTGTATGTAACACATTGAATTTACACATGTAATATATGTATGTCTGTGTGTATACATGTGTATATATATATGTATGTACTAATATATGCAATGTGTACGATTTTAATTTGTTAACACTCTCTCTCTTCTCTCATACATACACAGTGTCACTAGCATAATCCCTTCTCTCATACATACACACCATGCATGATCCATAATATGTACTGATGTTACAATATTATGTACTATGTATATATATTTGTGTATAATATGTATATGTATATGTGTACTAATATATGCAATGTGTACAAAATTAATTTTTTAACACTCACTCCTCTCATACATACACACCATGCATGATCCATCCTAACCCTAAACCCTAAACCCTATGTAACACATTGAATTTACACATGTAATATATATGTATGTCTGTGTGTATGTATATATTGTACTAATAATATGCAATGTGTATGAATTTAATTTGTTAACATTTCTCTCTTCTCCATACATACACACCATGCATGATCCATGTTAATATGTATTGTCTCTCTTTCTCAAACATACACACCATGCATGATCCATAATATGTATTGTCTCTTTCTCTCATACATACACACCATGCATGATCCATAATATGTACTTTGTCTCTTTAATATTAATATGTACTAATATGTATGTATGTTTATGTGTATAATACTATGTGTGTATATATGTATCGTTGCACGTGAAACTTTAACATTCTCATGAACACACACATGTTAAACCCTGCATGATTTTTATTCTTGGGGTGTATGTGATACACCCATGCACACGCACACGCTGATAATATAATGAAAGAATATTCGTTTAGGGCGAATCTTCTTTTTATTCTTTTTAGGGTTTAAGTATATTCTTAGAAGGAATATTCGATTAGGGTTAATATATATTTTATTCCTTTTAGGGTTTAGGTATATTCCTAGGGTTTTAAGAAGCAAGGCGGCGGAGGCGGTGGCTATGAGATCTCTCTCTCACACATAGGTGAGATCTCTCTCTCTCACACGCACATTCCTGAGTTTATTTATTTATTTTTATTCAGATATACATTTATATGTGTGTGTATCTTAATAATATAATTTATTTATTTATCTCTCGCACACACATGCACACTCCTATACATATATACATACATACATATATATATATATATATGGTGTGTGTGTGTGTGTGTGTGTGTGTGTGTGTGTGTGTTTGTGTATCTGTATAATTTTATTAATTTATTAATTGTATCTCTTGCACAAGCACGCACACTCCTGTTTATCTGTATGATTTTATTTATTTCGCTCACACATGCATACACATGATATACATACACACACACACACACATATATATATACCTATATACATATATACATACATATATTATGTGTACCAGTATCTGTATAATTCTATTTATTTATTTATCTCTCGCATACACACGCACACTCCTATACATATATATATATATATAATATATATATATATATATATATATATACACACACACACACACACACACACACACACATATATGTGTGTGTGTGTATCTGTATAATTTATTGATTTGTTAATTTTATCTCTCGCACACACACGCACACTCCTGTATATATGTGTGTGTGTGTTTGTCTATCTGTATGATTTATTTGTTTCGCTCACACACGCATACACACGATATACATATACACATATATATATACCTATGTACATATATACATACATATATTATGTGTACCACTATCTGTATTTTTATTTATTTATCTATCCCTTGCACACACACTCACATTCCTGTATATACATATACATATACATAATATACATAAACATATATATATATATATACATATATATGTGTGTGTGTGTGTATCTGTATAATTTAATTTATTTAGCACACACATACGATATACATATACATATACATATGTGTGTGTGTATCAGTATAATTTTATGATTTGTCTATCTCTGGCACACACATGCACTCTCCTACACACACATATACATATAGATATATATATGTGTGTAGTGGCGGGATTAATCCCGCCGCTATATGGTTAGACCCTCAGCGGCGGGATTAGTCCCGCTGCCCTTCAGGCAGGCTATTCAATTAGCCTCATGAGTGGCGGGATTAATCCCGCCGCCTTTCAAGCAGGCTATTCGGTTAACCTCATGAACGACGGGATTAATCCCGCCGCCTTTCAAGCAGGCTATTCGGTTAGCCTCATGAACGGCGGGATTAATCTCGCCGCCCATAAGGCTAATCGAAGAGTGGCGGGATTAATCCCGCTGTCCATAGCCTGCGTGCTGGGCCTAGGTGCGGAGTAATCTCATTGCCTACGCATGCCTTGTGCAGCATTTGGCGGGATTTATCCCGCCGCCAATGGCCTGTCTGAAAGGCCTAGGCGGCGGATTAATCCCGCCGATTCGCATAGGGCATGGGAGTGCCGGGATTAATCCCGCCGCACAGGCCTGCGGAAGGCCTGGGCGGCGGGATTAATCCCGCCGAGCCTTCAATGCCTGTTGGAGGATGAATCCCGCCACCCTTCTTTTTTTCTCCATTGGTGAGTCGGACCAATCCCAAACGTTTCTGTCTGAGACGTAGAAGGTTTACAACATACCAATGGAGGGACTGGAAGGGTGGCGAGATTCATTTACCATCCCTTACATGGTGGGCGAGATTAATCCCCCTTTCTGGAGTCACTGAAGGGGTGTGCCAAATAAATCCTGCCAGTTCTCTCTGAGACCGAGAAGGGTGGCAAGATTAATTCCGCACTCCCGTTCAAGGCCTCCAGAAAGGTGGCGAGATTAATCCCGCCCACTCTTTCAGGAGGCATTGAAGGGGTGGCGAGATTAATCCCGCCGCACCTTCCATGTGAATATATATGTGTATTAGTATATATAAGTTGCATATCTCATTTTATTTACTTTTATCATCTTATCATAATATTTCGAGTAAAAGCTAGGAAACTATGTAAAACTGTCCAGAGCTCACATTTGTGGTGGTTCTAAAACGAAATGTTATCTTTCTTTTGCACTAGCACAAATGTGAGCTTTGGACAGTTAATTCCGTCCACTTCTCTCTGTGTATTATTTTTGTATATTCGGGTTTATACAAGTGTGTGTGCGTTTTTATATGATTTGTATTCATAGTGTATTATTTTGCAGAAGGACGATTTAATTAAACAAGGAGATCGAGTCATTAGTATGGAGTCGTCGTCAAATTCTGGGTAAGAATTAAAATAAAATCTGTTATACTCGGATATGTGTTGAACTAATCATTTTTGTATTCAGATGTGGAATTGAGGTGACATTAAAGACGAGCAGGAGAAGAGATGGGCAGGGGGATTCTGGAATCAACTTGGCCATATTTCAAACTAAACGGGAAGCGCATTGGAACAACCATGGTTGCTGTCAAACTAACCTCTGTCACATCGCATGGACAAGCAAAACAATGGAAAATGGGTGTGCTAGTCAAGCATCCGAAAGCATGCTGTGAACCCAGATTGAACGATGCTCGACACATATGCCTTGTTCCATCCAATGTCACGTTCTCGGATCCAGAGGTCGCCAGTTACAACATTAATTTCGGGTGGTTTGTCGACTTGTGGATAATGACGTTCACGTGTTCACTAATGATGTTGACCTGGAGTTCTTCTTCAACTCAACGAAAGCCCATCTATGGAGGGGATCCATTGGATGTCTACTTCGAAGATCTTCAGACTCATCGAGTAGGTGTATTCTCAGAGAGATTGCTTCACAATACAGAAAATCCACAAGTGGAGCAATCGTCCCTCTTCACATTGAAGAAGAACACAGCGACATCATAAGGAGATTGAGAGGGTGGCTCGGTCTCAGGTTCTTTACAGATCACGTTCAATTTGCTTAGAAATTTGGGAGCTGGAAGAGTGTGCCGAGAACATTAGAACAGCATCAATCGGGGATCACACATGTTGATTCGGATCGTAGAAGAAAATCATCAGTCGTTTTGTCAGCTGCACCTGTGGCATCCATGCTGCAATAAGCCAAGGAAATGATGTTGGATGATAGGATTTACGAGTGTAGGGTTAAGTATTGCAGCGTCAACCCAAACTTCAATTACAGGCCACTCAACCAGGAACGTGTAGCTGAGCTCATGGAGAAGATGAAGGACGACAATTCTTATACCGTTCCACATAATGCTGTTTTGTGTCCATACTACGAGAGAAACAAAGGCGCTGACAAAGTGTGGATCACAACACCGGAACAAATGAGGAAGATTCAGACGGAGAATAGAAAATCATCAAGTACTACATCATTAGTGGCCAGCACACAATAACGGCAGCCCAACGACTTCTCGATGAACACAACAAAGGAACGATGGCAACAAAACTTTCCGAGCATACCCGTGAGAAGCTGACGAAAAGATCGGCGTTTTTAGCGAAGCCGAATCTCACAATCGAGCAGTACCATAAGTTATCGGCGGAATGGGACGCTGCAGACACCAACCACTACAACAGCAAAATATGGGAGAAGTTCAAACACACGCGAGCCGTGTGGGAATCTCTTCAGCGACCACAAAGAGCTACCGCAGGGAATACACAATCTGCGGATACCGGGTAAGCAAATTGTTTGGGCGGGATTTATCTCGCCGGTATATTAATCTGTCTTTTTTCAGAGAGTTGAAGAAATTGTAGCAGTTGATTTTGCCCAGGTGGGCGGGAAGGAAACATCCTTTTTGATGATGTTGATTTCTTGTCCCAAGGATAGGATCTTTGCCAAATGGTTGGGGATTATGGAATCCTTTAAAAAGGAACACTGAAGAAGAAGCAGACAAGTGAAGGGGAGCCCTCAGAGTCTGCAAAGAAACCCAGTAAGACGCCGAAGGCTAAGTCTGTTCAATCTACAAAGGATGTAGACAACGATTTCAAGCTCACATGGTTGAAGCCTTTAAATGGAACAACGATGGAGGAGATGGAAGTCTTGGCTGATTTGGTGATTGATGGCAAACTACAGATTAACAACAGCAGCCCACCCTCCTTTTCATCTCAAGGCAATGGAGTTGAAGACGGTCAGGCACTTCAAGGAGTGGTTGGGAATACACTGCCACAAACTGGGTTGGACCTCGGCTTCAACATACGAAGAGGTCAGCAAATATTTGCATGTGACAAACGATGATATGCTTGTCGAATGGGTGAATCAATCGGAAGATCTGGGCAAGAATCTATTGCACGCCAACGCCAAAAAGGAGAACATTGGATGACGCCTTCTCTTATGGCAGTCCTTCAGCAGCGGAGAACCGAGTTGAACCTTATAAAGGAGGATGCTACGAATCACGACAAGCCCTACAGATGTTTGTTGTTGGATTCGGAGACTTTATGGGGTAACATCACTGCTTGTAGGAAACCGTTTCAATTGTTCGTGATGGATCGGCGGGTGTCAAAAAATCCTTCGACAGACAGGACACTAGAGGATTTGGTGGAGAAACTTAGCCGTGCAAGCATGTACAAAGAAGGTATTTATTATTGAATTCATGCTTGCACTCTTGACTGATATCTACGTTTTCAGGTATTTATTTCTTGATTCTTGCTCATGTCACCGATACTTTTGCCTTCGCCTTTGCCAAGAGGAATAAACATCGTTGGACAGGATTTTATATGAATGATGCTGATCCGAAGTGCATTGATTCGGTTGTTCACTTGGTTGTTAGGAATGCGCCAAACAATTTCAAACTTCCAAATGACTGGCCAGGCATCTGTTTGCACTCCAACGGCCCTGAACCTCCATCCGATACACCGATAGCTGAGAGACGTATTCGGCAATGTACGTTATCCAAACATTACAAGTCAAGCGGCACGGAGCATCGTCAACTTGATCAGGGGTCCTCACAGTGATGCGTGGGTTTTTACTACTGCACTAGGGGGTCCGTCTTGAAGGAGTGTTACCTTCGGATACATGTGTGTTTGCCGTTGAAAAGGATAAGACCATGGTTGAGGACCTGAACAAGTGGATAGAGAGGTTCTCAACTGATACCCCAACAAACCATAAAGGAGTATTTGAGAAAGTTCCCTCCAGATAAGTGCGATAGCTCTGAAGACGAATCTGGTTCAATGTCGGAGTCTGAGGACGAACTTCAATCAGATATTAGACCGGAAGTTATCTCGAGGAGTACAGAACATTCACACACTCCATTACCCATGGAAACATCAATAGAAGATACGAAGATCTTGAACCATCTCACAAGCGGCTTAGACCTTCTTCGCCTCACTCAGAAGGTAATAGCGAAGAAGAATTGTTAATGAGTTCTTAGAGTGACGAATAGTTGTAAATGAGTGTAACATAAGGCATTTTTGTATATTTCGTTTATATTTGTACAGAAAATAAATTCTCAAGGATTAATGAAGCTTTTAGTTCAAACATGGGTCACACATTAACAAGGTAAATAATATACCTTGATAATTTAAGGTCAGCTAATTATCATTTTGCAGATGTAATGAAACAATTGAGAACATGGATTTTCAGCATTGCATGAGGTAAGAGAGGGGTTTGGCGAAATTTCTTGTGCCACATGTCAGAATGACAGAGTTCATGCAGGAAATGGATAATAATGCAGCTCAAAACATCGTTACCATGGGGGCCACTTCAGTTTTTTCATCATCATTTTTATTGGCTTCAGTTCCGAAATCAATTTCTTCAGCGCATGCAATATCTGAATCTTGTAAGGATGATGTACAATTAAATGATAAGGGATAGGCAACGAGATAGTGCAACAGATAAATGTGAAAGGGAGCAAACAAGTGATTTGCAAAGTATTCAAGAGGCAACGCTATCCATGTTACTCATGGCCATATTGTGTTGTTGGATGTCAATGGTGTTCTGCTTCATCGACAAAGGCCCGAGGATAGGAAAAAAGAAATCAAACAAGGAGATTTCATTCCTTGTCATGGTAAATTTCGATATGATATTATTTTTCGTCCAGGGTTGGATCGTCTCTTTCAAAAGCTTAAGGAGATGGGTGCGCTTGTGGGGATTTGGTCATGCATGCAGATTCATAACTTAACACCGCTGTTGAATTTGCTTAAGAAACATTGTAGTGTTGCAGAAGAGGTGATTCGTAAAGATTGGATTTTTGACCAGCGATGTTATAAACCTCTCGAATTTCACAATATAAGAAAGGAAAGCAAGCCATACTTCTTCAAGAATGAAAGAATTCATGGGGAGATCAGTCGCTTAAGGATAATGAAGAACACACATATCTTAGTGTAGACGACTCTCCTCAGAAGGCTATGCTCAACCAAAACATTGCTTGTATTCATCCAATCACTTTCGATCCATATTCTGATACCATATCATGGATGAGCTAGTGAACTACTTGGATACGTGCCTCAGAAAGAAGAATCTCGAAAATTTTGTGAGCAGTATCCACCGTATCAAACATTTCCTGAAGCTTTTCTTTCTCGTGATTTTGAATTTTATAAAATGAAGGATAGCAACCGGGCGCTTTATAATATTATTCTTAAGGAACGTCATTTTTAGATGAGCCTTTATGCAGACCTTCTTATCATATCTTATGTATTAACAAGGATGGCAACTCCCAATTGCATTCGTGAGAGTGTTAGGTGGTGGCAACAACATCAAGATATTGACCAAAATGATTTGATTAATCCGGAGAGTGATGATTTAGACAAAATGAGAAGATTTCTCTGTATGATAGGAAGAAAGTATTTATAAAAAATTAACATGTTGATAAGAAAATGATTTCATTTGTAATTATGTTTGATAGTATTTTTAATTATTGTAAACTATTTTTAGAATAATATGAATATTCTAAGATATTTTAGGAATATTCCTTACTAAGTAAGGTTATTGAAGGATTAATTAATTAATTAATTAATATTTAAGGCTTAATTACATATTAATTAAATGATTAATTAATAATTAAAACTTAAGTATTAATTAGTAATTTATTTTATATTCCCATTTTCACGTATCATGCCCACTTTAGTTACAACATGCATCAAAGCAATTATATATTATTTACATCACTAATATGCGTATATTCTTTCAACCAGATATTTCGTTCTCAGATTGAACAAAACGACCGGGATTGTGCATCTCAACATGCAGAAGTTCAAGTAAGACTAGGAAGAATCCACGTTCCTTGTCCATGGGTTGGATGTGGACAATCTCTCCTTTACAAGGAGTGTGAAGAACTTTTGTGTGAAGAAATTATTAATATCCTGCAGAATCGCATCAAAGAGTCAGAAATTCCTGTGGCCAAGAGTCTACTGCACATGTGTCGACTATTGGGGTTGACGGACTCACGTGAATTAGAGTTGGGAGCCTCATTAGTTCAATGCACAATCTGTTCTAGGGTCTTCAAGAATGCACAAATAGATCCTGATGAACAAGGTGTGGAGCTGGCCAAATTCAAGTAGTGGATGGAGTGCCCAGAGTGTAAAAACATGGTTGAACTCAGTGATGGATGTGAACATGTGGTTTGCAAGTATGTGTATGTAATTATTCATATACACACACATAAGCCATATAATGTGTGTTATAAGCACAGAAAATTGGGGGTGACCATTACATATTAGTATATTTGCTTATATGTGATAGAAGACCATTTGTATTAATCAGTGTGGAGCTGCCTTTTTGTTATAAATGTGGAAAGATAAAGAGAAAAAAGCTGATCCTTGGCGTGATCCACCGTTCTTGTCAAAATTGTGGTTTATGAAAATACATGAACAACATATGTTTACCTCAGAATGTGTATATAGTTAGGTGTGTTTATCCGCTAAAAAGAATTGCTTATTGAAGGACACATCTCCAACTTCTAGTGTAAGTTTTACACAAGCACTTTGTTCTTGTGATGAGGTAATAGTTCCTTCCACCATGTATAGATCAATCCTCTTAGTTGGCAAGTTTAATCTCTCCACCAGCACCAAAGAGATGAACTCATCACTATTACTAACATCAAACAGAACTAACACTGGAACTCTGTTGATCATTCCTTCAAAGTGAATCAGATTGTCATGATTAGCTTTAGAAACAACTACAAAGTGTTTCCAAGCATACAACTCAGCTGTTTGGTTACCATAGACAACACCTTAAAGCTTGGAGTTTTTTGATCCTTCGAAGTCGCTTCCTCTCATCCCATTTCCTTCACATGCTTCTCATTATTAGCTTTCCTAGCCTTGAATATAGGACAATCTTTGATATAATGATTCGGATCATTACACCGATTAACTTTTGTGATCTTTATCCTTCTGGTACTTCTTGCTACCTCCATGATACTTGAAACTCTTAGCATCATTGTCATACCTCTTCTAGAACTTGGTTTGAGACTTTTTAGTCTTAGAGTCCTCCCAAACCTTTTACTTTCCAACTGCCAATGCATTCCTTTCCATTTGTGTAGCAGCCACGCATGCCTCCTCCACTACCTCATCAAACTTAACTCTTTCTTTCGACTCTCCAATGCATTCACCAACTGAGCACTCTTGAGTCTGTTAATGAAGTAGTCACGCTGGAAAATGAATGACATCTCAGGATCACGAGCAATCAATGCTCTCATCCTGCTAATGTAGTCTCCAAATGAGATATTCCTTTGCTTGAAATCTCTAAGCTTGATATGAGCATCATGTGCATTATATGTAGGTGCATACTCCTTGAAAGCATCCATGAAGTAAGTCCAGATAGTCAAAGACTCCTTCACAAGATTCGACCACAAGTCCACCTCTCCTTTCAATACCAAGGATGCAACTAGAAGTGCCAAGGCCATCAAACTCAGGAATATGCTTCTTCTAAAAGAATTGTTGCTCGGCTCTACTTACATGATAATGATCACTGCTCCTAAAGCATTGTGTTCCATCCGAGCTTTGCTCTCGACTCCTCCTACACTTGAGAGCTCCTTAATTTCTCCTAACTCATCTCTTATAGCATAGAGACTGTCTCCAATCCTTTTAAACTCCTTTTGGTTTTTAGCATCGTAGTCCGCTTGCCTATGGAAGAGGGTTCGCAGTTCATTTGTGAGAGCTACCTGATCCCACACAAGTGCATCCTCATCAGCTCCACAAATCTCCCACTAATACTTTGGATTAGGCACATAATTCAACATGATATCTGCTCAACACAATAAAGTAAGGTTATTTCAACCTTTGGCTCTGATACCAAGTTGTTACACTCCTACAGCACCGTACATGGATGCTGCCTAACTCACCATCCAACCTTAAAGCACACTAGCTCACCTCCAAGCTTGCAGCAAGTTGAACTCCACTCTCAAAAGCTGCTATCGCTCTTCAAAATTAGGGTCTTCCTAATTAGGACCTCCCTAAAATGTGATTAGCTTAAGTATAAGATCAATCACAATCAGCCTTTGACCAAGACCATGGACCAATGTCCAGCTGTAACATTCCTTCCCTTTTGGAAGAAGTCCTTACCCTCAAGGACAAATTGTGTACACTTTGCAAAGATTTTCATCAACGATTTTTCTTTGAAACAATTTTCTTTAAACATCCTCATGGTCAGACTCCTTTTGACTCTTCAAGTGAGTGTACTAGTACTTCTCCACGTAGAAGGCCCCTCTTTAGTTGACTCACATGAAACACAAGATGTAGTTGCACTCCCTCAGGCAACCTCAACTTGTAAGCCACAACATTGATCTTCTTAATGATCTCTTATGGACTAGCATACCGAGCACTTAGCTTCTCACACTTCCTAGTCTGCAATGGTTGTAAAGAACTACGCTTCAATGAGGAAGCAAAGACGACTCGCACAAACACTTTGTCTTTTACATTGAACTATCTGTAAGTGGGCTTCTCATCAACTAGCGTTTTAGCTCAATCCCTTGCCTTAAGCAAATTCTTTCGACACATCAAAGTATCTCATCCATCCATAGCCAAGCTATGAGCTTCAACATCCTCTCTCACTAATTCCCAACGTATTCCAACATATACTGGAGATTGAGGATGTCTGCCTTTGTAAGCATAGAATGGACTACATTTCAGAGAGCTATGCTTACTGTTATTGTAGGCAAACTCAGCCAAAGGCAAGAACTTGTCCCACTGTCCTTGCTTCTTAGCCACACAGGTTCTCAACATATCCTCTAGAACCTGGTTCACATGCTTAGTTTGGCCATCTGACTCCGAGTGATCTCCACTACTAAAGTTCACCTTAGTGCCAAGTCCTCTACAAAACTTCACCTAAAATGCCAAAGTGAACTTGCTGTCTTAGTCACTAACAATGTTCTATGGCATCCCATGCTCAGGATACACCTGCATTAGATACACCAATGCGAGCTCCTTTACTGTTACATTCTTCTTCAAAGGAATGAACTTAGCATACTTGCTCAAGCGATCCACAATGACTCACACATGTTCATTGCAACATAATGTCCTTGGAAAATGCATAATAAAATCCATAGAGATACTCTCCCATCTTTCTGAGGCACTTCCAAAGGCAAGCAGTCCAGGCTGAGCCACTCTCTCAGCCTTAACTGATTGAAAGTGCGAACATACTCCAATGTTCTCCTTCATGTTAAGCCAAAAAAATCGATGTTCACCAAGTCATACGTCTTGTCCTCTCCTCCATGTCCAACAAACAAATATTATGCATCTTCTGCATGATTGTTGTAACAGCTCTGTTGTCTTAGGCACTACTAGGCGTTGCTTGTACAATAGTAAACCATTCTGTTCAGCATAAGGCTCCACCAAATTATTAAGACGCTGCTAACAAGCTAGATCCTTAGCTTGTGCTTCGCAAATCAAAGAAACTAAACTTCCTTTTATCCTTCCAATAGCATTCAATCATTTGATATGAGAAAGAGCATCTACAACCATGTTCTCCTTCCCTTCCCTATAATGGACAATCATAAGTCTTGAAAATTTGTGTAGAAACACCGACTAACGAGCCTACCTAGCATTTAGATCCTTCTAATCTAAGAAATGTCTTAAAGGTTTGTGATCAGTAAACACTTTGAAGGGCATCCATTATG
Organism: Selaginella tamariscina; assembly: GCA_003024785.1. NCBI lineage: Eukaryota > Viridiplantae > Streptophyta > Lycopodiopsida > Selaginellales > Selaginellaceae > Selaginella > Selaginella tamariscina. Next base: position 213,077 of record PUQB01000408.1, read on the forward strand.
TATATAGTGCCTCCCAGGTGCGCACGGCATGCACAACATCCATTAGTTCTGATCATAAGTTGAGTACCAACACTCCGTATCATTTAACTTTCAACTCTAAAAGCAATGACATGACCAGCTTGCATAAGAACTCCTATAATGGCATAGCCACACGCATTTGTGTACACCTCATAAACTTGTTCTCATTAGCTATAGCTAACACTAGTGCTATTGTCAACACAGTCTTCAAAGCTTCAAATGTTGCACTTTGCCTTGCAGACCACTCAAACACGGCATTTCTTTCTCATCAGTGATGTTAAAGGAAGAGCTAAATGATTGAAGCCTTGAATGAACCAATGATAGTAATTAGCCAAGCCCATAAAACTCCTAAGCTCTTACACGTCCTTAAGGCACAAGCCAATGCCTCACTGCATCTACCTTCTTAGGATCAGGAGTAACACTGTCCTTAGAAACAATATGCCTGAGGTACTCCACCTCCTCCTTAGCAAACTCACACTTCAAAAGCTTAACATATAGTTTTTCTCCCTAAGAGTCTATAGCACTCAATGTGATGTTCCACATGCTTTTCTAAAATTCTGCTATAGATGAGAATATCATTTAAGAAGACTTTAACAAAAATGATTGATATAATTAACAAAAATGGACTCAATACACATCCTCATGATCCATCCTTCTTCTGCACAAGGAGCACTGAAGCTCCATAAGGTGACTTGCTAGGTTGAATAAATCCTTGTGTCAATAACTCCTCTGCTTCTTCACCTTTAGCTTCTTCACCTTTAGCTCCTTCAAGAAGCTCAAACGATATAAACTCCTTAAAATTGGCTTAACACCATGCTTAAGCTCAATCTCATAGTCCACTCTGCAAAATGGTGGCACTTTTACAGGTGATGAAAGGGAAAGACATCCTTAAACTCCCCAACACCTCTTGCACAAGAGTTAATTGGACATCCACCTTGGTCAAACTGTTGACTAGTGAATAGTGACCCAGTAGTCAACTGGTCCTTCACATTGGTAACATTAACTTCCTTGGAGTGGATGTAATAAAATTCATCATCCAATAGCCTCAAAATGTGCATTGAATTCTTCATAATCGATAAAAACAAAAACAAGCACGTAACCAACTCCCTTAAAAACGTGGCTCTTTCCACACATGCACTTTCATTTTGTGACAAGGTAGGAGCTCCTTCTACCGTGTATGGATCAATCCTCTTAATTGGCAATTCAATTGATTTAGAAAAAGTGTTGATAATAATTTTCATGAAGTTTTAAAGTCTAATACCATTCATTCATGAAACATTAGATTGTTGTTGAATTTTAAATTATTTTCTATTGGATTTAAATTAATGTCTTTGTAAGGTTTAAAAATAAATATTTACATAGTATTATTAAAAAGTTATACATTTTTATAATTTATTTTAATTATGGTTCTTTTATTATTAATAATATATATAAAATCTAACGTACTATATATATACTTTAGAATGGAGTGAACGAATGACAAACAAGAATATATAGACTAGGGTGAAACAAAAAATAATAATTTAATCCATTAAAAGTTCAATATCAATAAGCTCAGTACGACATTAATGACATTTCATTAATTTAATTTTTAATTTAAAGTGCAAAATTATAATTTTAATATGTTTGAAAATAAAGTCAGCAATATGATTTAATATATTTTAACATATAATTTATAATTTGCTAATATAATAATTTTTAAATTATAATATATTTAGAAGTGTTCACACTGGATAAAATAATAATTAATAAAATTTAAACTTTAAAACATAAACAAAAACAAAAACCATATAATATATACTTATAAATAGAAGACTTCAAAACTTGAGATATTAATAATTTTGATATTACATATTACTAAATTTTGATCATGTGAATCATCTCTCACCTGCAATTTAATCAAAATATCTGACCTATAATTGATTAAGTTAGACTATTACATCGAACAACTGATTCTGATGTAAAGTTGACATTCTTTTTCGAAACGTCCTACGCATGTATCTCTGTAAGATAATTATACGAGGGATGTATTATCTATAATTATTAATATACGTATGTATACACACACACACACACATGTGTGTGTGTGTGTGTGTGTGCAATATATGTAAAAGAAAAAGAAATCTCTATACATATTACATGTAAATGAATATATGGGCTGTGTATGTGCACGTGTGTACGTGTGTGCGAGTGAGAGAACGGATGCAAATGTGTATGAAAAATGAATAGAATATGCGTCACCGTCTTGCACTGGATATCTTCATGTAATGCTTTCATATATATATTCTCCAAATATTCTTTTATTTAAATGTCAGTTCTTCACTTTGCCTAGTCCACACACGCCAATTCCACCAGAGATTATGGAATTCATTCTGAACGAAGAGGGTTCAGTCACAAGAATCTCAAATCGTTCCCCTTATCCCAGAAATCCATCCAATCCCAATTCCATCAATGAAGTAGCCTCCAAAGACATTCTTCTAGATCCAAACACCAACTTATGGGTAAGAATGTTCATCCCGGAATAGAGCGTACAAGAGAGTATCCCAGTGATCGTTTACTTCTCTAAAAAAACCAGCCCTTGCTTTTATAAAAAAAAATAGTTAACATACCAGGGGTTGAATAGGTGTTCGTTAATTACAGGTGCGTGCATGTGTGCGTGTGTGTATGTAAAGTATTTGTTTGTGTAAATAATATATACAATGTGTACTATAACAGGCTTGTACCAGAGTTTCGGCTCCCAGCAGTGGCCTGCATGTACTAAGATGGCTGCAGGACATACTCTTCTCAGGCAATAACTTGCCTCACACAGAGTTGTTCAGCTGTGTAGGTTCCTCAAGAATCTTCATCATGGTTGATAGTGCAGGTCTCTCTCTCTCACACACACACATATGTATCGATGTATAGGATATATATGTCCTATGTGTTTCTTATAAAATACACAGAGACACACAAAAGATGGTATACACATTCATAAGGAAGTGCCATTCTCCAGCAGAAATCACAACCATCAGTTGTAATTACTGGACCTGAAGCAAACTTCAATTCCGATTCTGTTCTGTTCTCCTCCAAAGAATGGCTGCAGAAGAACTTGCCCTGCCAGCTTGAGATTTCCTAGCTGGCGTGCAGCACGCACAGTTGCATGGTGCGTGAGGTTTCCACCTGCACATGTGTATGCACAGATACGTGGGCGTATATATGTATTACGATACTTGCAACTTGTATAGATGGTGTGCTGACAGAGACCATGAGTTTTGCAACCCTGTAAACTTAATAACAAAGACACGGTGTATAATTTACCTGAGCAGGTTTCGAAGGAGGGGTTTACTGACGGTTTAACAAGGACTTTGGTCGTTGTGGGTGGGAATGATGTTCATGTAAAAGTTGTGGAGTATGAAGATGCTGCTCATGCCTTCTATCTTGATCCAGGAACAAAGATGTATGAGTTGGCAAGGTTTTGCAATTAAACACGTAATTATACAAATAAATTTTTTAAGAAAATTATTATTTTCCATGTGAATTATTATAGTAAACATCAAGCAGTTGTTGTGTTTAAAGCAGCTTAAGTTACTTAAGAATTTAAAGTACAGATTTATATATTGTACTTTAAAATTGTTTTGCTTCTTATACTGTCCATGCACGATACAAAGAATTATGAACTTTGGTAGAAACAAGTATATATCTTTCAAAATGGAAGTATTATATATAAAATATGTATGATATATTATGTTCTTTAGAAGCTGTATAACATGTACGTATTAAATGAACCATTTCAAATTTAATATTAATTTGTTTGACAGTTTTAAAATATGTAAAATAACGATTTGTACACTAAAACTGTTTTAACTTAAAGTTATAAGTGCCTGATGTTTAATTGAATTTTGTAGAAACCCATATATATTATTCTTACATAGTGTACGGTATATGCATGTAGTATATACACATGCATATACCGTACACTGCTTTACACTATATAAGTTCGAGGATACCTTAGCATAATCTCTCGCGAGAACCCATGAATGAGAAGAGCGAGATACATTTGCGCGAGCTCCAGAGAAGGACGACAAGATCCCGTCACCAGATTCTTGCATCTCATCGAACGATGCTGCGAACGAAAGATCCTTCATGAAGCAAACAACTGCACTCTCGTGTTCGCGAGCACAAGGTTGCAGAGGATGGCATCGTGGGAGCAAGCCTAGTCCGAATGTACATCAAATGCGGAAGCACAAACGACGCAAGGCAAGTGTTCAATGGCATGGTACACAGACACAACATGGTCAAGCATGGTGGTTGTGTATGTGAACGAGGGAAACCACGGAGGGGATGGAGTTTCTTCTTCAGAATGCAACAGGAAGGTGTTCTTCCGACAGAGGTACCTTCATCAGCATCCTGAACGCATGTGATTCCCCACTTGTTATTATGCGGGGAGATGGTTCATGACATGATCATTAAAGGACAATGTATGTGGCAGTACTAGTGATGGCTATGATGATTACAGCATGAAAGACGATTGATATAGTGAAAGCCCAAATACAAGGTCTCTGTTACAGTCGACATTTGTCCATGGTCTAGGTCAAAGGTTGATCGTGATTGATCTCGTGTTAAACTAATCATGTGGGTTTTTAATGCAGGCCTTAATTAAGGGAAGTCCTAATTAGGAGACCTAATTTTAGAGAGCAACAGCTGTGTAAGGAGTGGAATTCAACTTGCTGTAGCTTTTGGGGTGAACCAGTGTGCTATAAGGTTGGGCAGTGAGTTAGGCAGCATCCAGGTACAATGCCATAGGAGTGTATCAACTTGGTGTTAGAGCTAAGGTTGAGATAACCTTGCTTTACTGTGTTGAGCAATATCGTGTCAGATTATGTGTCTAATCCAAAGTATTGGTGGGAGATTTGTGAAGCTTATGAGGATGCACATGTGTGGGATCAACTAACTCTCATGAATGAACTGTGAACCCTCTTTTGTAGGCAAGTGGACTATGATGCTAAGTACCAAGAGAGTTCAAGAAGATTAGATACAGTTTCTATTCTCTAAGAGATGAGCTAGGAGAGATTAAGGAGCTCCTCAAGCATGGGATGAGTTGAGAACAAAGCTTAAATGGAACACAACACTCTAGGAGCAGTGATCATTATCATGTAAGTAGAGCTGAGCAATAATTCCTTAATAAGAAGCATATTCTTGAGTTTGATGGCCATGGCACAGCAAATCAACACATCTCGTGGTTGAGCAAAGTGGACAATTGCTGAAGACTACTCATTAGAGTGATGAAAGCAAACTTTAGATGCATTCTTGACATTGAAAGGAGAGGCGGACTCATGGTGGAATTATGTTAAGAGTCTTTGACTAACTGGACTCACTTCATATATGTTTCAAGAAGGACTTACATACGATGCACATGATGCTCGTCTCAAGCTTAGAGATTTCAAGCAAGGGAATCTCTCACTTTGAGACTACATCAGCAGGATGAGACCATTGATAGCTTGCGATCCTGAAATGTCATTCACTTTTCAGTGTGACTACTTTATTAATGGACTCATGAGTGCACAGTTGGTGAATGCATTGGAGAGTTGGAAGAAAGAGTTAAGACTCTTGAAAACAGTGATTAAATCTGTAGTTGGAAAATGCTACAGAATATTTAATTACTAATCTAATTACTAGTTTATTACTAATTCGTAGCATTTTTTTACTACGGCATATATCACTGGTAGAAAGGCACGTGTGGCTGCTACACAGATGGAAAGAAGTGCATTGACAACAGGAAAGTAGAAGGTTTGGCAGGACTCTAAGGCTGAGGAGTCTCGCTAGAAGAGGTATGACAATAATGCTAAGAGTTCCAAGCATCATGGAAGTAGCAAGAAGTACTAGAAGGACAAAGACTACAAGGGGGCTAATCGGAATCTTGGCAATCATGGATGCTTTGAGTGTAATGATCCGAATTATTATATTAAATATTGTCCTATCTTTAAGGCTAGGAAAGCCAAGAATGAGAAGCATGTAAAGGAGATGGGACAGGAAAAGTGCTTTCTAAGGATCAGAAAACTCCAAATTTCAAGGTGTTGTCTATGGTAGCTAGAGAACGAAGTTGTGTGCTTGAGAACACTGCTATAGTTGCCTATGAGGTTAATTTTGGCAATCTAATTCGTTTTGAAGGAACGATCAACGGAATTTTGGTATTAATTCTGTTTGATCCTGGTAGCAGTGATGATTTCATCTCTTTAGTGTTGGTGGAGAGATTGAACTTGCCAGCTAAGAGGACTGATTTGTACACGGTGGAAGGACCTACTACTTCGTCACAAGAGCAAAGTGCATGTGTAGAGCTTACACTAGAAGTTGGAGATGTGTTCTTCAAGGAGCAATTCTTTTTAATGGAGCTAAGGTGTTATGATCTCATCCTTGGGATGACTTGGATAAAGTACAATCCACATCCTGATTGAACTAAGAAGGAGGTAGAGGTGACTCTGAGTGGAAAGAGCTACATCCTCAAAGGAGTTGGTTATGTGTTTGTTTCTAAGCTTCTATAGACTATTGCTTTGAAGAATTCAATGCACATTTTGAAGTTATTGAGTGATAAATTTTATTAAGTCCACTTTAAGGAAGTTAATGCTACCAATGTAAAGGACCAGTTGACTACCAGGTCACTGTTCACCAGCCAACAGTCAACAATTTGACTAAGGTGGACGTTCGGTCAACTCTTATGCAGGAGGTGGTGGGGGAGTTTGAGGATGTTTTTCCCTCTCATCTATATGCAGGAGTGCCACCATTTTGTGGAGTGAACCATGAGATTAAGGTTGAGTATGGTGCTAAATCGATTTGAAGGAGTTCATATTGTTTGAGCTTCTTGAAAGAGCTGGAGGGGAAGGAAGTGGAGGACCTATTGGCACAAAGATTTTCAGCTTAGCAAGTCACCTAATGAAGTTCCAGTGCTCCTTGTGTGGAAGAAGGACGGATCAATGAGGATGTGTATTGATATTCTTCGTGAGCACTTCATCAAACCGTCCACATGTCTAGGGCAAATGCTCTTGAAAAAGTGAAGGTTTGACTGCAAAGAGTTCAATATGAAAATGGGTGCGGCGCGTGGATCCTCATTGTCTTCGCACCGCAAGGTAAAATCATGTGCATTCTACATGTTTTGATCACTTTTTGTTTCTGATTTGAAGGTTTTTGCAACATTACTACTAGCAATAGTGATGTGCAACTTCCCAGGTGATCCTATCACTAGATTGCCCTACTATGCCGTGTATCATGCTGCTTGTCACGGACAGTGATGGGAATATCATCTACGACTATGTCTAGGTAGCTTTCTCATTTTTCTTGCTCTCCATATGGATCCTGATCTTGCTCCTTGGTAGGAAAGCTGTGACACTGCCTACTGAGGTTGCTAGACTACAGCTATTACAATGGATCCAACATGGTTTTGCTACAGTAGGGTCTGCTCATTCCTTCTTGTTAGACTCTGAATTATTTTACACTCTTGTTTGGTACAAGCGTGCTATCCCAGCTAGTGCAAGCTATCAATCATGGAACAAGATTGGAGCGGGTCTTGGGGTAAAAAGGAGGATAACTATGCACAATGTCAAGTCTCTCATTTGATGGTAACAACAGCTTTGAAGTTCTTAAGTAGCATAGATGACGTGTTTTCTGAAGGAAAAAAAAAACAAACAAACCTGAATTTTTCAGGATCTTCTTTTGTTGGGAAACTACAGAGTCATTTCATTATGGAGTTGCAACGATTATATTCAATCATATACAAGATGGGTATGGTGCTCGAGGGCGTCTCAAAGTTTGTTGTCAATTTCCTTCAGTGGGTTTTACATACTTTTGATTGTAATGCTACAGATGTGCACAATATAATTTCTTGCATTCCATATCCTTTCCATTTCTCTATACCCAAGAAGAATGCTATAACTACAACCCCCAGGCAGCATGAAAGCAACTCTAATATGGGCTATGGTGGTACATCACCCAACTATGTTGTGAACCCCTGCGTTGATATGTGTTGGGATGTCTACCACAAATGTCCACTGTCTTTGAATTTTGGGGTCAGTTTTGATAGTCTGAAGATTGATTTCTCTCTTGCCATACTCATCATTTTCTGTAACACTCCTAACACAAGTGTATGAACACACACACAGATCTGCCAACAAACCTTCCAACTAAAGAACACGTGGTGTTCTCCCCCGAGCAATACACAGACTTATAATATCATGTGCTTAACACATAAGTTCAGTATTTTTTGCTAGTATCCAACTTGTTCTAAGGACCGTGATCACCCTAAATACTTTTGTCCCTTTTATATCATAGGCCTATATCCTTTTATGAATTTTTCTATTTATGGACTGTGTACCTTTATGAGACTTATAGATCTATGTACACATGTCATTAGTATATTCTTAAATATTTCACCTAGCAATTATGAGTTCATTATGTAAGTCTACTTCCTTACATTCCTTCCCCCTTTATAAAGATCTTTGTCCTCAAAGATTGAAGAACCATATTTAAATTTTTAGTGTGCACACATTAACTTATGTATTACCATGTCAACGTTTTGGAGGAGCACCATCAACTTGCTCTAGGAGTTGATCAACTATTTGTGCATCTTTAAGGATATCAATCCAATATTCACCTTGGATCAAAGCATTTTTCAATTGGCTAACATGAAAAACAGGGTGTATAGGCACCCTAGTAGGTAACTGTAATTTATATGCAACATTACTTTCTCAATAATCTCAAATGGACCATACCCAGGAGCCAATTTATCACATTTACCTTTGCGTAATGCTTCAATAGAAAATCTTTTATAAATCGAAAGAAATATCACTTGAAACATCCACATGAAAGTGACAAAACGATGCTTTTAGCATACTTGGATTGACGATCACAAGCTTTAAAAATATTACATTTACAATCTTGAAGAATATTCTCTAAATGTGTTGTTAACTCACAAGCTTCATTATTAGTCATACATTCTTTCCAATCTATATCAATATCCAAAGAAGTACGAGGATATCTTCGAAACATTGCATAGTATGCTTACTATTATTATAAGCAAACTCTATTAAGGGAATATATTTATCCCATTTACATGGGTGATTACCCACAATAGCTCGTAACATATCCTCAAGAACTTGATTAACTCTCTCATTTTGGCCATCTGTTTTTGGATAATCACCACTACTAAGTTTAAGCTTAATTCTCAAACCTCGAAAAAAATTAAGCTAAAATCACTAGTAAACTTAGTATCTCGATCACTATCCACATCACAAGGCATATCCATGGTGGAAATACCTTTGATATATACAAATGTGCTAGGTCGCATCTTTTTTAAGAGATAAAAACGAGCATACTTAGTTAGACGGCCCATTATAACTCATATTTGCTCATGCTTTTGTTATGTCTTTGGCAAATGAGTAATAAAATCCATAGAGATACTTTTCCAACATTCATGTGGAACTTCTAATTGATGCAATAAGCTAGGCTATGCAACTTGCTCAGCCTTAACTAACTGACATGTAGTACATGTTTTGATATAATTATATATATCACTCTTCATATTTTTCCAGTAAAACCTTTGTTTAATTAGATTATATGTTTTCTTTTCACCCAAGTGTCTAGCCAAACATAATATGAGAAAGTATTTCTCTCCTTAGGGACATATAATCGCCCTTATAAAATAACATGCCATTATGCACGATATACGACTCTACATGCATAGAAAGCAATTTTCTAGCTTCCTGATCCTTAGTTTGAGCAGCCGAAATGTATTTCACCAAGGGACTATGCAACTTGGATACAATATTTAAGCATTTAACACGTGATAATGCATATGTCACCACATCATGTTTACCTTCCTTATATATTATTTCCATATAAGGAAATTCATTAAAAAATAATTTCCATCATGCATGGCAAGCATTTAAATCTTTATGTGTCTTACAATAATGTAGTGGCTTATGATCAATATAAACCTTAAATGGTTGGCCATTATGGAGATAATGTCTCCATAACTTTAATGTATGAATTATAGCCAATAGTTCTTGTTCGTATGTGGAATTGCTTTTCCACATCACTAAGTTTTCTACTTTCATAAGCAATTGCATGTGCATCTTGCATGAGCACAATATCGAGTGTTGCCCACATGCATATGCATAAACCACGTAAGGTTTTGCATTATCTACTAATCAAGCACATGTGTTTGAGTTAACAAAGACTTAAGCATTTCAAAGCTAACTTCCCACATGAAACATACATCGTGCTTAAGTAGCTTTGTTAAAGACAAAGCCACCCTTGAAAATTCAAGGACAAAACATCTATAATAATTAATTAAACCCATAAAACTACGTAATTTATTCATATCACATGGAACATGCCAATTTTTTACAATTGCCACCTTTTTATAATCAACCTTTAATTCTTCAGAAGAAACCATGTGACCTAAATATCTACTTCGGGTTTAAAAAATTCACACTTAGACATTTTTGCATATAATTTATGTTTACGTAAAACTTCTAACACTTGTTTTAAATGTAACAAATGTTTGGTAAGAGTTTTACTATATATTAAAATATAGTTTAAGAACACTTGCACAAATTGGTCAATATACTGTGAATAAATGTTATTCATTAATGATATAAAGTAGCAGGTGCATTTTGCCTTATTAAGTATATGATAATCAATACACAGTCTCATTTTTTTTTTTAACTAACAACACAAGTGCTTCAAAAGGAGACTTACTAGGTCGTATAAAACCTTGAGATATAAATTCTTGAATTTGCTTCTTAACCTCAAGTTCCTCTAAATGAGTTAATTAATAAGGACGTCGAAAGAAGGGCTTAATCCCACTCTCAAGATCAATTTCATGCTCAATTTCTCACTATGGGGGAAGCCCTTGAGGCAAAGTATCAGGAAATACATCTGTATATTCCTTCAATATATATTGCAATTGAGCATTATATAAGTCCTTATTTTCATGTGTTATAAGTTTAACACTTAACTTTGAAGTTAAGCAAGCATTATCATATTTAAGGTTTTTGACATTTTCAGCTATGGAATTCTCCTCAGTTATAACTTTATGACATTTTGGCTTGCAAATAAGTGAATTTAGGGTTCTAGAGTTAATCCTATTGTGAACACTTAAACCTCGATTCGCATTAATCACGTTTTTGAGTTTAACGGCAAAAAAAATAAGGTATGTCTATCTCTAATAACTTTATTACTATGTTTATATATATTAAAGGACATACATGAACATGATTGTTATCGATCTTTAAAGCATCCTCCATATCACACATATACACCAAATAATTTGTAATAGAATTCCTTATTGCTCGCTTCATGAAAGTTACAAAAAGTAACTTATTAAGAAAAGTATACTTCCTTCCATGTCAAACTAGCTTGGAACTATTGTGTTCCATGGAAACTTCATAAGTATTCCAATCAATTACTCGTGTTATCTTTTTAAACCAAGGCATGCCAAAGATGATATCATTCATACTTGGACTTGTTAATCCATCTAAAAAGTACTTTTTTGGGACTTTTACTGGCAAAAGAGTCCTCATTAATCATTTCCTTGATGTAGTTATCCAAGCTATTTTGCTATGTGCACTTACGTAATGCTAGTGGTGCCACCTTAACATTATAAACAAGAGAGTATTTAAAAGAAAACAACTTCTTAAACTCCTCAAGCGACTCCACCAATTGACCACTTTCTACACTCACATGATGCCACCATTTGAGTGCATCTCAAGTCAAGGCAAAAGTCACTGCATGAAAGCTATTTAATGTAAGGCCTTGTTCATTAGCTTTTCAGCAATAGTTATCACTGACCATCAAAATTTGGCACAAGCCTTTTCTCAAAGTGTTTGGAAGAACCTTTAAAACCAAAAGCTTTAGATAACTCTCGTAGCTCCTCACGAAAAAAGTGTCTCTAGAATGAATTTAACACGAGCAAATTCAACAGTAAAAGCCTCGTCAATCCACTCAGACTCTAGAATAAAGTTGTTCCCTTCTTCATGTTCAACTTTCGTACGAGCTTTTTCACCTTTCTTTGCCTCAATCATTCGAAACACAACCACAAGGTTGTTACTTATGATCGTGTGGCTCCGATATCAATTGTAACGCTCCTAACACACGTGTATGAACACGCACACAAGATCTGCCAACTCAAATCTCCCATTCAAAGAACACATGGTGTTCTCCCCCTAATCAATACACAAACTGTCAGACTGGAGAAGTGGTCGTAACTGAAAAAGGAACTTGCTACTTCCGCATTTAGAAGGCAGGGTCGAGAAACTAACGCTAAAACTCCGACGAGGAGGTACCAGCAGCCATAGGACTTCTCATCCTTGTTCTTCAGCAGGAATGCATAGTCTGAAACCTGTTTAGGTAATATAACACCACATACCAAGTCAGTCCACGCAGGCTCCATCGTCGAAATGTTCAAAAGCCGCCTTCTAGAATATGTGACCATGAAAGTCCTGTCGTCTATGTGCTAACCGAATCTACAGAGCACTTCTGCATCCCGAAGCGTCCGGTCGAGGTTGATGCGGCCGCTAAGCTCATTGTCAAATTACATACGTTCGTCCATGATCTTCCTGCGATGTCGCTTCAGAAGCGCGACGCATATGTAGAGGTGGAAGTCCTCCGATAAATGCTTGCTCCAAAGCACCTCCCAGAGTCTCAAGACGTCCTCGAATGCAAACTCCCTGTGCAGTTAAAACAAAAAGAAACTGTCTCATTCTGGAGAACCGAGTGACAAATTACAACGGAAGCAGAAAAAATAGTTCAGGCAGTCAACTTGGGCAAAGTAGTTGTGCAATGGAGGGTCTCGTACACGGACCAGCTGCATATAGAAGCAGACTAAATACGTACCATCTTGTTGCCCGTGAACTGTTACCTCTGAAACAGCCTGAAGCTGCGAATGCATCCCATTTTGGTCTCGGTGAAAATTTGGTCCTAGTTGTTCCATGAGAGATGTAAAACACCAAAAGGCGTTTTTCATCACATACAAAATTGGTGACAAAAGATCGCTCATTCCCTGGAAATGAAACATGTGATTATAGAGCAATCGCAATTTTGATATACCTACCTGGCAATAACCCAGGTCAAAATTGTAGAATGAGTATGTGAAATGAGAATGTCTCGGAGCAAAACCACATTGGGGTTCTCGTCGTCCCCACAATAGAACTTTGTTGTCCTATCTGTTCGAACCTGTATTACATCCATCACCAGCTGAACTTGAAGCAACGAGAGGGGACATACCACGTCCTTTTCAATGCTGCTTCTTCGTTCCTCCAGATCGCTGAAACGTTTTGGCTGTTCAGTTGAGACAGCCTAATAGAAAGTGTACAACAAATGCATCGAACAAAATTGAAAGACAAATGTGCATACTTGCCATCGACTTTTCAATATGCGGTACTCTTGCGTTTTACTATTAGTAATAGCTTCCCGCAAGTGGAACTGAAAGGATAGAAGTCCAGCAAGAATTTCCACACCTACAATGAAAAACATGCATCATATTTTCAAGAGGTATGTCAAGGGAGACAAGGTCGGAGAGAAGGTTTTATTCCACCGTAAAATACTCGTTTTCTCAGCTCACTAGGATCAGTAACACGCCCTTCGGCATCCAAGAATGTAATCCACTGCAAAACAGATGTTTAAAAAATGCCATACAAGAAGGCTTCGAGGGGTACCTCTGCTTCCTCCAGAGAATGTCTAGCCTCGCCTGATTCGGATCTGGCAGCTCATCCTAAAAATGGGATGCATCAAACCTTTTAGATATGGAGGATGGTGGTTTAAATACCTGTATTTCATCGAGAAACTCAAAGTTCCCAACGCTAGTTGATGCTCTTGGTTCTCTAGAATGTTGTCCTGTATGGTTTCAAGCACATTAAGCCCATGCGCTATAAGGTCAAATCAATAACAAGTAACCTTTGAGGTTCCTGCTGTTGCCTGTGAGATGCCCTTGCGCCGTGCAGACGCCTTGTTCTTTTCCAGGTTCAAGTTTTCCAAGCCGTTCATGAGCTGACTAGTAGTGTCGCGTGCAAACTTCGTAACCATAGAATAGGTTTCCAAAACTTGAAGGGGGACGTTAGGATCTGTATTCCAATGTCTCTGGTCAAAGCTGTTTGTCCCACTTGTGGACTCTTCTTCTTGAAGAAGCTTTAATTCCTCTCCTTTAGTTAGAGGAAGCTCCAGCAACGCTGGACTCTTCTGCATGACCAGAATTATGGAATTTTATAAATTCGTCATTGTAAGCGTAAAACCAACTGACCTCTAGAGTCATCCACGAGATAAACATTAGGATCATCGCTTGCCCTGAACAGCTCATATTAGTAACATCTCGACTGTAAAACAGACAAACCTTCTTAAACTTGAATACTCCCGTAGAGTTCTCAAAAACTCACGTACTCCACCGTGGTGAAAATACAGAGGTGGAAAGGTCAGCCCTGTGAAAATTGCACACATTAAAAGTTAAAACTTGGACGTGGAGACGCGGCCTACCAGTCGTTAGTACCACAATTACGTACTGCAAACCGAATGGAGGCGTATGGCACCTTATGGACTTCATCTCCTCCAAAGACACAGCACGAATAGTGTAAAGACTTCTGTAGAAGAAAAAAAATTGATAATCATAGGGGATAGACACCTAAAAAATTAAAATGGTTCCAATATCTTCACCTCTTTCGGAGCTTGTTCCCTTTGCTTCCCCTTAGCATCACAGATGGCATCATGTGTACGAGAGCATACAATCAGTAAAAACCTAGAAATAAGAGCAACCATACCAAGAAGACTGAGAAGCCCTGTTTGACAAGCCGCAGTTGGCCGTTTATTCTTTCATTTGAGCTAGGATGAACTGCAACATTGCCCTTGGAGAAGAGCAGCTTATGTTCTTCATCACCTGGAGCTCGCTGCATGAAAACCGTAAGTCAATGCGAGAGCTCAAGAGATCGCCATCAGCTGATTGCTGAATCGACAGATTCAGGCTTACCTTAGCTGCGACTGCAGATTTTGATCTTCTACCCATTTGAGTCGAGAAAACATCCCTAACCCTAGGATCACTTTTTTGATTATGAGCATACACCGGCCACAGCTCAATGCGGGCGCTTCAGGTGAATGGGGTGAGCATAGCAGATCGGTTTCCAATTATCGCTTTTGAATCCTGACGTGTTTTTGGCTGCTGCAGGAAATTCCCCGCGGATCCAAGGTCGGCTGGGAGCAGCTCAGATCCTCACAGGAGAGACTGGACGGGATTTTCAGGAGCAGCAGTAGCAACAGCAGCAGGAATTTTCGGTAACGTTGCAATGCTTTTCTTTCTGTGAATGATGAATACAGAATTTCAGGATCAAGAATGCGGCAGAAGACGGTACAACCGTACAATCCATACTATAGAGAAAAAAAAATTAAAATTAAAATTAAAAACAGGCAATCTGGATCGCCTAGTAGCTGACTTAGCCTGACTACTTGCATCCTTTGGTGAAGAGCGCCATGAGATTGTTACAAAAACATTAATTAAAATCTAATAGAAAATAATTTAAATTCAACACGGAAAGTTTCTTATTGATAATACAATCTAATGTTTCGTGAATGAATGGTATTAGACTTTAAAACTTCCTGAGAATTATTAACCACACTTTTTCTAAATCACTTTGATATATTGAATAAACACACCTAACTATATACACATTCTGAGATGAACACAACAATATGTACACAAATATATTATGCTGTTCCTGTACCACAATTTTGATAAGAACGGTGGATCACGCCAAGGATCATCTTTATCTTTCCACATTTATAACAAAAGGCAGCTCCACACCTGATTAATACAAATGGTCTTCTATCACATATAAGCAAATATACTAATATGTAATGGTCACCCCCAGTTTTCTGCGCTTATAATACACATCATATGGCTTATTTTATTTATATATATATATA
>PUQB01000409.1:0-228918 GCA_003024785.1 Selaginella tamariscina
GTCAAACAAGATCCCACGCCACAGTTGGACAAGGACACGGATGTGCCTTGCTTGGCCGTGAGTGCTACACCTAGCTTGACGTGGAGGAGGAGGCTGGAGACAAGCCTCAACCTCTGCCTCTTGGAACGTGCATTCCGACAAGACCTCCCAGGCATGGATTCGCCAACGTTAAGGGTAAGCTACCCCGAAGGTGGGACGTACCCCTGGCATCTGGAAGTTAGGGCGGCACAACAGAGGGTTGTGCCTTGACGACACAAGCTAGAGCTTGCACCGGGAGAAGAGTAACGAGCTCAGTCATGAACCCAGGAACCCTCACTCCTATATACTACCTTATTTATGTGACAGAGGCCCCCCCCCTGTTTTCCTGTTTACATAAGTGGGCTAGCACTGAAATCTCATTCCCAGAGGGAACATACTTGGTGAGTTATCCATCGACCCCTAAACCCTAACCTGTCAAACCTGGGGGTATTTCTAAGCATATCCGACATGCCGAACTCACCGGAACTAGCCATTAATCCAACCGGGACACGGAAAACAAGGTAAGAGTTTTCTAGAAGGTAAGTGCTAGCTTCGCTTAGAGTTTCTCGAATATCTAAGGACAGCCGGCCGGACTACCCCTAAACACCTAAGTGCACTAAGCGGGCTGTTTCTCACTACATCTAGGGCTTGTCAACATAGTACAGTAGGTAACAACAGTCAACGTCCAAAGTAAAGAGGAGTCATAGTAAAAACTATGACACACTCCCCGCCTTTGAAAATGTCAACGTCCTCGTTGACGTCCAACTCCAAGACTAGATAATGTTAGAGAAAACTAACCAAAACTAACATATCACTCTATGCGGAGTCAGCCAAAAGTTCACATAATTTTATTACCCCCCTTGCATTACGCGAAACCAAGTACTTCAGAACCGTCGTTCACTGAGTCGTAAACCCAGCTGCCGGAGGCACCACCTGCGACATGAAGTCACTTGGAGACCTTTTGCACGTCTGCAAAGTCTGTCACCCGACGCACACACAAATGGTTAATTTCTTTACTTAACTAGAATTTATATTGGAGGCCTCTAGTTAGTGTTGTTGCCGGCCCCTTGGTTAACAAGAAATAAAGACTTGCTTTATTCCTTAATATTAAATGCTGTTGACGACCTCTGTCGTCTAACACACAACAAGCACTTCTCAAATGCTTGACCAAACACCTTCGCATTTCTTTTGATTTTCCAATGGTCCCACATCTCCACATGTTACGATATTATAGCTTACATCTCTGCATCCCTCGGTGCTTCTCATTACCCCTTTTCATAAGGGTCTGCTACTATACCTATCTCTCATTAGTATATAGCTACGCCAGACTAAGTATGAGACTTTTATCGGAATCAAGCTCTTTTCCGATATAAGAGTACAAGTCGTAAAACCCTGTTCTTTGTAAACATGTCAATCTGGCCAGAGGCGATCACAGAGGCGCATGGCTGTACACATGTATACAACAAGGTCTTGCCAATCTACCAACTGCCATTCACTTGGTGTGTTATTAACATAAATTTATTCCCGATAGGAATCAAATTCAGTCAAATGCGACCAAGTGTGATAGCCTTACCATTTGTCCTTTCGCAACCATCTTTGTACTCTTTCATAACACCGACCAGTTCAGGGACCAGATAAGCTAACATACCTTTCTTACAAACAATGTGGAAACCAGGAAATTCAACCCATCTCTAGTGCCTCAATCGACAATCTTTAGATAACACGTCTCTTAATTGTCACTCTCATTGTACTCATTCCCCAAAGAGCAATCATACTAGATGCCATTCAATATTCCTAACTCTTATCTCACTAAGTTAAAATACCAAATTTTAAACTTAGTTTCCACGATAAGAGTCTCTGAATTCAGAATACTACGCCTCCATAACATTATATTTATTTCCAACTCTTAAACTGATTTCGTAAATGTTTCTCAACACTATACCGAAGTATAGCATTTTCACTAATTGAAGCAACTAGTGTTTTTGATAAACATCTTTTAAAACTAATCCTTATTCTATAAATAGTGCAATTTCGATATTGATACTCTCGAATGGATAATGATCGTTTTAACGTTCAAATCCTAAGCTTATCAACTAGTTGTTATACTAGTGGATATAAACTTACAATCATATCAATTTATCGAAATGCTACAACTATTATAGATATGGTCTTAGTTTACATGAACCGAACTTCAATTTTGAGACATATAATGTTTGACAGTATTTCGAGGAACTTTGTTCAGAGACTAAGAGGAATCATGAACTAGTGTCTGGTTCATCTAACTGATTTAGTAAGATATCAACCTCCACATAAATGTTATCATAACACTGAAGTGTTATATCAACTTCATGTTTTAGTCATACCTTATAATTCAATAGATCTCCCCAAACATGAATAAATATCTAGTTCAGTACATTGAACTAAGATACATTATTCACTCTAGACACCTAGCAATCCAGAAAGTATCACATTGCCCCTCAAGCAATGTATTGAGAAATGTCTCATTTCTCAACTAACTTGAAAACACGTTTCAAGTTATAACACTAAGGTAGTGCCTTACCAAAGTGTCAGACTCAAATCCACTTGAGTCTTTATATTATATGATTACGGCCACCTCATGTGATCATAACCAAGTTTGATATTGAGCGCTCCAAACTCAATATTGAAGAGATATCATACATACTTTGACAAGTCATTTATAACCAATCTTGAAAAGATTGTCATAAATTCTGCCAAAGTTTAAATATAAATATCTCAACAGATGAGGTGATAGGAAACCTCATATTTTACCGATATTGGACATACTTGGATTGACACAATCATCAAGAAGGGACACCATCTTCTTGAGCTAATCCCGCTATATCACTTTCAAGAATATTGAACCAACTCAAGGAACACCATCAAACCTTGAGATAGAACTAAAACTAACCCAAGGAATACAATCAAACCTTGAGTCAAGAATAGTTCTATTTTTCAATATTCGAAAGATTGAAGATACATACTTTATGTTCTTTGTGCCCACATTTGCGACCATGATGCAAAGTCAAGAAACCGTCTTTTGAATAATCGTATTCGACTCTAAAATGAAATTTATTGAAAACAATATCAACTTCTAATTCTCATCGAATACCGACTCTCTGAGGAGGTACATGCACTTAAACCTCCAATGGAAATCCGACTGTTACTAGCTCATTGTAATTCTCAACATAAGTTATCAAACTTAGCAAGTTTCCTTACTTAGTCGATAAACAAAGTGAAGAATCCCAAATCATGCTCTTCTTAACCAAGGAATCACCCTTGTTCAAGAACTTCTTTCCCACATTGCAAACAACGTTACAGATTTCAAGATTAAAGAGTTAACAATGAAAATGCACAAGTGTGCGCCGAACGCCTTCACTATGCAAGTCCTTCATTACTCAGTAAACTAAAAATGTAAACGTATGTTTCCAACATTACTCTTTCTGATAGATCATGCCATCTATCCCAAAAGTTGCATTGATAGGGATGCAACATTAAATCGTCTATGCCAAAATTATATTCTATCCATTCTTAGATCCCACATGAGATAACTTCATAATCAAGTTAGTGAGCTAGCTAACTTGAATACAAGTGCGCGCTACAACAACTAAGGTTTCAAGTTGTACTTTGTTCAAATCAAGGACTTGAACTTAGTAAACTATTTCACCTAATGTTACTTGCAGCTAGCGTCATCAAATATTGCCATCGGACAATACTTTGATTACATTGGATCTTCGAACCAACTGCTTAACATATTCATCATATGTTAATATTTGACATTCGTTGTATTATAAGTTCATCACCATAGTCTGCTTCTAGAGTTACACTCTCGGAAACATGCACTATAATAAGAGCTTATTTTACACTTTATGTCAAAATGTAGTGTTCATTCTTATGTTTGAATATGCCCCTTCTCCGAAGTCAAAGATGCACTTCTGAACATAAGTCTTTCCCCGTTTGAACACTATTGCTGAACGATATTGAATCTTGCCTAAGCCAAAACTCTGTTTCCAAATCATGTGTTATCCCAAATTCAAACACCTTAAAGAAAAAGAAAAATTTTCAATAATGTGTAGAACTTAGGATATCACAAGACCCACTTCACAAGACTTAGTTTGTAAGCCAGAACAAACTAACACGCCACGTCTTGTGGAAGTATATGGTAAAGTAACCCAACATTCATAAGGTAAATAACCTGGCATACAACTTGGAAGTTCTTCCAAGTGCTTCGACATTGGAGTCCATAACCCACACCCACTTATTAAGTAGTGTTCTTTGAAGAGTTATAGATCTCAGGACCAACTCTCCGCGCAGAATTCAGACATTAGCCGAAAGTGATAGAGTACTTCAAAAATTTAGAACTAACTAAACCCTGAAACACACTACAACTTTAGGCAGTCCTACTGACCGCAGAGAATGGCTCCGATACCAATTGTCAGAGTTTTAACCCAAAGGGCCAACACGTGGCAACACGTGGCTGCCAGGTGGCCATTCGGCGTCATCACCCTGTGTGAGCAACGCTAAGTTTCCCAGAACAACCCCAAACCCCTAGGGTTAGACTCTAATGCCCAAGTGGACAGGAGACTTAGGGTTTAGCCTAAGTCTCCCTAGAGTGTCTACCCCCAAAACCCTTGAGGGATAACCCTAGTTGACTTAGGGTCTTGCCCTAGAAGACCTAGACAGGCTCATGCCCTAACCCCCATCAAGGAGACGTGTGTTCCACACATACCCCTAGACAGAGCTAAGGCATCGTCACTTACCCCTTGAGGAATCACCCTCATCCGGGAGTACAACCCTTTAGGGGACAAGGGGTACCCTGAACCACGACTAACCCCTAAGGGTTTGAGTGGCCAAGTTATACCCTAGACCTAGGGCTAGTACTTAGTGAGGACACGAGTGTGCGCCGTAGGCGGACACGAGTGTTCTGCTAAGCAAACTCCCTAAGGCTAGGTTTGGGATAACCCTAAGCACATGACCTTGCGAGTGCCTCAGAAAGGGCTCTGCTAATGCTTAGGTTGTTCAACCCTTGAATTCCAAGGAGAACACTCCCCTAGCCAAGTGTGCCAAAGCACACCTAGTTATGAGACCTAACCTCCCTTGAGCGGATGCCCAAGGCTTAGCACCCTAGTGCAAGCACAAGCATGCTGTTTGCTAAAGTATCCAACCCCTTGCGACAAGCCCATGACATAACCCCAAAGGGCGTGCCTCGGGCGTTGTACCATGTGACGTTTAGCCCAGTGTCACATCTCCATGTGACACTGCCTTCCGATGTGGGCTATCATGCCATAGCCCTTAGATTCAAGAGTTGCACCAAGTACCACAAACGTGGCTCCTAAATGCCAACTCTAGAACCCCTCAATGAACCCTCAGGAACAGGTAACGTGAACCTGTCAAACAAGACCCACGCCCACAGTTGGACAAGGACACGGATGTGCCTTGCTTGGCCGTGAGTGCTACACCTAGCTTGACGTGGAGGAGGAGGTGGAGACAAGCCTCAACCTCTGCCTCTTGGAACGTGCATTCTCGACAAGACCTCCCAGGCATGGATTCGCCAACGTTAAGGGTAAGCTACCCCGAAGGTGGGACGTACCCCTGGCATCTGGAAGTTAGGGCGGCACAACAGAGGGTTGTGCCTTGACGACACAAGCTAGAGCTTGCACCGGGAGAAGAGTAACGAGCTCAGTCATGAACCCAGGAACCCTCACTCCTATATACTACCTTATTTATGTGACAGAGGCCCCCCCCCCTTTTCCTGTTTACATAAGTGGGCTAGCACTGAAATCTCATTCCCAGAGGGAACATACTTGGTGAGTTATCCATCGACCCCTAAACCCTAACCTGTCAAACCTGGGGGTATTTCTAAGCATATCCGACATCCCGAACTCACCGGAACTAGCCATTAATCCAACCGAGACACGAAAACGAGGGTAAGAGTTTTCTAGAAGGTAAGTGCTACCTTCGCTTAGAGTTTCTTGAGATATCTAAGGACAGCGGCCGGACTACCCCTAAACACCTAAGTGCACTAAGCGGGGCTGTTTCTCACTACATCTAGGGCTTGTCAACATAGTACAGTAGGTAACAACAGTCAACGTCCAAAGTAAAGAGGAGTCATAGTAAAAACTATGACAGACCACATGCTATTATAGTTCTGAGTAACCAGTTGCCTTATCAGAATTCTTTGGCATCGATTTTTGAACCCATGCCACATATTTTTTTGATGCCATCAATAATAACTCTTGTTCCTTGAGCTGGGCACTCAATGGAATAGGTTTGGTTGTCCTTCTGGGAGAAGTGGCTTTCCATTCTCTCCACTTTTGAAGAGCATTAACCCCTCTTTCGGTAACCACTCCTGCTCTGATGGCCGTAACTTGTACTGCATAATAGGTATACCATCTCGTATGGAGAAAAAGAATTGTAGCGGCACAAGGTGACCTACTAAAGAATCACTCCCTCTTTTATATACTCCTTGAGAAATTTTTTGAAGTCTGGCACCTCATCATAAGCAAAGCACAACTTTTTTTGGAGATGCAATTTTCAAAAAGATTCATCATATGCGGTAAGGTAAGTGCACTTGTCCTTTTTGTAGAGTTGGAGACCTTGCTGAAGAACGCATCAATATCTTCATGAGTGTGACTAACCATAAGAAACTGAGCGTGATTGTTTCAAACACACATTTGGCAACAAGCATTGACAAGTATGCTAGCATATATCTAGAAAATAAAAGTAAGTATGAGCTTGAGAAACCCTTAAGTAAAATGATTTACCTATTTTTTTCTCGCCTGCACAATTATCCATCTGTAAAAGCAAATGACGAGGAAGCTTATTTGATGTTGAGGACACATGTACACTATTTGAGCTAGATCCCTCCACTGAACCTGAACTCTCAACAGGGCCATCTGTTTTTTGTGCAGGTTGCTGACAATGCCTCTCATATTCCCAAGTAGCCTCAAGTGCAGACGTGTTCATGAGAGCATTATGTAAAGGTTGAAGGTGTTGTTTCTTCACTTTGAGATCACCGATAGGACTTGTCTGTGAGTGGGCTTCAAGGTTTCTGAAACACATGGCCAATGACCCAATAGTGAAATTGGAGTCGCTAGACCAATGTGGAAGTGAAAAGTGTTCATATGATTCACAACCGTGTCCATGTGTTAGCACACCTGTCAATGAAATTGGAAGTTTCATGACATTTCCAAGGCACTTTGGTGTTGCAACGAGCTTTGGAATGCTGGTCTTTGAATGATCCATCTTGTCATGGATCAAGCACAGGTACTCTGATGGGCGTGACACAGAAAGCATGCGGTGTGCATAGTACTGAGACCGGCAAGTTTGTTGCGCAATCATGTGGGCCTCCATCTTCTTTTGAATGGCAATGATCTCCACCAAGGTTTTTGCACAAGCCTCTGCAGCCTTCAATGATGTACAAGTGTCACACTTGGAAAAGCTAGAGTGTTTTGCAATCTCCACATCCTTAAAATGAGTATTCCATATGTTGTTGAAGGTACCAGTGCAGATTGCTTGCAGCCCCATCAAGCTGAGGCACTTGTTCACATGTTCACACAGCTTCAATTGAGTGTAGATCGAAGGCAAAACCTTGAGATTTTCCCTGACCCCTGCATTTGTGGTTCGGCATTTGTGAGGCATCCTGTTTGCATTTGCTTCCACAAAAGCCTTGAGTATCTCTATGGCTGCCATAATGTGAGAGCGGGTTTTGACCAAGCCAGTGTTCCCATGTACTGAGGTTCGCGCTCCATCTAACCACTCATCCCTCCGACGGTAGAACGTGGTCTTTGGGATCCCATATATACTGTACCAAGCTTTGAAGCAGATGGCCACCTTATTAAATACCATGGATGTACTCTGATAACCTATGTCCGAAGCCATTCCATCAATACACCCAGTTAGTGCAGCATATACAAACTCATGCCTTTGCTTTTGGGTGAGCGTACAAAAGACATGTCTACATTGGGTAATTTCATTCCGGTCTGCCATCTAACAACACTTCTTCTTGCAGCAGTCAATCGTGGAAATGCTTGTAACACTTTCGGAAGATGTAGGATCCATCTTCATCCTCTTGCTGAAACATGTAGGGGAAGATCTGCAACCCATGAATCGCCTTTTTCTTTTAATAGGACCAATGCAAGGAACCTCTTCAAATATGAGTTGTTCTTCCGGGTTGTTATTATTGAAATCCAACCCAGAATATGTTGAACCATCTTGCCATCTTAATTCAGATGTTCGCCACCTCACGAGGGATCCAGGATGCAAAGTGCCATTAGGTGAAACCTCTGTCACAACTACACCCACGAAGTCGGACCCTAGTTTCTCTTCTGACACTGCTTCCATTGGATTTATAGCTGTGATGATGCCTCTCCCAACCTCAATCTCATGAAGAAAGAGAATCACCTCATCCATCACAGCAAGTAAGCCATCATCTGGAAAAACTCATGCTACTGTTTTTTGTGACTCTGTATATTCTGTGTCAGCCTTGACTTCATTCAAATTCCACAATACAGGAGAACCCTCCTCAAATTCCATTCCAGGAACCTCAACATGCTTGAAAATGGTGTTCACCCATACGTACACACAAGATCCTTGGGCAATATTGTGACATGATGCATTATCATCTCGAACTTCCATAGTTCCAGTGCCAACTATCTCGTTATTCCGAAGAAGACATACTTTATCTCCAGTATTATACATATTGTCCTGCACATAAAAAATTGTGTTATTTATGATATCTGTTTATGCAATATTTTTAAGAAATCATAACTGTAGTTGCTTAATAATATGCATGTGCAATAATACTAATTATGTATAAAGATAATATCTCATGCTTTATTAATACAACTGATGGGCAGGATTAATCCCGTCCACGACTCCATCCGTGCTTTCCTATAAACAATAGCGCACCCAATTTAATGTCGCTCCTGAGCTGATCACTAAGAAGAAAAAAGAAAATCTGAAGAGTGAAAATGAAGAAACCCTTGTCGGAGAAAGAACCAGATCTGAATTTGAGTGGGAAATTAAATGTATTTTTAAATTTACATGTCAGACTGATAATACTTATGTCAAAAATTCAAAATTTTTGAAATAAAAGAAAAGAAAATTTAAGATGAGCTGAAACAAATAACGACAGTTTAACATATATACTCTCCAATTCCAATGAGTGTTTTAAAATTGCATTTAATGTCATTCAAGTACTTCAAGCTGTTTAATATTACGAAATTTTTGTAATTATTCTACATTCTTAATATTCAAGTATATATTATTAAGTTTATATTATATATATATATATATATACACTAATACAATAAATAAATTGATATATTATATGTATCATTTAAATATATTCATAGTCTGTTTATTATTATTATTTTCTTAATTACTCGAGTAATTAATTTACATTTCCTACTATTAATGGGATATTCTTTGTTATTTTCTTAATATTCAAAGAATATTCCAGTATTAAACATGATTATCATAATTAAATTAGTTTTATTCTTAATTATCTTAGTAATTATTCTACATTTGTATATATTAATGGGATTTTCTCAATTAATTTATTATTATTTCAAGAATATTCTAGTGTTAAACCTTATCAATTTTAAATTAATATATATTATTAAAACTATATATGGCTATATATTAGATAAAATCATATATTATTATGTATAATTTAAAATATGTTCATAGTGTGTATATTATTATTTTCTTAATTATTCGATGTTTGTTTTGCATATTATATATAAACACAATCATAAATTTATATATACATGTGCACACGCATTAGAAGCACTTACAGAGACACATATGCACACACATGCACATTGCCCTAAACCAAACTTGAGAAATTATATGTTGCTTCTTTATTGAAAAACATCATGTTCAACGCATGTATGATCTATATGTACTCAGTGTGTATGTATGTAACACATTGAATTTACACATGTAATATATATGTATGTCTGTGTGTATACACGTGTGTATGTATATATGTGTACTAATATAATATATGCATGTGTACGATTTTCATTTGTTAACACTGTATCTCTTCTCTCATACATACACAGTGTCACCATGCATAATCCCTTCTCTCATACATACACACCATGCATGATCATGATCCATAATATGTAGCCTGTCTCTTCTCTCATACGTACACACCATGCATGATCCATAATATGTACTGATGTTACAATATTATGTAATATGTATAATGTATATCTGTGTATAACACTCACTCCTCTCATACATAAACACCATGCATGAT
This sequence comes from Selaginella tamariscina, assembly GCA_003024785.1. Taxonomy (NCBI): domain Eukaryota; kingdom Viridiplantae; phylum Streptophyta; class Lycopodiopsida; order Selaginellales; family Selaginellaceae; genus Selaginella; species Selaginella tamariscina. The sequence goes on from PUQB01000409.1 coordinate 10,307, forward strand.
CCATACTAACCCTAAACCCTAAACCCTACATTGAATTTACACATGTAATATGTATGTATGTCTGTGTGTATACACATGTGTATGTATATGTGTGTACTAATATATCCAATGTGTATGAATTTAATTTGTTAACACTCTCACTCTTCTCTCATACATACACACCATGCATGATCCATGTAAATATGTACTGTCTCTCTTTTCTCAAACATACACACCATGCATGATCCATAATATGTATTGTCACTCTTCTCTCATACATACACACCATACATGATCCTGTACTCTGTCTCTCTAATATTAATATATACTAATATGTATGTATGTCTATGTGTATAATACTATGTGTGTATATATGTATCACTGTATGTGAAACTTTAACACTCTCATACACGTGTTAAACCCTTGCATGATATTTATTCTTGGGGTGTATGTGATACACCCACGCACACGCACACGCTGATAATATAATGAAAGAATATTCATTTAGGGCGAATCTATAGTTTATTCTTTTTAGGGTTTAAGTATATTCTTAAAAGGAATATTCGATTAGGGTTAATATATATATTATTCCTTTTAGGATTTTGGTATATTCCTAGGTTTGTAAGGCGGCGGCGAAATCTCCTTCTCTCTCTCACATAGGTGAGATCTCTCTCTCTCTCACACGCACACTCCTCTACGTTTATTTGTGATATTTATTTATTTTTATTCACATATATATTTATATGTGTGTGTATCTTAATAATATAATTTAGATCTCTATCTCTCGCACACACACGCACACTCGTATACATATATACACACAGATATATATATATATATATATATATATATATATATATATATATACATATATATATCCTCTCTCTCTCTCTTCTCTATAGATCTCTATCTCTTGCGCACACACGCACACTCGTATACATATACACACACAGTATATATATATAATATATATATAATATATATATATATCTTCTTCTCTCTCTTTTCTATAGATCTCTATCTCTCGCACACACGCACACTCGTATACATACACACACACACACACACACACACACACACACACATATATATATATATATATATATATATATATCTCCTTCTCTCTCTCTCTTCTCTATAGATCTCTATCTCTCGCACACACGCACACTCGTATACATATACACACACAGATATATATATATATATATATATATCTATTTATTTATCTATATATATGTGTGTGTGTGTATCTGTATAATTTTACTGATTTGTTAATTGTATCTCTCGCACACACACGCACACTCCTGTATATATTGTGTGTGTGTGTTTGTTTATCTGTATGATTTTATTTGTTTCACACACGCATACACACGATATACATATACACATATATATATATACCTATGTATACATACATATATTATGTGTACCAGTATCTGTAATTTTATTTATTTATCTATCTCTCGCACACAGACGCGTATATACATATACATATACATATATATATGTGTGTGTGTATCTGTATAATTTTATCTAATTTGACTATCTCTGGCACACACACGCACTCTCCTACACACATATACATATATATATCTGTGTGTGTGTTGTGTAGCGCGGGATTAACCGCCGCTATATGGTGAGACGTGTGTAGCGGCGGGATTAATCCCACCGCTATATAATTAGCACTCGGTGGCGGGATTAATCCCGCCACCTACGCATGCCCTGCGCGAAATCGGGTGGGATTAATCCCGCCGCCATTGGCCTGCCTGAAGGGCCTAGGCGGCGGGATTAATCCCGCCGGATTTCGCGCAGGGCATTGGCGTCCAACGGGATTAATCCCGCCGCCTACGGCCGAAGTGAAGGGCTTGGGCGGCAAGATTAATCCCGCCGCGTACGCATGCCTTGCGCAGAATCGGGCGGGATTTATCCCGCCGCCATTGGCCTGTCTGAAGGGCCTAGGCGGCGGGATTAATCCCGCAAGATTTTTGCACAGGGCATTGGCGTTCGACGGGATTAATCCCGCCGACTAAGGCCCGAGTGAAGGGCCTGGGCGGCGGGATTAATCCCACCGCGTACGCATGCCCTGTGCGGAATCGGGCGGGATTTATCCCGCCGCCATTGGCCTGCCTGAAGTGCCTAGGGGGCGGGATTAATCCCGCGCTAGGGCCGAAGTGAAGGGCCGGGCGGCGGGATTAATCCCGCTGCCCTGCGGAATCGGCGGGATTAATCCCGCCGCCAAAGGCCTGCCTAAAGGGCCTAGGCGGCGGGATTAATCCGCCCGATTTCGAGCAGGGAATTGGCGTCCGGCGGGATTAATCCCGCCGCATAGGGACCGAGTGAAGGCCCTGGGCGGCGGGATTAATCCCGCCGAGCCTTCAATGCCTGTTGGAGGAATGAATCCCGCCACCCTTCCTTTTTTCTCCATTGGTGAGTCGGACCAATCCCAAACGTTTCTGTCTGAGACGTAGAAGGTTTACAACATACCAATGGAGAGAACTGGGAAGGGTGGGGAAATTCATTTAACCATCCCTTACATGGTGGGCGAGATTAATCCCGCCTCCTTTCTGGAGTCACTGAAGGGGTGTGCCAAATAAATCCTGCCCAGTTCTCTCTGAGACCGAGAAGGGTGGCAAGATTAATTCCGCACTCCCGTTCAAGGCCTCCAGAAAGGTGGCGAGATTAATCCCGCCCACTCTTTCAGGAGGCATTGAAGGGGTGGCGAGATTAATCCCGCCGCACCTTCCATGTGAATATATATGTGTATTAGTATATATAAGTTGCATATCTCATTTTATTTACTTTTATCATCTTATCATAATATTTCGAGTAAAAGCTAGGAATCTATGTAAAACTGTCCAGAGCTCACATTTGTGGTGGTTCTAAAACGAAATGTTATCTTTCTTTTGCACTAGCACAAATGTGAGCTTTGGACAGTTAATTCCGTCTACTTCTCTCTGTGTATTATTTTTGTATATTCGGGTTTATACAAGTGTGTGTGCGTTTTTATATGATTTGTATTCATAGTGTATTATTTTGCAGAAGGACGATTTAATTAAACAAGGAGATCGAGTCATTAGTATGGAGTCGTCGTCAAATTCTGGGTAAGAATTAAAATAAAATCTGTTATACTCGGATACTTGAACTAATCATTTTTGTATTCAGATGTGGAATTGAGGTGACATTAAAGACGAGAGCAGGAGAAGAGATGGGCAGGGGGATTCTGGAATCAACTTGGCCATATTTCAAACTAAACGGGAAGCGCATTGGAACAACCATGGTTGCTGTCAAACTAACCTCTGTCACATCGCATGGACAAGCAAAACAATGGAAAGTGGGTGTGCTAGTCAAGCATCCGAAAGCATGCTGTGAACCCAGATTGAACGATGCTCGACACATATGCCTTGTTCCATCCAATGTCACGTTCTCGGATCCAGAGGTCGCCAGTTACAACATTAATTTCGGGTGGTTTTGTCGACTTGTGGATAATGACGTTCACGTGTTCACTAATGATGTTGACCTTGGAGTTCTTCTTCAACTCAACGAAAGCCCATCTATGGAGGGGATCCATCTGGATGTCTACTTCGAAGATCTTCAGACTCATCGAGTAGGTGTATTGTCAGGAGATATTGCTTCACAATACAGAAAATCAGCAAGTGGAGCAATCTCCCTCTTCACATTGAAGAAGAACACAGCGACATCATAAAGGAGATTGAGAGGGTGGCTTGGTCTCAGGTTCTTTACAGATCACGTTCAATTTGCTTAGCAAATTTCGGGAGCTGGAAGAGTGTGCCGAGAACTTAGAACAGCATCAATCGGGGATCACACATGTTGATTCGGATCGTAGAAGAAAATCATTAGTCGTTTTGTCAGCTGCACCTGTGGCGTCCCATGCTGCAATAAGCCACAAGGAAATGATGTTGGATGATAGGATTTACCAGTGTAGGGTTAAGTATTTGCAGCGTCAACCCAAACTTCAATTACAGGCCACTGAATCAGGAACGTGTAGCTGAGCTCATGGAGAAGATGAAGGACGACAATTCTTACACCGTTCCACATAATGCTGTTTTGTGCGCATACTACGAGAAAACAAAGGCGCTGACAAAGTGTGGATCACAACACCGGAACAAATGAGGAAGGTTCAGACGGAGAATAGAAAATCAGTTAAGTACTACATCATTAGTGGCCAGCACACAATAACGGCAGCCCAACGACTTCTCGACGAACACAACAAAGGAACGATGGCAACAAAACTTTCCGAGCATACCCGTGAGAAGCTGACGAAAAGATCGGCGTTTTTAGCGAAGCCGAATCTCACAATCGAGCAGTACCATAAGTTATCGGCGGAATGGGACGCTGCAGACACCAACCACTACAACAGCAAAATATGGGAGAAGTTCAAACACACGCGAGCCGTGTGGGAATCTCTTCAGCGACCACAAAGAGCTACCGCAGGGAATACACAATCTGCGGAATACCGGGTAAGCAAATTGTTTGGGCGGGATTTATCTCGCCGGTATATTAATCTGTCTTTTTCCTCAGAGAGTTGAAGAAATTGTAGCAGTTGATTTTGCCCAGGTGGGCGGGAAGGAAACATCCTTTTTGATGATGTTGATTTCTTGTCCCGAGGATAGGATCTTTGCAAATGGTTGGGGATTATGGAATCCTTTGCAAAAGGAACACTGAAGAAGAAGCAGACAAGTGAAGTGGAGCCCTCAGAGAAGTCTGCAAAGAAACCCAGTAAGACGCCGAAGGCTAAGTCTGTTCAATCTATAAAGGATGTAGACAACGATTTCAAGCTCACATGGTTGAAGCCTTTAAATGGAACAACGATGGAGGAGATGGAAGTCTTGGCTGATTTGGTGATTGATGGCAAATTACAGATTAACAACAGCAGCCCCACCTCTCCTTTTCATCTCAAGGCAATGGAGTTGAAGACGGTCAGGCACTTCAAGGAGTGGTTGGGAATACACTGCCACAAACTGGGTTGGATTTCGGCTTCAACATACGAAGAGGTCAGCAAATATTTGCATGTGACAAATGATGATATGCTTGTCGAATGGGTGAATCAATCGGAAGATCTGGGCAAGAATCTATTGCACGCCAACGCCAAAAAGGAGAACATTGCGATGACGCCTTCTCTTATGGCAGTCCTTCAGCAGCGGAGAACCGAGTTGAACCTTATAAAGGAGGATGCTACGAATCACGACAAGCCCTACAGATGTTTGTTGTTGGATTCGGAGACTTTATGGGGTACCATCACTGCTTGTAGGAAACCGTTTCAATTGTTCGTGATGGATCGGCGGGTGTCAAAAAATCCTTCGACAGACAGGACACTAGAGGATTTGGTGGAGAAACTTAGCCGTGCAAGCATGTACAAAGAAGGTATTTATTATTGAATTCATACTTGCACTCTTGACTGATATCTACGTTTTCAGGTATTTATTTCTTGATTCTTGCTCATGTCACCGATACCTTTGCCTTTCCTTTGCCAAGAGGAATAAACATCGTTGGACAGGATTTTATATGAATGATGCTGATCCGAAGTGCATTGATTCGGTTGTTCACTTGGTTGTTAGGAATGCGCCAAACAGTTTCAAACTTCCAAATGACTGGCCAGGCATCTGTTTGCACTCCAACGGCCCTGAACCTCCATCCGATACACCGATAGGAGAGTGACGTATTCGGCAATGTACGTTATCCAAACATCACAAGTCAAGCGGCACGGAGCATCGTCAACTTGATCAGGGGTCCTCACAGTGATGCGTGGGTTTTTGACTACTGCACTAGGGGGTCCGTCTTGAAGGAGTGTTACCTTCGGCATACATGTGTATTTGCCGTTGAAAAGGATAAGACCATGGTTGAGGACCTGAACAAGTGGATAGATAGGTTCTCAACTGATACCCCAACGAATCCATAAAGGAGTATTTGAGAAAGTTCCCTCCAGATAAGTGCGATAGCTCTGAAGACGAATCTGGTTCAATGTCGGAGTCTGAGGACGAACTTCAATCAGATATTAGACCGGAAGTTATCTCGAGGAGTACAGAACATTGCACACTCCATTACCCATGGAAACATCAATAGAAGATGCAGAAGATCTTGAACCATCTCACAAGCGGCTTAGACCTTCTTCGCCTCACTCAGAAGGTAATAGCGAAGAAGAATTGTTAATGAATTGTTAGAGTGACGAATAGTTGTAAATGAGTGTAACATAAGGCATTTTTGTATATTTCGTTTATATTTGTACAGAAAATAAATTCTCAAGGATTAATGAAGCTTTTAGTTCAAACATGGGTCACACATTAACAAGGTAAATAATATACCTTGATAATTTTAAGGTCAGCTAATTATCATTTTGCAGATGTAATGAAACAATTGAGAACATGGATTTTCAGCATTGGCATGAGGTAAGAGAGGGGTTTGGCGACAATTTCTTGTGCCACATGTCAGAATGACAGAGTTCATGCAGGAAATGGATAATAATGCAGCTCAAAACATCGTTACCATGGGGGCCACTTCAGTTTTTTCATCATCATTTTTATTGGCTTCAGTTCCGAAATCAATTTCTTCAGCGCATGCAATATCTGAATCTTGTAAGGATGATGTACAATTAAATGATGAAGGGATAGGCAACGAGATAGTGGCAACGGATAAATGTGAAAGGGAGCAAACAAGTGATTTGCAAAGTATTCAAGAGGCAACGCTATCTCATGTTACTCATGGCCATATTGTGTTGTTGGATGTCAATGGTGTTCTGCTTCATCGACAAAGGCCCGAGGATAGGAAAAAAGAAATCAAACAAGGAGATTTCATTCCTTGTCATGGTAAATTTCGATATGATATTATTTTTCGTCCAGGGTTGGATCGTCTCTTTCAAAAGCTTAAGGAGATGGGTGCGCTTGTGGGGATTTGGTCATGCATGCAGATTCATAACTTAACACCGCTGTTGAATTTGCTTAAGAAACATTGTAGTGTTGCAGAAGAGGTGATTCGTAAAGATTGGATTTTTGACCAGCGAATGTTTATAAACCTCTCGAATTTCACAATATAAGAAAGGAAAGCAAGCCATACTTCTTCAAGAATGAAAGAATAATTGGGACTCATGGGAGATCAGTCGCTTAAGGATAACGAAGAATGCACATATCTTAGTAGTAGACGACTCTCCTCAGAAGGCTATGCTCAACCAAAACATTTGCTTGTATTCATTCCAATCACTTTCGTCCATATTCTGATACGATATCATGGATGAGCTAGTGAACTACTTGGATACGTGCCTCAGAAAGAAGAATCTCGAAAATTTTTGTGAGCAGTATCCACCGTATCATACATTTCCTGAAGCTTTTCTTTCTCGTGATTTGAATTTTATAAAATGAAGGATAGCAACCGGGCGCTTTATAATATTATTCTTAAGGAACGTCATTTTTAGATGAGCCTTTATGCAGACCTTCTTATTACATCTTATGTATTAACAAGGATGGCAACTCCCAATTGCATTCGTGAGAGTGTTAGGTGGTGGCAACAACATCAAGATATTGACCAAAATGATTTGATTAATCCGGAGAGTGATGATTTAGACAAAATGAGGAATTTCTCTGTATGGTTAGGAAGAAAGTATTTATAAAAAATTAACATGTTGATAAGAAATGATTTCATTTGTAATTATGTTTGATAGTATTTCTTCATTATTGTAAACTATTTTTAGAATAATATGAATATTCTAAGATATTTTAGGAATATTCCTTACTAAGTAAGGTTATTGAAGGATTAATTAATTAATTAATTAATATTTAAGGCTTAATTACATATTAATTAAATGATTAATTAATAATTAAAACTTAAGTATTAATTAGTAATTTATTTTATATTCCCATTTTCACGTATCATGCCCACTTTAGTTACAACGTGCATCTATGAGTAATATTGCACTTGTATTTATAGCATCTTAATATATAATGTATTACTACATATTTATCATATACAGTATATCTTGTATATACTTCTACATTTAAATATATTTGGTTATTAATATAAATCTTATATGTCGGTCGTGGGTACGTATAAGTATCTCATGTTTCATCTAATGAGTTCTGTTCAGCCTCGGATGTGTGTTTATTTTCACACACACATAGTGACTAGATAATCCACAATGTGTGTGTGTGTGTGTGTGAGAGAGAGAGAGAGAGAGAGAGAGAAAGAGAGAGAGAGAGAGAGAAAGAAAAAGAAGAGAGAGAGAGATTATAATGTGTATGTAAACATATATAGAGAGAGAGATATTTTTAGGCATGTATATGAATGCCCACACTAGGCATCTGGGCTGGATTAGTGATATTAAGATAATAGTTAAGTATAATTATGAGTGGAGTGAGATATGCTGGAACATGATGACATCCTTTTTCTTCTTGTACTAGATGTATAAGCATCAAGTGATTCACAAACTACACAAAGCAACTTGCCAATCCCTACCACAAAGTCAAGGGGAATGATTAAATAAGTTGTAGACAGTCATCTTGCAATAAGACTTGTTGTATCCAAAGTGATAAAGCTTGACATGGAACTGATATCATTTAAAAAACCCTTAAGAGCTCTTCGATACTGTTTGCCACAAGAGTCATGCTCGATCGATCCATACCTCTGAAATGAGTGCACTGCAATGCCAATTCTAAAGCATTGTTTAGGGCCACAAGGTCACAAGTAGAAAGCTTTGTATCGAACAAGGAGTTCCCCTTGTTCTTTCTGGACTTAACCCAGGTCACCAAGCTCCCATTATCAGTGATCACTCCCTACCAGTAAGAAGCTCAAGGAGCACTACCCCGACGCTATAAACATCACTCTTTGTTGTGAACACCAATGTAGCCCGGTGTACACACCAAAGTCATCAACCATGGAAGCGTAGCATCTAAAAGTGACAACCCAAAGTCCGAGACATGAGCATTCCATTGCTTTGCCTGGAGGTCTAGCTTCAGGCTTATGCCTCTGGAGTTCAGTCACGCTACACCACATCACTACTGCCATGTAGGCATAGAGTCATGTCCACCCAGTTGTTCTTTAATGAGATTATGTACCTCTTCAGATTATTATTCATTGCACATTTTCTAGAGTTCTTTCACATTCATCTCTCCTAGATGGTATCAGAGAACTCTAGAAAATGTGCGATGAATAATAATTTGAAGAGGTACATGATCCCACTAAAGGGCAACTAGGCAAACACGACTCTATGCCTATGTGGCGGTAGTGATGTGGCGTAACATGATTATACTTTAGAGGCGTAAGCCTGAAGCTAGACCTCCAACACTCCTCCTCAAGCACGCTCCTCGTGGATCCATGGTTCACCTATGGAAAGTAAAGGTCGAATACCTAGTGTGTCCCGGTGTGCTTGGAAGAGTAACGTCGCCAGCGTCTTGGTCAAGAGATCTGTTGGCATCTTGTTGGTCAAAAGTTATTGGAGTCGTAGATGCCTTGTAGTTACCTGATTGCAAATATAATGCAGGTGGAGATCAAAGTGCTTGGTTTGGGCATGAAACTTGGGATTGGTTGTAAGCGCTATAGCACTTTGGCTGTCGGAGTGCAACAGGATCGGCTTGACAATGACGATGTCCAAGCTGTGGATCAAGTGCTCCAGCCAAGTGGCCTCTTGTGCGGCCACAGCCATAGCTGCATACTCAGCTTCCACACTCGAGAGTGCTATGAGCGTTTGCTTATGGCTGCGCCATGCGATGGTATGTAACCGATGGTGGATTGCCAAGTATCTGGATCACCTCCCCAGTCGGCGTTGCAAAAGCCTTGTAGCTCAAGGGTCTCCACCTCCGAGGGCATCGCTGTATACGTGAGAGCATAATTTTGGTACCTTTTAAGTAACGGAGTATCCATTTCACCGCCCTTCAATGCACATGCCCTAGCTGTGAAGAAAACTAGCTCACAATTCCCATTGCATGGGAGATGTCTGGTCATGTGCAGATGGCCAGATATAAGAGGCTCCCCACCACTTTGTCTGTAGGGTACCATGGCCATTTCCCATGACTCCTCCTCATTCTTGGGCCCCTGCTCTGGGAGAGTATAAGACCCGCCTGCATTGGAGTAGAAACGAGATGGCAAGCCTGCATCCGGAAATGATCCAGGATGTCATCGATGTAAGTCGCTTGCGAGAGCTGCATCACTCCCGCCTCTCTCTTGCAATGCACCTGGATGCCGAGGCAGTAGCTCAGAGGCCCCATCATCGATATATCAAACTCCGCGACAAAGAGTTTATTCACTCAGAGCATGAAGGCATTGCTGCTCATGGTGATCACGTTATCATCTACATAGAGAGCGAGCTTTAGCTGCTCCTCACCCTTTGCCAACAGGTAAACATTCCCATCGACCGGGTCTCTCGAAGCCCAAGCCGAGAAGAAACTTGTCCATGCGATCGTACTAGGGCCGCGGGCTCTGCTTGAGCCCATATAGACCTTGTTGGAGCCGACACACCGCATGCTTGTCTAGGTTCCACGAAGCCCTCCGGATGTGCGACAAAGACCTCCTCTTGAAGATCCATGTACAAGAACGTGTGCCTTACATCAAGCTGGTACACGCTCTTGTTCTTCTGTGTGGCCTCCGCAAGTAGGATTCGGATTGATGGCATCTTCGCAACCGGAGAGTAGGTCTCCGTGAAGTCGAGTCCCTCAATATGCGAGAAGCCGCGAGCAAACAAAGTGAGCTCTATACCTAGGTTTCAAAGTGTACTTTTGTTTGAAGATCCACTTCGTTGTCACCACCCGGCGACCCTCCAGTAGGTCTATGAGCACCCAGGCACGATTCTTCATGAGGGTCACATACTCCTCCCTTGCATGGCGGCTTGCCAAAGCTCAGCCTCCGGCCCGTCAAGTGCCTCACGAACAGTCCTTAGCTCCGGGAAGTCATGAAACCGATGTTTCCATTCGGTAGTCGCATCCTGGCTCTTCCTGGATGAGCACTAGAATGCCGACTACTCCCCAGCCTCCTTGGGGATATGCCGTGCATCCGAAAACTCTAAGGCGACTGATGCGTGGCTTGCGCCCACTCCACTTCTCCAAAGGTACGCTGTGATCCAAGCTTCGGCTCAGGAGGCAATTACGCAGGTATGCGGCCATGACCACGGCCTCACCCATAAGTACATTGGCATCCCAACATGGATCAACATACAGTGGGCCATTTCCATGATGGTTCGATTCATCCGTCTTTGCCACACCGTTCTGTTGCGGGGTGTGTGGAGCAGTGAGTTGGCGCTAGATCCCTACCTGGCATAGCTCTCGAACGCATGGGCTTCTGAAACTTTCATCTCTAGTTGTTGCTAATGAGGGTTTTTGCAAGGCCTCGGCATGAGCATGTGATGCCATGTCTGCAACAAGCCCGTCTCAGTCAGCGCCAGAGCGTTGTTCGAATAGAGCAACTTTGCCTCAAGCCGATAGAGGTTGCCGCTTTTTGGAGCCTGTCGCTAGCACCCAACCATCACTTTCCTGGATTAAGCTCACAGGTACCCCACTTTGAAAACCACAGTATATCCTACATCTGTGATCTTACTAATTGAGAGTAGGGTTTGGGAGATGGCAGGAACATAGTAGACGTTGTGGAGCTCTCGCCTTTCTCCTCCGGCATCAAGTTCCCAACAAGTATGTTTAAGCACGGCGTCGTTCCCCATGACAACCGTGTGGTTCTGTCAAGCATTTGAGATGAATGAAGGCCTCCCGCTGAGGAGACATATGGAGAGTGGCCCCGGAGTCCAACCAAATTGCGTGATTTGGAGCTGAAAACCTCTTGGGCCATCAACAATCCAGGCTGGTTTCTAGGAGTCACATTTCTTAGACTGACAATCTTGTTTGATGTGGTCGAGCTTGCCACAGTACAAGCACTTCAGTCTTTCCTTCCCTTCCCAGGTCTTGGCAGGAGCCTTCCCCTTTTCTTGGCAATCTCCATTGTGGTGGCCTTCCTCCCGCCGGTTCTCGGATCTTGGCCTTCTCGAGTAGTTCTTGCTGGAGGAAACTAGCATAGGCTTCATTAGTGCAAGGTCTCCTCCTCCTTTGCTGGCTTCTTGTTTCGCTTCTTGTCCACTTTGTTTGTGAGAGCGGCATGGAGCATGGTGGTGAGCCAGAGCACGGCTATGCTCGAGGGCAGACAGAAAGGACTGCAATCTAGTCATCATCCATCGGCTTTGAGGCCGGTGCCAAGGCTTCCAGCTGGGCCACCAGAGCTCTCATCCATCCCATGAGGGTGGAACAGCTTTGCCCGCAGCGAAACCGTAGGCTGAAGAACTGTGTTTTATACTCCACATTAGTGGAGATCACATGAGCTTGGTTGCCGAACATTTTCTGGAGGAGATCCCAGTTCTCCGCCGCCATTTTCTTCAGATCAAGATGGTGCTAGAATAGCTTCCCCATGCCTATTCCCACCGAGGATAGTGCTTTGTCATTCCAGAGGTTTCAGTTTTCCACCCTCTCGGCCAGTAATTCAGGAGTGGCTTGCAACCGTTGACAATGCTTTAGTACCAAGGGCAATTTTCATGTAGCCATCTCACAAGAAAATGTAAGCCATTCTTTTTCCCATGTGAAAAATCTCTGCCATTATATTGTGGGATATTGAGCATCCCAGTATTCATGGCTTTGAGTTTTCCTACTTTCTGTAAGTGTTTGAGGAAAGAGAATTTTATTAAGAAGCTTCATTCACAAGCATCACAACAAGGTGTGATGCAAACACAGATGGATTTCATTCTTAACTTCTCTTTCTGTGCTCTTTGAGCTCACCTCTTCTCGACTCATGCGATCCTCTGAGCGATCTCCCAGCGGCTTGCTGCAGCAGCCTTCTGTTGTTGTCTATGTTTCCAGGTCCTCTTGCTCATGCTCCCAATTGCTCTGATTACATTTAAGAGATGAACGTGAGAGAACTCTAAAAATGTGCGAAGAGGTACATGATCTCACTAAAAGACTAAAAGGCAACTGGGTAGACACAACTCTATGCCTAAGTGACATGGCATAGCGTGACTGGACTCTAGAGTGACATGGTGTAGTGTGACTAGACTCCAAAAGGCGTAAGCCTGAAGCTGAAGCTAGACCTCCAAATTCTTGTCAAGCAGTATATTGGCTGACTTAACGTCCCTGTGGATTATCTGGGGAAGATGCATACACGTGCAAGTACTCCAGCCCACGAGCTTAAACACAGTCAAGCCTCACCTCCCGCTTCTGAACAAGCAGAGAGCAGGTACTTGGGGTTGGAGGTACTGCAGGATCCGGATACCGTCTTGTTCACATTCTCCAAGCATTCTTCTCAGAAATCTAGGCAAACATGTTCATTCGGATGTGGGCACTGACGAGAAGGACCACCAGTGTTATTTGGAAGTGAGTACTGCCCCCTACTGCAATTGTTTGTACAAAGACTGGACTGACTTTCATACCTACGTTCACTCCATTTCCCCAGCACTTCACAATCCGCAGGTACTTCAAGCTGACTCCGCAAGTGTAATATCTCCTTCTTCTATGATCGAGAAGGCCTCATCCTCATCCCTTGGTGTGTCTGTCTGATGGTAGGTTTTGTTTCCCCAGCACACAACTCTGGCAGTGTCTTCAATAACACCACAGCTATGAAATGTTCTAAGAGAAGCTATGCTCTTGAGGAGCATGCTGTTTCCCAACTGATTCGGTCCCCAACAGTTAGCCTTGTTAGTACTATTTAAGTTGCCACACATGTGTTAGGCCTTGTTAGTACTATTTAAGTGCCACACATGTGGTGAGAACCAGCAAATATCGCCGAAAGACTATCTGTACTCCCTCCCCAACACTGAAAGAAACAATATTCTAAGAAAATAATATTTTTTTATATACATAATGAATAAACATATTAAAAAATCAACTGACCTAAATTATTCAGATATCTCGATAAACGTTCAAACTGGCTTTGAGAGTTAAATTTATCATTAATTAGTTTATTAACACGCACACACAACACATATAATGTATGGGTATATTTTAATGATAATGGTACAATACTACAAGCAGGTTTGTGTGTATCATTAAGCTGATTAATAGAATTAATTCAATATCAATTTGGGCATTTTTCATACGCAGGCAATTCAGAAATTATATAATACTAGAGTGTCAGTTTGATAATTTTCTTTACAATAATTAAAGTCCAAATAAAAAAAATATAAATATATGTACATAAATTTTATTAGTACATAAGCATTAGATATAAAGAGAAATTATATTATGTGTTATAAATATATAGAAATAACTAAAGTATAATAATTTATTATATAGCCAAACTTAATTTCTATAAATATAATGTTGGTACATAGAGATGTCATACTATAAATAAAAGCCAAACTTAATTTATAAAATATATATGCATAATCATATTTATGCACGTTCACATTCTCCAAGTTATATATATATTTTGTAGAAATTAAGTTAGATATATTTTAATTTCTACAAATATTAAGTTATGATATATTTTGTGACCAAGTTATTAGAAAAAAAGCAATAGTAAAGTTAAAATAAACTGGACAAAAGTAAATATATTACACACCAAAAGTAAGTTAAAAGTAAATAGTATTAAATTCAGCGCTCCATTAAAAATATATATTGTTAATTTTAAATTTAAAATATGAATTTATAAATTCTAGTAGTGGGATTTATGTTTGAAGTAAAAGTTTCATTATTCATTTTAAATTTTAAATTAAAATTTAATGTAAAATTAGCAATGTGATTTGAATAGAATGCAATGTATTTAATACAAATTTAAAATTAAACTATATTAGAATTCGAACAAGCATGTATATATAGTAGTTTAATAAGTTTAGGGTTTAGGGTTTAAGGTATATCCATAGAAACTCGGAGAATACATATATGACACTCTTGTCACCTACATACACAACAGTTTATATATGTATATTTGCATGTATTTCCCTGCATCTAAATTCATAATTAGTCACTTCTTATTTTGAGCATATTAAAATCTAACATTACATAATTATGAAAGAGATTATTATTACATTAAAATAATAATTTCTATTAATCTTTAGTATTCATCACAACACAATAGTGTCAATGTGTGTGTGTGTGTGCGTGCGTGTGTTCAAATCGTAAGACATTTAAGCTTGGTATTATAATTATAAGTTTAAATACATATATTATATATATTAGGGAGTATATACTCAAATATAAAATTTAAAAATACATAAATATTTTAATGTATTACAGCTTTTAAAAGCATTAAAATATAATAGAATAACTTATAAAAATGAAATAACCATATATTTAATATGTATGAAATGTTTATAAATTACATATAATATCAAAAATAGCCTCACTCGCATTGCTTTCGCACCAGACAGAGGTCGAACTTGTGACTTCCTGCTCCGGAAACAGACGCTCTATCCACTGAGCTACAGGTATTAACGAGCTAAAGAATCTTAAATTTATATTTGACAAAGTGGAAAATATAATTTCACTAAAACTTTTTTTTTTAATTAATAATATTTTTAATAATTTAATATTATAAATCATAATTTTGAATTAGAAATTGAATGTAAAGTGTATGCAAGCACGTCTTTTAATGTATAATATGTTTTTTTTTTCCTTTTCTAATTTAACCATATTATATAAATCTAGACTGAATTATATATAGAATATTGTTTAATCAGAATAGTATGTGCTTTTATTATTTACAGTAAAACAAGAAGAAAACACACAAAAACTATACAATATGGGATACATCTTAAGCACATGTATATACATACATGTATTTTTTTGTATAATTTATTATATCCTTGTTCGTGATTTTTTTAAGATGTGTATATGGGTTTGTGTCAGCATATAGAACTCCATTTTATATATTTTATACGAATGTGTATATTATATACGTATGCATAGTAATGATATATGTTTGTGATATGTATTTTACACAAATACCCTTGTTAAATTTCAGCACGCTTTAATAGATTATAATAAACCACAAATTGTCAACAAAATCTAAAAATAATAAAAAATGACACAAAATATTTAAAAACTTTATATAATATTTATAATAACGTTTAATATAGATAAGTTCAAATATTAGTCACCTTATTCAAATTTTAACGAAATAATCTTGTTATTATTTTCTTTATTTGTATTGGAATTTAAAAATTGATATATAATATATATATATAATTATAATGAAAATAGAGAAAATTAAAATAAAAATATTAATAAATTGGAATGTCCTAATCTTGTAAATAACGATATTATATTACAATATATATGTTTGATCGATCTGTTTTGGAGATAAATAATATGAATTATAATTTAACTATTAAACTTTATATCAAAAATCGTCTTACTTTGGGAAAATTGCATATATATGTTTTCATTAAAAGAGAATATTGTGATGTACAATGTGTGTGTATTATACATCATATGATTTAACTCTTATGAAGTAATACTAAATAACACTCGTAGCTGTTAGTTTAATTAATCAAAAGAAAATTTACAGGACTTACTTAAAACATCGACATTCAAAACTTGAAGTCTGATTTACCATCCTTCTGTTTCTTCGATTTGGCATCCTTCTCTGCTTTGCGCTTCCGTTTCTTCTCAGCCTGTTCAGAGGAATTATAAGTTAATACAACACATCACACATACATATATATAAATAAGAGAGAGAGAGAGAGAGACCTCTGCAACCATATCACTGAAATCCTCCGTATGAGTGCGCTGATTCTCTACCCTTGCCTCTTCGAACCTAATAAAACAATGACAATATGAGAAAAGGCGTATTGTCACATACAAAAACACAGGCGACACGATATTAACTTAATTATCAAGTAATGTTAGTTATAGAGAAACAATGTATAAAGTTTTCTCCATAAATCATATGTATCTGAATATCTACATAACACATACATGTAACGTACGCTGTGCTACCCACATGTGTACTTTACTACTATATAACATATATCCAATGAATATAACATATCATGTATATATGTGGTATTTAGAATGTCATATATACACATGTTTCTACACACACACACACACACACAAGTCATACTTTGCAGCCAATGCCGACTCATCAAGGCCTTCTAGCTCCTCAGGCTTTAATGTAATATCCACCTTATCAGTCTTCAGACTTTTAAGTAACTCCACCTGCAAAGTAGAATGGAACAAACAAATAGCTTTAAGAATATATTCGAATTGCTCTTTTACCTTTTTAACACCCGGTTTGTCGGCACCAGGAACAACATACCTACAACCAGGAGAAAATCGAATACATGGGGCAGACACGCACGCACGCAATACATGTGTATATCCCAGCATGTATATATTTTATGGTTTCCAAAACACATATATGAAAAAGTCTCACCTTTTTCACACATATACCACAATATATATACACATGCTGGAATAAATGCATGGATAGTGACTCAGTGTATGTGGATGTGTGAGTTAACACAACTTACGTATGAGTCGTTCCCAGAAGAGCTGCGGCTGTAGCCCGTTCCTCTTTTTCTTCCAATACCTGCAAGAACGAAGGAGGTCAGTCGCTACCAAAACCAAGTACAACTATAGGATAATACGTGATTAGAATCCAACAACAGAGCTCCATTTTTATACTTTAATTTTAAAAACTAACATGACTAACACAACACTATACTTATATGCAATAATCTAATAATCACATACCTGATACAATTCTTTCTTTTGATCTTGTTCTTTCTTTTGCGTTTTCCGAAGGTCAATCACATCAGGAGTTTCAACTCCAGTTGGAGTGCTGTAAAGGATAATACCAGAATAACAATGTTACCATACCTTGTCAAGGAGTATATAGCCTATATATAAGCAGAGAGACATTCGCAGAGTGAATATATACACAGGTACTTACTAAAGTACATTATGTACGTTACATATATATACATGTATATGTATTTGTATGATATATACACATATGTCACTTACGTCGAAATGGTGTCAACAGATGCAGTTCCAGCTTCCATTTCGACCTCAGGAATCTCCTGCTCTTGTTGTTCTTCTTCCTCTTCTTCCTCTTCTTCCTCTTCCTCTTCTAAATCTCCCCAGTGTTTAGATCTATCCACATTTTCCTCCTAGAATAACACGTAATGTTACTAAAACTTAAAACAAGATATATATATATATTCTGTTAGTTGTGAAAAACAAGCCAAACTATATCTTCATAATGCTCAAATGCAAACAAAGAATCGTGTAAATATGTCTGCATACAATGTCAGTGTATATTTAGTTATCTATACTTGTCAAATATACCTCGTAATGTGTACTTGCCTCCTGGCGAGTTCCGAACACATCTCCATAGAGAGGTCTTCCATACTAACAAGGAAAAAGAAAACACATCACTATTTGATTTAAAAGATCAACATAATTAATACGTGTATATTCGTCAATATAACATAAAGAAGATACTAAAATGTCTGTTTGCGCTTTACCTCATCAACAGGAGGCTTTCCCCAGCCTCCAGGGTGATAACCGAATGAAGTACCTTCAGGAATTGGTGCATTTAAACCAGGAATCTTCAAACTTGGATAAGACGGAGGAGGTCCATATCTCTACAGCAATACAAACTTAAATAAAAAGAAACATACGAAGCCGGGGGGGGGGTTGTTTACAGACAGGACAAGATACGTAAGTAGCCATTTATGTATATTGTTACATGTACACATAAATGAGATAGTGTTACAAAATACCTGCATGTTAATAAGCCAAGGAGGTGGAGAACCATCAGGCATGCCGAGTGCATTACGCAGTTCACGAGATATATAGCCTGGTTTCATGTCTCTAAACTTGATCTGCAGATCAAATTTGTAGCGAAAGAAGCTTAATTCCAACAAAAGAATATATATACAAAATATAAAACCCATATTTACCTCAAACTCTTTTCCTTCGTGGTACAACTCTCCGTGAGCAGACAATTTCGGTTTCGTTTGATACTTGAAAAACGCATCGTGCAGCACCTGAATACACGAATATAAACAAGCAATAAAGTAAAAACAAAAATTCGTTTTTAATACAGCTTGTGGGAATACTTGGTCGTGTTATACGAAATGACGAGATGTTAACTATCAGAAAACCTAATTCGAGCCTATTCCAACGTACTTCTTTAACGAGAACAACAACAAAGATCACAAGAACAAACATGAGAAGGTACGCCTGTATATATTCCACGTTTACCTTGCCAAGAGTTGATATCATATCATATAGTTGGTGACATGTTAGTAATTACATGCTTTTGAATATCATGTTGCATGATGCATGTGAATATTTTATTCACCTGGTAATCAATATCCATTTTACCCATCTTCGGTTGCATGCGTTCTCTTTGTTTTTTGTTTGTTTCTTCGCATCCTCTTTTTCATTGTAAGCCTGTTAAAAGAAAGAAAAAGAGTTAGTATATGAATTTTCATAAAACATATATCACCTGTCGCATCTTTTGAATCCCTGTAGCAGCAATATACTCAGGCAAATGAAAAGGAGATTTCTCTATACCCCGTTTGCCCTGCAACACACCTTACATTAGAACCACAAAAGCACTTAATTAATAATCACAAATGCTAAACTAATCGTGATATCTCACAATGCACTACTAGAAAGCTCTAAAACTTCTCCCAAAAACATCCTCTCTAATCCCATGAAGATCCACATGAATCCTCATTACTGGGATATATTTTCCTTCATTTATAAACCCAACATACCAGTCCTCCTTGCTAACACAATTGTTGATGAACAGCGGCCTGCAAGTAACAGATATAGCACAAAATAAGATGCATGGCCACTCATGCCATACAACACTCACTTAATCCCTCAAATGACCGAAAATGCATTAAACAGGCATCATATGTATGAAAACCACATAAGGGGAAGAATAAAAGAAAACACAATATTAAAGAACAAACCTGTAAAAACTTTCGCTTTTGACACCAATGTCTTGGGACTGGTACAGTATTGCGGTATGACTTTAAGTAAACCAGCAATCTTGGATCAGCTGCTGTAGCATCCCAAACCTGAACAATAAAGTTGAAGTAATGATTAGTGTGTAATTTGTGTAAACATTGCTAGTTTGATTACAGAAAGCATTTCTATTATTAGATACCAAGCAAGCAAGCAAGCTAGATCATACACATCCAGTGAGGCATCCATACTATCTAACTATATCATTAGCATAAGGACGTACCTCCACAACATCGGGTTTCCCACAAACTTGCTTCAATTCAGCAAGTGACATTCTCCGTTGCATCTGTCACAAGAAAAGGGTAAGAGAGAGAGAGAGAGAGAGAGAGAGAGAGACCTTTTTCTTCTTATTAGAAACTGCCGAATCTTTCTCTTTGGGATCGTGCTCCTCCTCTTCATCATCAGAGCCTGGTTTCTTCTTACTGTCTTCATTAACACCTCCGTAAGTTTTCCCATCATCCTGAACAACACAAAGCAATGATTGAAATCTTATAAAAAAACTAATTTTCCTCACCTTTTGAGAAGAAACCTGGATATTTAAAAACTTGTCAAATATCCGTTTGAATTCTTCAAATGCAGGATCATCTTCAATAACAGCCTTCTCAGGAACGTATTCAATCTCTACGTTCTCCAGCTCCTGCAGAGTCTTGCATGAATACATACTCTTTGCATTTGTATATATGCATAAACAACGGAAAACTTACGCTTTTCTTCTGTAAAGCATCACTTTCTTCTGCATTAATGACTACAGAAGACTTGCCCTTCTTCTGCTTCCTCCTCCGCCTGCGCTTTTCCGCTTCTTTGGCTCGTTTGTTGCTCTCCTTCACATCCCCGTCTGAAATCTCAACAGCGGCTTCCATCTTTCCGTTCGCCATACCTAAATCCTTGTGCCCTTCCATCGCCGGGAGCGGATTCATCGTCTCCGCGACCATTGAAACCCTACACAGCGCTTACCTAATCTTTTCTTTCTCGCGTACAAAATGAAGAACCCTAAAACAGAGAGGTCATCTTAGGATATACCAAATCCTTAGGTACGGTCTCTGCTTGTACGGCCTCTGCTCTAGGGTTGTTGCTCGGAGGATTAGGGTTCTTGACATGGACGACGATTGGTCTTTCAAGGTTTGTGTTCTTGTGTGCTCGTGTATACATGCCTATATAACATTGTATAGTCTTAATGAGTGCATTTTCCACAGAGCTTGAGGGATTCGTTTCATGCTGAATTTGATGATATTTCTGATGATGATCAGCAGGAAATCTTGAATCAGGTTGATATTTATGTGTCCACACGCACACATATATATAGACACATATTCAATATATACACGTATATACACATCTATGTGTACGTGTGGGGTGTGTACTGATTGTATGAACAGAAATGTAAAGAACCGCAGAAACCAGAGGAAGTTCACGATCTGTGGGACGGAAACCAATACTTTTCTGGCTTAGAAACTTTCTCTTGTTCAAAACAAAGCTCCAAAGGTGAAAATTAGCATATGCATATAACATACACGTCTCTGTGTGTGTGTGTGTGTGTTCATATGTGTGAGTCTCTAATGTTTTATGAGATATCTTCTCGACGGTAGCAGCTGTGAAGCCTACATTAAGATTTTCTTCGAAATTAGAAACATCAACGGTCTCTAAGCCGCAGAATTCTAACGTTAATCAAAGCTCTTCAAACAAAATGAGGTGAGAAGGTAGTTAAGGTATTTAACATGTGTATACTTACAAGCTTAACGCAGTGTGAAAGAAGATGATATATCTGGAAACTTTGATCGGGATTCCAAGGATTCAATTGACACTGATGATGACTCAGAGGTTTGCCTTTCTATATATACATGCATAATGCATCTGTTTCTGTAATGAATCCTATACATATACAAAAGTATGCATATGTACGTGTAGATACATATATACAAAGGTAATATATACACGTAAAAATGTATGTTATTCTAAATTATTACCTTAAATATGCATACATATATACATGAGCTTATATAAAATGTGTGCTGTGTTAAACTATTGGCTCCAGGACGGTGCCACAACAGCTTTTTCCAAAGACGTGATAGAGCTTGAAGACAATGAACCGGCCTCTAGCGATGAAGATTATCAAGCCGATGAATATCTTCCAAAGTATGTTACATATGGGTGGATGTGTATGTATGTCCGTCGTGTATGTAGCTAATATACATAAGTGAGTGTGGATGTGTTTGTGTGTGTGCGTGAATGTGAAGTTTTCCTTTACACGTTTTAAAGTTATCGCTAAAGCAGCTTATTATTTTGGTAGATTCGGATATGCTGCACAGCTTCGAGAGTTGCTACAAAACAAAAAGCAACAACCACCAACAAGTAATCTCTCTCTCTCTCTCTCTCTCACACACACACACACACACAAACACACACCGCATTGTGTGTTTTAGGTGCTTCGGAGTTTCTGGATGTGCGAATAATGGATGAGCAACTCGAAGCTCATCTGACGTCTTGTAAATGTGAAGTTTTGAACTATTTACAAAACTCTGAGCGAGTGATCACCGCAATCTTTGACACTTCCAAGACCCCATTGATCTACAAGTTGGACGAGTTGTTCGCATCTATTCTCCTTGGTAATATCCACATATGCGTGTGTTCACATGCTTTATATGGTTCTAGTATATAGAAGTGTACACATACCAGATATATATGATGACACATTTTCTGGATGACAGGCATGAGCTCCCGGATGTGAAGGGTTATGGCAAAGTGATTCTTTGCACTTCTAATTCGGAGATGCTCTCACGCAGTAACGAGAACGACTTTATATGACTTTGTCATCGTCAATTAGGTTGTTTCTATTCATTGAATTCTAGTGTGAGTGGTAATATGAGTTTTATATCAGTCTTTCTTTTCAGTTTTGCACTCTGTGTGTGTTTGCTTGTTTGGCTGATTCCACCCAGTCTCTTACTAACACAAAATGACACTTGTAAACATAGACTCGTATTATTTTGTAATCATTTGGGTTTTACAAGTAACCAAATCACACGAAATGGATGAGGCAATGTAAGAACACAATCTGACATCTCATTGGACCATGGCAATGCTAAGTTCCACCTCGTCAGTGGTTTCCTCGCCATGGCGAGCCACAAGCCAACGTTATAACAGCCAGACACAGCTAATTTCCAGCACATTGCAGCAACATGTTCAGCTCTGCTCAAGCACCACACACCAGGTACTGATTTCCACACAGGATATCGACACCTCGAGAAGCTTTTTTAAGAACAACTTTGTTCAAGAAGAAGCACCGAGCAGATGCACCACAGACTCGATAAACATGGTTATGAGCGTCTACTATGAAGAGGGGCGTCTGGACGAGGCTCTTAATCTGTGGGAAAGCGCATCAGTGGTACCCAATCTGTCCACTTATGGTATTCTGATTGACATTTTCCGAAGTAAAGGAGATGCAGTGATCGCTCTTCGGGTATATCGACGAGCAAGGCAGCAGTTCCTTGGGTTGAATTCCACAGGTATCCTCCATGAGAGGTCTAAGTTCGACATGGAAACGGGCAGTCAAGAGGCTCCCTTAGGAGATATTATAACTGAGGAAGTAGAAGGTGCTACAGTCGAGAGTATTGAAAAGCTGGGTGAAGTAGTCTTACAGGTATGCTTAGAGAAGCTTAGTGATGGACTCCGAGGGGAGGAGAACAGGTTTATCTTAGAGAGGCTGTTCATGAAGATGCAATATGCCAGGCTTCGTCCAGACAAGTTTACTTGTAGAAGGTTGCTGCTTCTGTGTGGGGAGAAGAGCAATGACCATTTGTGCTCAAGTCATTGTACAAGTACATGTTTGAGAATAGGATGCTAACAACCACAGTATGCAACCATGCCATTTCTACATATGGCTACCATCATAAATGGTGGGCGGCTCTGGAGGTATTCGAGACAATGGAGGGTGCAGGGTGTAAACCGAATGGTCTAACATACAAGCTTCTTCGAGCGCAGTTTTCTTACCTTCTCAAGTCGTGTAAGAAGAAAAAGGAATGGAAATGGTGTTTAGAACTCATGGAGAAGATGGAGCAGAAGGGTGTTAAGCCAGGTAGAGACGCATGGGACATGGCACTTGTGACTTGTTCTAAGTCCGGAAGAACAGACGAGACCATTCATCTGTTTGAGAGGATGATCAGGTGGAACTATAAGCCAGATCTTCGTGCATATAGTTCGCTCTTGAGTGCATTGGAGAAACAAGGTATTAAACCTCTCTCTCTCTCTCTCGGCCTGTCTGTCTGTCTCTCACTCTCTCTATATATAGACACACACACAACAACACAAAACGCATATGTATGTTTATGCAATCTTATAGGCTAAGTGTTTTGGTTGTCAGGCCTAGTACAGGACATGGAACGTGTATTTACAAGTATGAAGAACAGCAAATCTAGGATGCCCGAGCACGTTTACACAACAATGATCACAGGTTACGGGAAACATGGCAACTTCGAACAGATAACCGGACTTGTTTCGGAAATGGAGTCCAGTAAGATCTCTGTGTCCATAATAACCTTCAACGCCATCTTAACAGCCTGCGCAAGGTGTGGGGATGCTCAAGCCGCAGTCCAGTGGATGAAAAGGATAGAAGCATGCCATCTGAAGCCAAATTCGATCACTCTGAACAAGTTGGTAGAAGCACTTGCAAATGGAAACAGGTGTACAGAGGCTGTCTCTACGTATATGTACATGCTAGATATGAGGATGGATCCCTCTCCTTGGGCATATGATGCCGTGGTTAAGGCTTGTAGATTGAATAATGTAGAGATTGATTATCGCTGGGTTGGTAGGAGACCCACGCAGCGTATTCCCAACTTAAAGTATAATGCTAATGAATCCTCTCCAATTAATATAAAATCCGTGAATTAAACCGATTAATTGGCAATTCTCAATGGTCCCTATGGGAAAAAGCGGAGTTTCAATTCTGAAAAAAAGAAACACTGTAAATTATTACAAGCACAGAATGTGCGTGATAACATATTCATATAGTACTAATAATGTGCAATACATCATACTTCTCACTGTGCACTGCGAGCACAGAGAAACCTGGCAATATTGCTTAGCTCTAGGGAAGTGATTCACGTTCACAGTCCAACCAACAAATGGATGCAAACCAACGCTGGCAACCAGAAATAGTTGCAGCCTTCCCACAAATCTCTCTCTCTCTCTCTCTCTCTCTCACACACACACACACACACACACTTGTGTATGTAGGATACTGTCAATAACATATATGTAAAACATGTGTTTATATATATATAACTGTGAATGTTTATGTATGTATATATGTCTCACCTTCCAAAACAAAAAGAGGTTCACAAAAGGGGCTCAGTCTGCTTGGCAACTTCGACATCCTTGTCCTCTTCTTCTTGCTTCTTCACATTATTGATCATCTCCTGCTCCGCTTTCAAAACAACCCCATAATACTCCTCATTCATCTGCATACACTTCTTCATGAATTGTGTGACAGGCCAGCACTTCTTCACAGAATCTGCCTCCTCTTTCTCAGCTTGGTCCATGCACTCTTCCCATTTCACAAACTCCTCCCCAAGGGCCGCTCTTCATAAACAAGCAAAATCCACACTCGGCTTCTTCTTCTTCCTGTTCTTCTACAGAATCATTCGATTCTTGTTTTTCCCCTGCTGCTTGCTTACCCGCAGATTCATTCGATCCTTCCACAGGTTTCTCCGTTCTTTTGCTATATTCATCAACAGAGAGACCTTGAGCTTGAAGAAGGCGCCGCATCCGGCTCTGCTCTTCTGAAAAGTCCAGGATGAACCCTAGCCCCATGCCCTAATTGCGCTTGCCCTAATTACATAAACCCTTCGAATATTCTCGGATTTTTAGATTTTAAATTTTAAGAGAAATATAATGTATTCAAGTTATACATCGGTCTCTTTCTTCACCATAAAATATATATATTAAATTATTTTGGTTTACATATCAAAGAGCTCATCAACTCGTAATAAGCCCAAAACAATATAAACCACCCGTTCATATTAAGAATCGGAGATGTACATAATAATTCTATAGCAACTGATTTGACATAATCTGCAAACAAGGTCTAGGGTAACACACATTGTGAGAATGGAGCTTGATCAATGGGTCTTCATCCAAAGCACTAGCAGTTCTTCGCACTACATTGAGCTAGAAGAGGCCAAAAACGTACATATCAAATATGTACGTGAATCCAAATTACAAAGTCTCGAGTGCTAGCATTCATTAGGAGAAAATTAATTTGTTCAGAAAATTGAAGAAGAAGATTATTCTAAGATATTCTATCATTCAAAACTTGGTTATCCTCCTTGTATAGTAACATATTTTATAGTTTAACGTTTTCCCTCAAGGAAAATGACAAAGAACAGACAATTAAAATTAACTGATACTGGGGCTATTCGCACTTGAACTTATCCTAATATTAAAGTCATTTTTAAGTGTTTTTTCTATTCACAAGCACTTTATTTTAAGTACACGTACTTACCCTTTTTTAAAGTTTTTTCTTAAGTATTCCAAGTTTGCACATCTGTACTTAAAATTTGTACTTTCCTTAAATTTAAGTTTTTTAGACCAATTTTTAAGTGAGGGGGGGGGTCATTTTAATTTTAAGAACTCACTTAAAAAATATTTAAAAAATATTCTAAAATGATTCTGATGAAATAGATTCGCCAAGTGTTGGCGCTCCGGCAAAAAAATTTCAGTAAATTGCAAGGATTTGCAGGATTTTTTGTGAGGTTTGAGGACCGTGTTTATGGCGGACGATGGTAATAAAAGAAGAGTGGAGAATTTAGAGGAGGAAGAAGAGAACTTTTTGGTAGGGTTTGCTGAATCACCGATGGCGCCCGGAAGATCACCGGCCCTTGGATCTGGGGGAACTCGTGGAGGCAGAGGAGGGCAGCTAGCGGCCCAGGAGCTGGGCTTGGAGCGAGCATCAATGCAGCCGTGGATTTGAGTATGCTGAGCTGGGTGTGGACCAAGTGTGGAGCTCGGTGGTGCAGGTCGTGGATCTCAACACGGTGGAGCTAGAGGAGGGCACGGAGCTCCCACAGCTTCAAGGACTCGGCTATTTTCAGAACTTGTAAGTTTTCATTCCTTTTAGGGTAGAGGTTGCTTGGAGTTTGAGTCGTTAGGTGTTTGTTAGGATGTGGAGGACCAGGAAGATGATGAGGAGCTCCCCGATGAAGAGGAAAACATTCTCGAGGGTGATGATGGTGGTGAGTTTATGGATACCTCTAGGTTTGCAGCTGCTCCAGCAAAAAGAAGTCGAGGAAAAAACTGGAAATGGGAGGACACAGCGGTGCTGATTGACCTCATGAGGGAGGATTACTTAGCCAAGATCGCTGGGAACAGGAGCAGTGAAGAGGCTATGTTGAGTGGGAATCAGCGATGGATCTTGCTGGCAAGAAAGATGAAGGAGGCTGGATACGATCGCGATCAGAAGATGTGTAAGCGTCGATGGCACAATATGCTGAGTGACTAAGGTGCGTTGGAGATTTTCAGCGAAAGACAGGAAACCCAGACTACTTCGGGCTGAATCCGGCTGAAGCGAGGCAGCTCTTCCTGGTTTGAACACGCGAGTGATGCCTCGGGCCATGTATGATGCGATGGGTGCTTTTCTTGGAAGGGATGCATCAACAGCCCCCTCATTTCTTGCAGATTCAGATGTAGTTCAAGATGAGGATGATCCCACGGAAGGAGATGATGCTCCTGGAGATGCTTCTCAGGTGCCTGGGAGCTCAGGGAAGAAGAAAAAGAAGTCGAAAAGGCAGAGCATACAATGAGTAGTCTGCTCAGGGAAGGGAATGCCTTGTCTGCAGCTAGGAATGAGCTGAGTTTGGCATGGCAGCAGGAGACCCTTGCATGCCAGCGAGAGATTTGCCAAGCTGAGAAAGAGAAGGCTTCTGCTACTACCAGCCTTGCCGGGGCAATTGTGAACATCTCCATGGCCTTGTGCAACTTTTTAAATGGTGCAGCTGCTCCTTAATTTTCTAGTGCTAGCGGATCTAGATTTTTGCTTGTTTATTCGAGTCTACTTGTTTGCTGTTTTTTAATATATTTTGGAAGTAATCAAAAATTTTATTCTTGCTATTTTTCAGGAAGAAACCGAGCCACCCCCATGGAGCCTTCATCACCTCTTCCTCAACAACCTGAACATGCAGTTGGAGAAACCGAGCTAACACAACTTCAGTCGCCATCACCTGAGCCTCCAAGCCTCCAAGCTGAGCCCCCGATCATGAGAAGATCCTTGAACAACCGAATAACAGTGATTGATGCGGTGACAAGGAACAAAATATGCCTCATCATTTTTCAGGTTTGATATTTTGAGCACTTCAAAACTGCAATGTTTAACGTACATATTTCTATGCTAGGTTTTGGTTCTTGTAGTTGAAGCTTTCAGATTGATTGCTAACGACAAGAGCCCTGCTTTACCAACTTTACCTGGTGAAGATGATGATGAGACGGAGCTTCGCCGAGCTGTGGCTGCCAAGAGGTTTTGCACCGGGCTATGGTGGGTGAAGCCGAGGAACCTCACAGCTTGGAGCAAGTTCTTCATGGAGTATTATGAGCCTGGACGGTGGAAGAGAAAGCTCGATGGAAAAGAAAACCTTCTTCTTGCTCTGTGGTATGTTAGAGGAGGACATCCGCAAGCAGACACGACGTGGAGGAGAGCAATTCCTGTCGACGTTCGCTTGGGAGTCACCTTGTACAAGCTGTTCAAGAACACAGAACTCGGATCTTTCAGATAAGTTTGGAATTGGTGAATCTACTGCTCATGACATTGTTTGTGAGACTACTGTGCATCGTCAAGAGCCTGGGTACAAGATTCGATTCCCAGAGACAGCAGAAGAAGTTCAGGCTGTAGCTGCGGGCTTTCAGAGGTGACAAGAACCCGTTGCCCAATGTTGCGGGGCAATAGATTGTACGCATTTTGAGATAATCGTCCTGCTGGCCCAGACGGTGAGAGCTACTACGATCGGAAGCAGCGTTACTCCGTGATCATGCAAGGAGTGTGTGACGCTCAAAGAGGTTCTTGAGTGTGTATGCAGGCTGGCCAGGTGAATACTTTTTTTTTTTACCAGGTTCTTATTTTTCTTTTTAATATTTTTTTTCGTTTCTAGGGAGTGTGCATGATATGAGAGTTTTTCGGAACTTACTCTAGAAACAAGATTGCAGCAAGACAGCTACTCACAGCACCTCTTGAGCTTGCATTTGATGAGAGGATCGAGCCTTACCTGGTGGGAGATAAAGGTTACCAGCTCCAGCAACATATAATGATCCCTCACACAAGTAAGTGTTATTTGATTTTTATTTACGTAAGTTGTAAAGTTGTCACAGCTCCCCACCCAACGAGGGGTGAGTCCGAGTTCAACCTCCAACACCACCTTGCTCGGATTGTTATTGAGCAAGCATTTGGACTTCTGAAAATGAAGTTCAAATGTCTGGATCAGAAACAAAAAATTCGTCCGAAGTACCTCCCGAACATCATCGAGAGTTGTTGCATCTTGCACAACTTCTTGATTGATGGTGAAACCGATCTTCGGGCTGAGATACAAGCATGGAAAGAGGAGGTTAAAAAGTGGAAGAGGCTTAAAACATACGTGGATTATGGTGATCCTGTGTAGGCTGAGGGAGAGCCACTAGAAGACTTGCAAGGGCTGGAGGATGCTAGGGACATCCAGGAGAACCTCACTGACTTTCTCTGTTTGCATTCTTATTGAATTTTTAAATACTCCCGGGAAATGAAATTTGAATTTTAAGTTTTTTTATAAGTATGTGAATGTAAGTTATTTATGCAAATGATAAGTACGTGATGTGTGAATAAACTTGTATTTTAACTGAAAAATATATGTTATAAAACTAGGGTACTGGGAATAAAAAACACCTTAAATCTTTACTTAAATGTTTAAGTTTGCTCTTAAGTTCTATACGTGCAAACGTGAAGTTCTTAAATTTTAAGTGAGTAACTTTAAATTTTTAAGCTTTAAGTTCATGTGCGAATAGCCCCACTGTATAATATATATTAGAAAAAACTCTCAAGTTTCAAAAATGTCAAACCTTGTCTATAAGTACATTATAAACCCCCGGATGAATTTTTCCTACCTTGCTCTCGCTGATGATTTTTAGAAGTAGAGAAGATGCACTTGACCAAGACGCGAATTCAGATGCTTTTGTAAAGCCCTAAACCAGTTGATGAAAAGTTTGAATACTTTTGGGCGGGAAATTAGCGTCCGAAAATCCAGGAAGACGAACCAGCTGCCGTCGAATCCTCCAGATCTGCTGGAATCTAGTCTTCTCCACATATTCAGCAATTCGTCACTTCTGAACGTAATTTGCGAGCTTTCAAAGCACGTGGAGATTCCCAAACGACTTATCAAAAAGTACTGCAACCCCACACAGTGGGCCTCTATTGGTTTCCTTCTAAGAATTATTAAGAAATATAAAACATGCGTTCTTTATTGTAGTTGATATACCTTAGGTGAAGAAACGAATAAGCATCAGTGGACTGTTGAGATGGCCACGTCTTCGTTTACACTTATTTCAGAGTTCTGCTTTGGTTCTTCTTTCTTCCTGTGAGCGGGATCCTTAAGTGCAGCAATGAGGCCACACAGAGCAGATTCAACATTGTCTTCACCGCCATTCTGCACAAGGATTTCAGTAACATCTGCAGGTGTGATTTCGATATCATCTACTACAGACAGAAGCTTCTCAATCTCCCCAAACAGCTCATGCTGTTTGATTCCCAGATGCGTCCATGCTAACACTTTGAAGGCCTCGAAGGTGGCAAATGAGAGAGGGATCTTCATATCCATCCTTCCAGGTCTTAGCAACGCAGGATCAAGCTTCTCCACATGATTAGTGGTAAATATGATGATTCTCTCACTCCCACAGCTTGACCACAGGCCATCTGTAAAGTTCAATAATCCCGACAATGTTACCCGTTGCTTATTCTTTTTCTTTTTCTTCTTCTCCGTGTCGTCGCTATGTTCAGCTTCTTCGGCGGGCTCTCCTCTCTTCTCGAGCTCGATACTGCAGTCGATGTCCTCTATCACTATCACTGACTTGTTACCTATGTCCATGAGAAGCTTTCTCAGCTGGCCATTGCTTTCAACTTCAGTAAGCTCAAGGTCGTATACATCATACCTTGTAAGTTCGCAATAGCTCCAATCAGCGAAGATTTCCCAGTCCCAGGCGGTCCATATAATAAATAGCCCCTCTTCCATGCCTTGCCCTGGCGTCTATATATCACAAAGATTAAGTAAATAGAACTACTTTAAAATTAGACACTTACTTGTGTACGGCTCCAGCGTTCATAAACGTTGTGAGATCCCTCATTAGCTTCTCCTTGAGCTCAGAAAACCAGAGCCATGCTTTCAAACGTTGATGGGTGCTTGAATGGTACTGACCTCCACTCTTAAACGACCACGACCAGTCATCCTGACCTCGCTTGGTATTTGTATAGAGAAGCTTGTCCCGTTTTCGATGCTCCGTCTCCTTGCCACAGTTTTGTATGTGCTCCAAATACAGCGGTAGTACTGTATACTTATGCCTCCGTGCAACTGTGAGTGTGAAAACATTCGTGTTACTTTGTGACCTGTAGTCTACATAGAAAATATCTGAATTCCTGTTTTTGTCACCCTCCCCGTGGTGAATCCACCAGAACGTGACACCCTGAAACGTATCGGCAATTCTCTCCCTATTGGTGAGCTCATATCGAGTCTCGCTCGCATTCTTGGGCAGTGCAGCGTTTATGTTGAGCAAATGGCTTTTGCCATATCAGCGTTGTGACGTATAACTCTGCTGCCTTGTACAGCTGGTTGTCAAAGCCGCCAGAGAATTCGTGAATATGGACATAGATGTAATAGGAAGTCAGCCATCTCATATACTCCCATACAAAATCTAGAATCTCCTTTGGCAGAATACCTCTTATGAAGGCCATAGTCGCCATGAAAAAGCCAATGCTTGCGAATCCATGTCCACTGAACAATGAATCCATCTAGCCTCTAGCTTCTTGAGTATTTTGCTGTTGTTGTTAAGTAAGCCCTTGATGTTTCAGGTATCAGCTATACCGGAGGATGGTTCTGCGTTTTTTGCATAATTGACTTGACAGCTTGTCCCACCTAGCCCAAACAGTCGCCACTGTAGCAACTGGGACAGGTAAACACACACACCTTGTGTCCCAGTCTAGCAATGGTGGAGGACCATCTACATTCATCTTCGGATTGGTCTCTGTAAACAAGGACCTGTTAAGCGAGCCACGAGCATATTACTGTACACAGCTTTTGTCCTCCGGCACCAAGAATTTCTTCGAAGCGTCTGGGATAAGGACGTTAGTCTTGTGCGCGCAATAGCGACAAAGCCAACATATGCTGTTAGGAATATGTGATTCATTTTTCTAATCAGTCTAGAAGATGTTTGTTTGATAGCAAAGACTTTTAAAGTTGAAGGAAGCCGGCCGAGAAGAGCGCACGTTGGAATTTACCTTCTGCTTAAATCAATACAAGGTACTTACCATGATCACCTTTGAAATAATATCCTACAGCAAGTTCTTGTGAAAACATGGAAATTGTATGGACATTAATAAGAATATTGTATACAAACATACTCAGTTGCGATCGACTAGGCTAACCTAATACTAGCAACATTCATTTCAATCTCTTGATTGCATCATCAATGAGTACTTCCATGGTGTTCGTATGCCTAGTTAAGCCAAACTCTCCAGAGAAAGTGTAAAAGTTCTCCACATCTGATACAGTATCCGTCATTTCTCTTAGATTAACTTGAAGTTTAGTATCTTTAAACTCGGTAATCCAGCTCCCGTCCTTCGACATAAGCACAGTCGCAAGCTCGACAGCATACCTTCTCACACGTAACAACTTGTTTAAAGGCGGTGGTCTTGAAACAATCCCTGTTATTCTCTCGGCTAGTGCTCTAACTTCAACCTCTAACTCGTTGCTTTTAAAATATGGTACTGTTGCTGCAGCTAGACCTAAAGCCGCCTCCAGCTCCTTACCTTCTGCTCCCATAATGAACCTTAATACCTGTCAATAATATGTTTTTAATGTGTTAATCATAATTATTACCTTCGGAGTTGAAGTAGCAATCTGCCTTGCTTCACTTTCATCTAGATACATGCAAAGGTGGCGGAGAATCTTGGCCGCCCGCATTGCTAGTTTAGATGGGGAGTTTAGTTTTGTGATTATCTCCTTTAAAGTCTTCTCGTCGCCTCCACACATTCTAAAGCAGTTGTGAGGGCTCCTCAACGCCAGAATACTCAATGCTTCACCCGCCTTCACACACAAGCGAAGCTCTTGGTGTGTTGTTGGTTGACGGTGGCCCGTCATCGCGGCCAGCTGGCAGGTCGCCCACCGGCGCGGACGAGCGGCTGGACGAAGCGTCGGATAAGGGGAGGTACTTCAGGTACGGACTGATGGCGACCGGTGTTAGGTGGCGGCGTAAGCGGGTGAAGATCCGATCGTCCGAACCAGCTACCCAGGGTACGAAGGACAACACATGTGGGGAAGCACATAAATGTGACAGGCAGGACTCTGTCACCAGGCGGCAGACCAGTGGGAGAGCGCCACCTATAACTAGGGACTAGCGGTAGGTACCCACTATATAAGCTGGAAGGCTGGTAGTGGGTCGAGGTCGTTTTAGGAGTCAAGTCTGCGTCTTATATCTTGCTTCCCTATCGGAGATAGTTTGTACTCAGACAGGCAATATATATCCATTTTCTTTCTATTCACCCCACAAGCGGGCACTCTCCGCTTGCCCGACTCCTGGGCCCCGCAACACTCTTTGCCCAGTCATCTCAGTAGAACTCCCCCTTTACCTGTATATGGACCCTCGCGGCATCCGGGTAGAGGCCATCCAATACTTCCCATTACTCATGAGGTAAGGCTCGGTGTACCGGTCGAACCCCCGGAGTTGGACGCCCTCAACAGCGTCCTAGCGACCACTGCAACTTCCTGAGAAGCACCACATCTGGCCTGCGGAGTTCCCAACGACCATTTGTGGTGACCACGGAGGGATAAATAATACACAGATGAAGTTCACTGTAGCAAGTAGAGTGGCAGCCCAACAAAGAGTCGGGATTAACTTATTCGAGCAAATAGAGATTGACGAGCAACAACTAACCAGGAGAATGCGACGGGCCGGCCGAGGGAGATTGATGGACGGCAGCGAGGCACCTCGGTTGCCGCAATTGGCCCCTGTCTCACCTACCCAAGGGAATGACGGTAACGCCACATGGCTGAATCTCCGAGCAACAGTAAACTCGGCACACCAGCGGTAGAGGCGGTCGCACGCTGCTGACGACGAAGAAGGATATGAAGGAACCGCAGCACGTCCGGACGACAATCCAGGCACGGCAGCATGCGGGTATAATCAGCACTCAGACGGGCGACTTCGCCCGACAGTAACCTACGACGCAAGAGTGGGACGGATGGCAAGATGACAAAAGCCCTCCGCCTCTCAACGTAGGTGAAAGTGACGGCCACGAAGAGCCCCCATACCAATGAACAGAACCAGTGTTTGACGAGTACCCCCGAAGGAGAAAACCTCGCCCAGGACAACCCCAGGAGAGGGCAGACCTGGAACGGAGGCAAGAATCTCAAGGGGGCAAAAGAAACACGGATAGTGACGGAGGACGTGAGCCAGAAGCCCAGCGTGACTAGCACCACGTTGGAGGTAAGATAGGAAACCCAGGGCCATCGTCACCCATCAGGGTGACGCGGGGGCCCGTATCTGCCTAGAAAGAGGGGAGGAAGAGCCTCATCCGGGAAGCCCCTGTAGGGTGGGGCATCGATTGCCAACAAGGCAACCTCTGCACCAAGAGTTCAGCTGATCAGACGATGCAGCAGGTTAGGGTGGTTACCAAGATGAGAACCCAAGGCTTCGGAAGGCCGGGATACACATGGGATGACCGCATGTGCGGAGGCAACTAGACGTCGATGAGCTGACGGACTGGGAGGAGGCACCAGAAAGAGGGGCCGCACAGTGGCTACTTGGAGTAGGGACAAGAGGAATTCGTCCAAGGGTAGGAGATTCGCCCGAGCGACTAGTATTGCACCGGCCCCGAGGGAAATCTGCCAGGGCACACGGCAAAGCCGCAACCATCACCAGACGGGGGGATACCGTCTCGGGGCGAGGAGGAATCACCCCATCGATCACGATTGTCTAGACGTCGCCAGGGGATTCCGCGCATGGTCATACAAAACTACTCGCTGGAGGAGGGAAAACCGTCCAGCCAAGGTAAGCCGCACCACAGCCGTCAGGTTGGTCCCGCGGCGGGGCCCCCGAGGGACAGCCGGGAGGACCTGTCCTCGTCACCCACCCTCAACGGGAGGGCAGGGCTGCGATGAAGGAGAAAGGTGCCCACAGAATACCAGGGCGTGAACTACACCACGTCCAAAGCGGAGGGTCCGGTTCGGAATAACTCTCAGGCACAACGGGACGCCATGGGAACCGACCCGGTCACCTTATTAGCCCAAGCGCTCAATCGGATGCAGGAGAGCACTGTAATAGTGCCCTTACCCGCGTTTTGTGGAGCGAAGGGGGAAGACGCAAACCAACACGTACACAAGTTTGAACAGGTGTGCGAACTCCGGAGTGTGAGCGACAATCACAAGAAGTTGAATGCCTTTGCATGCACTCTGGACAAGAAGGCACATGCCCGGTGGATGCGATTCCACGAGGTGAACGAAGGAGCCCGCTGAGAGACCGCACGAAGGGCGTTTTTGGATACCTTCCGGGAAGAAAAGAGTGAAGAGGAGGTGATCCACAAGCTAACGAGCTTGAAACAGAAAGCAGGAGAGTCGGTCGATGAGTATACGATCCGCATGCTGGGGTATATCGCCTGGCTAAGAGATGCCCCAGTTGACCTAACCAAGAAAATGTGGTACCGGAAGGGACTGCGGCCGGAGATCCGCAAGTGAATCGGCTTGGACGACGACCGAACGTTCGACAAGTTACTCCGGTACGCCAAGAAGGCCAAAAAGCGGGAGGCTGAAAGACGCTAAGAAAGGAAGGCACATGATAAATCGGATGCAGAGGAGCGAACGATACCGCATCGGATGAGGAAAACCTCTCGGATGCTCCAAGGCCGACCAAAAAAGAGAACCGATCGGGTACCAAGACACAGGCAGCTGCAGAGGGGGGAAACCCTACGAGGGGCCACGCAAAAGGAAGACTTATCCACGACACTGGCTCAAATGGGATACACCACACAGGGGGATAAGTACTGTCGGGTGTGTAACATCTGCGGATCTCACAACACGGACGATTGCTATCGGCTGGCCGAACTCCTGAGCAAAAGGCCACCCCAGGTAGCCACACTGGCAGTAGAACGAGGAACCGAAGAGGGTTCAGATGGTCGAAGGAGTTACGGCCACAGGACGGAGGGAGACAACCAACCCGTAGGAGGTCACGTTCAGGAGACCGAAATCGTAGGTCCCACTCCCGAGAATGGCCACCGTACCGACCCAGGTATGGCGACAGAGAGAGACGACTGGAACACAAGGAGGTGTTGTGCACACTGTGCGGAGGCCACACCCGCTCTACCGATGTTCATGGGTATCATTGATCAAACCAATGCTAGAAGTGCAAGCAGTCGGCGTTGCCAGGGACAAGTAACGGGCAGATCCCCGCCAACCTAATTCCAAACTCCACACCGCAAGTAAAGCAAGTAATGGTGGTACTACTAGAACAGGACATCATGACAAACATAGTACCACAGGCTCCCTTAGCAGACGAAACAAGGGAAACCCAAAGGCGGAGAACCAGGGGAGCGCAAAGGCGCGAAAAGAGAAGACAGGCAATAAACACCCCCAGTTTTAAAGCAGTGGGTAAGGAAGCAAACGCCAGAACTGACAGTCTCAGAACCTGCGGAGCCCAGCTGAGGCCAGGAATCGCTAAGAAAACTAAGGAGAAGGCAAAACCGTGCATTCGTAAGGGGGGAGGCCCAGAAGGGGTCAAAATAGGAAACGCCATTGGTTCCCACCGCACGATGGGAGAATCGGGTACGACCAGCAGCAAGACCCCCACCAAGAGGCACTGCAACCACAGTGGACTACGTGAATGACGTACCGACTATCCCGGTTTGCATGGCGGGTCACACAATCAGCGAAGTGATTATAGATGGGAGGTCAGCCGTCAATGTCATGTTAGCAGAGCTCCACAGGAAATTATGTATGCCAACTCCGGAACCACCCCATTTCAGGTACGCATGGCCAATCAGGCCGAGGTGGCGCCCAAGGGCATTCTGAGGGCAGTAGAGGTCGAGATCCAAACGGTCAAATTTTGGATCAACGTTGTGGTCCTGGATATGCACGCCAAGGGGGGATTCGACCTACTCCTTGGTCGACCCTGGCTCAGGGGTGCAAAGGTACATCACAATTGGGAGCACCAACAGTTACGGTTCTGCACCAGACGGGCAATAAGGTCCATACCCACAAGCGAAACCCAAGCCCCGCATGGAGATTCGGGGCGATGGAGTATCAGGAGCCCGGCGGGCACTGGGGATGGAGCGAGGGCGTAACAGCGACCTCTGCAGGCCGGCTCCCGGGATTGGGTCGCGCCAGACAGGAGGCCTCGCATCAGAGGCAGGCTGTCAAGCCACGATCCAGGAACAAGGAAATGAGCAGGATTCCGAGAATAAGGAGGCTTGACTCAGGAACAGGACAAGGAGTAGGATAGGAACTTGGAACTCAGGAACAGAATAAGGAGTAGGGCAAGGAACAGGATAGGAACCGGAACAGGATAGGAACTAGGAACTCAGGAGTAAGACAAGGAACAGGATAGGAACTGGAGCAGGATAGTAGGACAAGGAGCTGGATAGGAACTAGAGCAGGATAACAGGACAAGGAGCAGGATAGCAGACAAGGAGCTGGATAGGAACTGGAGCAGGATAGGAACTGGAGCAGAATAGGAACTAGGAATCAGGAGTAAGACAAGGAGCAGGATAGGAACTGGAGCAGGATAGCAGGATAGGAACTAGGAACTAGGAATCAGAGTATGACAGATTCAGGAGCGAGACAAGAACATGATAGGATCTGGGAGCAGAATAAGATCCGAGGAGTAAGACAAGAGCAGGAGGCAAGGAGCGAGACAAGAATGAGAAGAACAAGAATAAGAATGATCGTAGAATGATTGGTGTTGATAGTAACTGATTGTACAACAATTAGGTTGAGCTTTTATGCTCACAACTCCAAGCTAATCTAGTCATGAGTCTAATCTAGTCATGAGCTAAGAATAGTGTCCCTTATCCTCTAGGCATATCCTGTAGCATATCCTATAGCATATCCTATAGGAATATCCTATAGGTATATCCTGTAGGAATATCCTGCAGGCATCCTGTAATCCGTATCCTGTATCCGAAATCCTGTATCCTGCATCCTGTATCCGGAATCCTGTATCCTGCATCGGGTTGTGACACACCTCCTCCCTAAGGACGAGTTCCACGAGTCTTAGGACCTGGTTTAGCAGGATAATGCCGATGGAAGGCAGCAACTTTGGAAGAAGCATGGAGTAAGTTGGATGCAGGTTCCCAAGTGCGATCGGTAGGCAAATAACCTTTCCAATCTATCAAGTATTGAAGTTGGCGGCGATGAAGACGAGAATCAAAGATGGCTGCAACTTCGTACTCAGTTCACCAGCAATGACCACAGGAGGGGGAGGAGAAGAAGCACGACCAGGAAGAGAAGAAGGATGATACGGCTCCAACAAGGAGGTGTGAAACACAGGATGAAGTTTCACCGTGGATGGTAACTCGAGTCGGAAAGCTACAGGATTTACCTCCGCCACGATCCTGTAAGGGCCCAATCGTTGAAAATCCAACTTAGAAGAAGGCCTGTTGGTGCGAATGTGTCGACGAAGAAGCCACACGAGATCACCAATCTTGTATGCAGGTGCCGGCTGATGGTGAGCATCAGCATGATGCTTGTACCGTTCCTGTGCCTGCTGAAGATGAACCTGGAGATCATCCTATACCTGACGAAATGCTGGAGACGATCCTGTACTGTAGGAGCGGAAGAAGGAGAAGCAGGAGGAGCAAAGTCAAAACGTGGATGGTGGCCTGTAAGAGCAAAGAAAGGTGTCTGGCCTATAGATGCGTGAATGGAGTTGTTGTAGGCAAACTCTGCCATAGGAAGAAGGTCAACCAATTATCCTGTTGGTAACTGATGAAGCAACAAAGATATTGCTCCAAGGTTGAATTGTGCGTTCTGACTCCATCAATGTGCGGGTGATATCCTGAAGAAAGATCCGCTTTAACCTGTAGACTTCAGAGAAGTTCTCGCCAAAACTTGGACATGAATTGTGGACCTCGATCAGAAACAATGCTCTCAGGAAGACCATGGTGTCGGAACACTTCGCGGATCACCAACTCAGCAGTTGTCTGGCCTGTAGCAGTCTTGTTACAGGGTAGGAAATGAGCCTGCTTGGTGAAACGGTCAACCACCATAAGAATTGTATCGAATCCACGAGAAGGAGGAAGATCTGTGAGGAAATCCATAGAAATGGATCTCCAAGGAGCAGAAGGAACAGGAAGAGGACGAAGAAGACCAGAGGGTGCATGATGAGGCATCTTCGACCTGCTACAAGTGTCACAACTCCGTACAAACCTCTTCACAAAACCTCGCAACCCAGGCCACCAATAGTTGCGAGTCACCAACCATGTCTTGGCCACACCAAAATGTCCTGTAGCCGGGGTATCATGACAATCCTGTACCACACGAGTCCTGCAAACACCAACAGGAACGTACAGAGACCTTCCCGGTACAGGAGTCCATCCTGTATGGTGAACAGGTTGTAGTCTGAACGGAACTGGAGGAAGAGGAGCTTGCAATGTCAGGACTAATGTGTGAGAACACATTCCTTGCCAATCGTCTGTAGCCAACTGCGAACGGATGTCCTGTAGAAGTGTTGAATCTGCTGAGAGCCTGAATGAACCTGTAGTGCTGATGAACAGAAAGAAGGTGAATCCTGTCGAGGAGGAACCTTCGACACTAATACAGGATTGGAAGAACCCTGTACAGGAATCCGCGAACTTAGAGGAATGGAGAAAGCCTGCGGATGTGCTGAGGAAAACAGAGTGGATCCTGTGAGGAAGACTTTCGACACTGATACAGGATTGGAAGAACCCTGTACAGGAATCCGCAAACTTACAGGAGTGGAGAAGCCTGCGGATGTGCTTGCTGAAGAACCAACAGAAGGTGGATCCTGTTGGGAGAACTTTCGACACTGATACAGGATTGGAAGAACCCTGTACAGGAATCCGCAAACTTACAAGAGTGAAGAGAGCCTGCGGATGTGCTGAGGAGCTAACATGAGGTGAATCCTGCTGAGGAGTCTTCAACACTGATACAGGATTGGAAGAACCCTGTACAGGAATCCGCGAACTTACAGGAGTGGGAGAGAGCATGTGGATGTGCTAAGGAACTGATATGAGGTGAATCCTGTCGAGGAGGAGTCTTCAATACTGGTACAGGAAAAGACACGGTCAATCCTGTAGCTTGTACTGCCTCAGATACTAAGGATGTATCTTGCACGCAAGAAGGTACAGGATTGATCCTGGCTACTGGAGAGGAAAATGTGAGCGTCCTAGACCTTCAGTCGATCTGAGGATTTGTAACCACGAACCATGGCATGCCCAAAATGATGGGAGTCGACCGAGTCTTGATCAAGTTGAAGGAAATCGAACAGTTGAATGCGCCATGACTGCAAGAGAGGTTTGGTAGCATGGGTAACTGCGTCAGAAGCAATCAGACGACCATCGGCCACCTTTATAGGAACTGCACGCTTCAACTTCACCACCGGAATGCCATGTTGAGTTGCAAAAGTGTCATCCATGAAGCATGCATTTGCACCAGTGTCTAACAGGGCAAACTCCTTGAGCTCTCGATTGTTGAGGCTAATGTGTATAGGAAACTTGAGTGATAAAATGGTATGAGAACCACCAATGGAGCCTGCACTTACATCCAACTTCGCGGGTCCTAGACGGAGTGGACATTGAACTTCGGCTTCAACTTCGCACGTCTTGAACTTCTTGGCTTTAGCAGGACATTCCGCCACCTTGTGTCCTACTTCACCACAATACAAGCATAAGTTTCTCACTACGACGGCGTTGCTTTTCCGCAGCTAAAAGTGGACCACGCTTGTATTTTTCACCTCCATAGGAACTACTCTAGAAGGTGGTCAGGAACATGTACCACAGCTGCAGGATCGGCTTGCAGGAACTGCTGACGGGATTTTTCCCGACGACGCTCGAACAAACGGTTGTCGCAGCGAACGGCTTGTTGCATGATCTCTGTTAATGTTTGAGCATCCGGTAACGTAAGGAGAAGGTCCTTCACATCATCCCTCAACCCCAAACGGAAGTGTTCAATCAATGCAGTCTCGTCCCATGGAATGTTCGTGCAAAGTTGCTGAAATGCGGATGCATAAACGGAAACTGGTCGGGATCCTTGTGCGAGCTTCCGTAACTTCGTACATGCAGAACGATACTTATCAGGATCTCCAAAACATGCTTCAAAGGCAGCCACAAATCCTTCAAAGTCGTCCATCAATGGGTCGTCACGCTCCAGTAAAGGAGCAACCCAAGCTAGTGGAGATCCAACCAGTAAGGATGCCAAAAGGCCAACCTTTTGTGCATCATCGAGTAGCGGCATGGTTGCATGCGGATCAAGAGACAGATCTGATTCAAGAAACCTTGAAAATCGGCACGATTGCCACTGAACTTGTCTGGCATGCTGATCTTTGGCTCTGAAGAAAAGTTCGATGAAGCGGGAACCACTGATGCCTGAGAGAGAGCCTGCGCAGCAATCCTGGAGGATGCATCAGCAGCTGCATGCGCTGCATTGGTGGAGCCTTGCAGATCGGTGACCACTTGGCGCAAAGTGGCCAGCTCATGAAGCAACATTTGGTGCTCGCGTTGAATCTGCTCAAAAACGGCCATGATCTATGAAAGAAAAAAAAGGAGGAAAACAAAGGAGAAAAACCAAGGGAAAAAAAAGTAATCGAAAATCAGGGAGCTATGAAAGCAGTTACTATCAAACTGTCAAGCCACGATCCAGGAACAAGGAAATGAGCAGGATTCCGAGAACAAGGAGGCTTGACTCAGGAACAAGACAAGGAGTAGGATAGGAACTTGGAACTCAAGAACAGAATAAGAAGTAGGACAAGGAACAGGATAGGAACCGGAACAGGATAGGAACTAGGAACTTAGGAGTAAGACAAGGAACATGATAGGAACTAGAGCAGGATAGCAGGACAAGGAGCTGGATAGGAACCGAGCAGGATAGTAGGACAAGGAGCAGGATAGCAAGACAAGGAGCTGGATAGGAACCGGAGCAGGATAGGAACTGGAGCAGAATAGGAACTAGGAACTCAGAGTAACAAGGAGCAAGATAGGAACTGGAGCAGGATAGCAGGACAGGAATTGGGAACTTAGGAATCAGGAGTATGACAGGATTCAAGAGCGAGACAAGAACATGATAGGATCCGGGAGCAGAATAAGATCCGAAAGCAAGACAAGAGCAGGAGGCAAGGAGCGAGACAAGAACAAGAAATAAGAATGATCGTAGAATGATTGGTGTTGATAGTAACTGATTGTACAACAATTAGGTCGGAGCTTTTATGCTCACAACTCCAAGCTAATCTAGTCATGAGTCTAATCTAGTCATGAGCTAAGAATAGTGTCCCTTATCCTCTAGCATATCCTGTAGCATATCCTATAGGCATATCCTATAGGAATATCCTATAGGTATATCCTGTAGGAATATCCTGCAGACATATCCTGTAACCCGTATCCTGTATCCTGTATCCTGCATCCTGTATCCGGAATCCTGTATCCTGCATCCGGTTGTGACACAGACCAACGTAAAGGAGCTAGGATCGCAAAAGCAACCAAAGCCTGAGACTATCCGGCACCGAAACGTTAGTTTAGCAACCACCAAGACAAGTCCGGAGGGCCTATGTGAACATACCCAAGCCAGACGGCCGCCCCAATCAAGCGGAGCCACTCTAGAGTCGGTATGGATAGGGATCGGCAGCCCTTTTCGATTCTGGTCCCAAGGAGAGATATCCACTACCTGTGTCCACAACCCGATACAGGATACAGGATTCGGATACAGGATACAGGATGCAGGATACAGGATATGGTTACAGGCCTGCAGGATATTCCTACAGGATATACCTATAGGATATGCCTATAGGATATGCTACAGGATATGCCTAGAGGATAAGGGACACTATTCTTAGCTCATGACTAGATTAGACTCATGACTAGATTAGCTTGGAGTTGTGAGCATAAAAGCTCCGACCTAATTGTTGTACAATCAGTTACTATCAACACCAGTCTTCTACGATCATTCTTGTTCTTGTCTTGTTCTTGTCTTGCTCTTTCCTCCTGCTTTCCTTGTCTTGGATCCTGTCTTGTTCCTATCTTGTTCCTATCCTGTCCTTTCCTGTCTGCCTGCTCCTGGATCCGTCCTGTTTCCTGTCTATTCCTAGTTCCTGTCCTGCTCTCGGTCCTGTTCCTGAGTCAAGCCTTCCTGTTCTTGGAATCCTGCTCTTCCTGGTTCCTGGATCGTGGCTTGACAGTTTGATAGTAACTGCTTTCATAGCTCTCGTTTCCTAGCTACTTTTTTTTTCCTTGATTTTTTCCTTCGTTTTCTCCTTTTTTTTTCATAGATCATGGCTGATTTTGAGCACTTTCAACGCGAGCACCAAATGTTGCTTCATGAGCTGGCCACTTTGCGCCAAGTGGTCACCGATCTGCAAGGTCCACCCATGCGGCACATGCAGCTGCTGATGCATCCTCCAAGGCTGCTGCGCAGGCTCTCTCTCAGGCATCGGTGGTTCCTCTTCATCGAACTTTTCTCGGAGCCGAAGATCAGCATGCCAGAAAGTTCAGTGGCAACGTGCCGATTTCCAAGGTTTCCTG
Organism: Selaginella tamariscina; assembly: GCA_003024785.1. Classification (NCBI taxonomy): domain Eukaryota; kingdom Viridiplantae; phylum Streptophyta; class Lycopodiopsida; order Selaginellales; family Selaginellaceae; genus Selaginella; species Selaginella tamariscina. Next base: position 54,194 of record PUQB01000409.1, read on the forward strand.
AATCAGATCCGGCTCTTGATCCGCATGCAACCACGCCGCTACTCGACGGATGCACAAAAGGTTGGCCTTTTGGCATCCTTACTAAGTGGATCTCCACGGCTTGGGTTGCTCCCTTGCTGGAGCGTGACGACCCATTGATGGAAGACTTTGAAGGTTTCGTGGCTGCCTTTGAAGCCTGTTTTGGAGATCCTGATAAGTACCGTTCTGCATGCACGAAGTTACGGAAGCTCACACAAGGATCCAGACCAGCTTCCGTTTATGCATCCGAATTTCAGCAATTGTGCACGAACATTCCATGGGACGAGACTGCATTGATCGAACACTTCCGTTTTGGGCTGAGGGATGATGTGAAGGACCTTCTCCTTACGTTACCGGATGCTCAAACGTTAGCGGAGATCATGCAACAGGCCGTTCGCTGCGACAACCGTTTGTTCGAGCGCCGTCAGGAAAAATTCCGTCAGCAGTTCCTGCCAACCAATCCTGTAGCCGTAGCACATGTTCCTACGACACCTTCTGGAGCAGTTCCTATGGAGGTTAACAAATCCAAGCGTGGCCCACTTTCAACTGCTGAGAAGCAACGTCGTCGGGGTGAGAACCTATGCTTGTATTGTGGTGCAGCAGGACACAAGGTGGCGGAATGTCCTAATAAAGCCAGAAAGTTCAAGACGCGTGAAGCCGAAGCTGAAGTTCAGTCGGAAAACTTCAATGTCCACTTCGTCTAGGAGCCGCGAAGTTGGACGTAGGTGCAGGCTCCATTGGTGCTGCTCATACCATTCCATCACTCAAGTTTCCTGTACACATTCGCCTCAATAACGAGAGCTCAAGGAGTTTGCCCTGTTAGACACTGGTGCAAATGCATGTTTCATGGATGACACTTTTGCAGCTCAGCATGGCATTCCGGTGGTGAAGTTGAAGCGTGCAGTTCCTGTAGAGGTGGCCGATGGTCGTTTGATTGCTTCTGGCGCAGTTACCCACGCTACCACACCTCTCTCTTGCAGTCATGGCGCATTCAACTGTTCGATTTCCTTCAACTTGATCAAGACTCGGTCGACTCCCATCATTTTTGGCATGCCATGGTTCGTTGTTGCAAATCCGCAGATCGACTGGAGGTCTAGGACGCTCACGTTTTCCTCTCCAGCAGCCAGGATCAATCCTGTACCTTCCTGCGTGCAGGATACATCCTTGGTGTCTGAGGCAGTACAAGCTACAGGATTGACCGTGCCTGTTCCTGTACCAGTGTTGAAGACTCTTCCTCGACAGGATTCACCTCATGTCAGTTCCTCAGCACATCCGCAGGTTCTCTCCACTCCTGTAAGTTTGCGGATTCCTGTACAGGGTTCTTCCAATCCTGTATCAGTGTCGAAGGTTCCTCCTCAACAGGATCCACCTCCTGTTGGTTCGTCAGCACACTCACAGGCTTCCCTCACTCCTGTGCAACCACGGACTTCTGTACAGGATTCTTCCAATCCTGTACACTCGTCAACATCCACACAGGTTTCTCCCAATCCTGCCTCCTTTTGTTACTCTGCTTCTTTCCACCCCCAAGATCCTTCCTCTTTTTCAGTCACAGCTCCCTCCTTCTCCTCTCCGAGTTCTTACCACTACCATGCATGAACTTACCACTGATCCTGCTCCTTTCCACCTTTTTGCCTTTCAAGTAACTCCTACGTCCTCTTCTACCTTTCCTGTGTCTGACTCTCCTGTTTTTCAATCTCCTTCGCCTACTCCTTTCCTTCTCCTCCTTCTTCTCTACCATCCAAGTACCACGACTTTAAGGACGTTTTTGACAAGCACAAGGCTACAGTTCTTCCTGTTCACAGGTCCTACGACTGTCCTATTGATCTTGCAGAAGGAAAGACTCCACCGTTCGGACCGATTTACGCATTGTCACCCACAGAGTTGGAGGTTCTTCGCCAGTACATCGAGGACAACTTGGCATCCGGCTTCATTCGTCACTCAAAGTCCCCTGCAGGAGCGCCTATCTTCTTTGTCAAGAAGAAGGATGGGAGCTTACGTTTGGTTGTGGACTACAGGGGTTTGAATCAAGTACCATTCGGAATCGGTACCCGTTGCCATTGATCCCGGAACTTCTCGATCGGCTGCGAGGAGCAAAGGTGTTCACGAAGATCGACTTACGAGGGGCCTACAACCTTGTACGGATTCGTCCAGGCGATGAGTGGAAGACTGCCTTTCGTACAAGGTATGGACACTTCGAGTACACGGTATGCCTTTCGGCCTTACCAATGCCCCAGCCGTGTTCCAACACATGGTGAACGACATCTTTCGTGACTTCTTGGACCAGTTTGTGGTGATCTACCTCGACGACATTTTGATTTTCTCCAAGGACCAGGCGGCACATGACAAGCATGTACGATTGGTTCTACAGCGGCTTCGCGAGCATGGCCTGTATGCGAAGTTGGAGAAGTGTTTTTTCGATAGGGATTCTGTGGAGTTCTTGGGCTACATCGTCTCTCCTGCTGGCGTTTCCATGGACATGCACAAGGTGAAGACCATCGTGGAGTGGGAGAGGCCCAAGTCTGTACGAGATGTACAATGTTTCCTTGGCTTTGCAAACTTCTACAGGCGGTTCATACAGGACTTCTCCAAGCGTGTACTTCCACTCACGGAACTCACCAAGCGCACAGAGGTTTTCTCTTGGTCCGACAAGGCGGAACATGCATTCACAACACTCAAGGACACCTTCACGACAGCTCCGATTTTAGCACATCCTGATCCTTCTCGTCCTTTCTTCGTTGAAGCAGATGCCTCGGATTTTGCAGTAGGATCCGTCCTATCAAGTTGGAGAGACAAGTTGCTTCATCCTGTAGCTTTTCACTCTCGTAAGTTCCTTTGGCGGAGATCAATTACGAGATTCATGACAAGGAACTCAAGGCCATTGTGGATTCGTTCGAGGAGTGGCGGCATTTCCTGGAAGGTGCTGCGCATCCTGTACAAGTTCTTACGGATCACAAGAACCTGGAGTATTTTCAAACGGCTCGAGTTCTCAGTCGACGACAGGCTAGGTGGGCGGAGTTCCTATCACGTTTTGATTTGTCATTGTCTACAGGCCCGGTTTTCGGAATGGCAAGGCGGACGCATTGTCTAGGCGCTCTTACCTTGCACCGGTCCCAGGCGATCCTGCATATGACTGTCAAAGAAGTGTTGTTGGGTCCTGATCGATTCCGGCTTGCGGCACTAGGTTCATCAGGCTCCAACAGATTCAACACTTCTACAGGACATCCGTTCGCAGTTGGCTACAGACGATTTGGCAAGGAATGTGTTCTCACACATCAGTCCTGACATTGCAAGCTCCTCTTCCTCCAGTTCCCGTTCAGACTACAACCTGTTCCATATAGGAGGACTCCTGTACCGGGAAGGTCTCCTGTACGTTCCTGTTGGTGTTTGCAGGACTCGTGTGGTACAGGATTGTCATGATACCCCCCTACAGGACATTTCGGTGTGGCCAAGACAGTTGAGTTGGTGACTCGCAACTATTGGTGGCCTGGGTTGCGAGGTTTTGTGGAAAGGTTTGTACGGAGTTGTGACACCTGCAACAGGTCGAAGATGCCTCGTCATGCACCTTCTGGTCTTCTTCGTCCTCTTCCTGTTCCTTCTGCTCCTTGGAGATCCATTTCTATGGATTTCCTCACAGATCTTCCTCCTTCTCGTGGATTCGATGCAGTTCTTGTGGTAGTTGACCGTTTCACCAAACAGGCTCATTTCCTACCATGTAACAAGACTGCTACAGGCCAGACAACTGCTGAGTTGGTGATCCGAAGTGTTCCGACACCATGGTCTTCCTGAGAGCATTGTTTCCGATCGAGGTCCACAATTCATGTCCAAGTTTTGGCGAGAGCTTCTCCGAGTCTACAGGTTAAAGCGGATCTTTCTTCAGGATATCACCCGCAAACTGATGGGCAGTCAGAACGCACAATTCAGACCTTGGAGCAATATCTTCGCTTCATCAGTTACCAACAGGATAATTGGTTGGACCTTCTTCCTATGGCGAGTTTGCCTACAACAACTCCGTTCACGCATCTACAGGCCAGACACCTTTCTTTGCTCTTACAGGCCACCATCCACGTTTTGACTTTGCTTCCCTGCTTCTCCTTCTTCCGCTCCTGCAGTACAGGATCGTCTCCAGCACTTCGTCAGGTACAGGATGATCTCCGGGTTCATCTTCAGCAGCACAGGAACGGTACAAGCATCATGCTGATGCCCATTGTCAGCCGGCACCTGCATACAAGGTTGGTGATCTCGTGTGGCTTCTTCGTCAACATTCGCACCAACAGGCCTTCTTCTAAGTTGGATTTTCAACGATTGGGCCCTTACAGGATTGGCAGAAAATCCTGTAGCTTTCCGACTCGAGTTACCATCCACGGTGAAACTTCATCCTGTGTTTCACATTTCTTTGGAGCCGTATCATCCTTCTTCTCTTCCTGGTCGTGCTTCTTCTCCTCCCCCTCCTGTCATTGCTTGGTGAACCTGAGTACGAAGTTGCAGCCATCCTTGATTCTCGTCTTCATCGCGCAACTTCAATACTTGGTGGATTGGAAAGGTTATTTGCCTACCGATCGCACTTGGGAACCTGCATCCAACTTACTCCATGCTTCTTCCAAAGTTGCTGCCTTCATCGGCATTATCCTGCTAAACCAGGTCCTAAGACTCGTGGAACTCGTCCTTAGGGAGGAGGTGCTGTCACAACCCGATGCAGGATACAGGATTCCGGATACATGATACAGGATGCAGGATGCGGATACAGGATACGTTACAGGATATGCCTGCAGGATATTCCTACAGGATATACCTAGGATATACCTACAGGATATGCCTATAGGATATGCTATAGATATCCTAGAGGATAAGGGACACTATTCTTAGCTCATGACTAGATTAGACTCATGACTAGATTAGCTTGGAGTTGTGAGCATAAAAGCTCCGACCTAATTGTTGTACAATCAGTTACTATCAACACCAGTCATTCTACGATCATTCTTGTTCTTGTCTTGTTCTTGTCTTGCTCGCCTCCTGCTCTGCCTTGTTCTTGGATCCTGTCTGTTCCTATCTTATTCCTGGATCCTGTCCTACACTTCCTGTCTTGCTCCCGGATCCTATCCTGAATCCTGCCCTGCTCTGGATCCGTCCTGTTCCTGTCTATTCCTAGTTCCTGTCCACTCTCGGTCCTGTTTTTGAGTCCCTTCCTGCCAGAATCCTGCTCACTTCCTGTTCCTGGATCGGGCTTAACAACCTAGGCCAATCGGAGATCGGACCAGAAAGTGAGGGGGGGGGGGGGAGAAGCTCCGGCGTAGACACGCCCGGGTAAAAGTAAGACACGGAAACTTAGATAGGACATGCGGGGCCAGTGTGGGAAGAAAGCAAGAAGGATCAACATGTAAGACTGTGCAGTTAGAGCCAGAATGGGCCTCACCAGGCGGCAGCAAAACCACCACAGTCTACGTTAACGGACAAGTACCACAACGAACGGTCGATAGTAGCAGTGCTGGCACCCAAATGGAGCCAATATGAGAGCAGTGAGGAATCTCGGGCAAAAACCAGTGAACCATGGGGCGAAGAGATAGGAAGGACGAGGAGTCGAAAGCAGGATCTCCAAACGCATGTGTGGCCAGCCACAGGACCACATGGTCCACGAGGTTGGACCACAGGTTGAGGCATGCACTACGAAGGCAATGATGGTCAGGCGGCACCATCATTGCGTATTCCAGGTGCAGGGATAGACGTGCAGACACCTCGGAGGACGCACAAGGACTGTCATGGCACCTACACTTAGAAAGGAGGTGCACAATGCCACACCTCTATTACCATGACCACATGGTGGACAGAGAGAAATCGGCCAGTGGTGATCAGAGAAATTCGAGTGCTCATCAAGGGCCAAGAACGAGCAGCGAGCTAGTATCGCCCCAGGTACTTCAAGTTCAAGGAATTAATCAGGCAACCCGACGTCCGACGAGTCAGGAAGCAATTATGATTAGATGAATTCTTCGGCCTCCCGTGGGGAGAAGTAAGGACCCAAGATTTGATGAGAAGGCCAACAATTCCTCCAATCAGCAGATTAGTGGCCAGTCAAATCGGCATAGGGGGATACAATTCTGCACGGATGGAGGCCGTCTTCTGCATTATGTTCGATGAACTAGCGATAGTCTTCGGCTACCAGGGACGGCCTAGCCCTAGGAAATGCCATACGCGGAGGTTCAATGGCCCGCTACCACAGGAAGTCATGACTACGAGGCATACAAGCAAAGGAGGAAGAGCCGAGTTCATAACGCTAGTGGCGTTCATGCTCACAGGAAGAACAGGGAGTCGGATCACCAACAATTGGCAAACGGTCTTGCAGGGCGTGGGAAGGAGTCCCGATAAATTGGGCTGACTTGCCTTAAGTAGTACCTAATTCCGCTCAAACTAGTGGGATCACGGAGTTCGAGCCAGCACGAGCAAAGGCTACTCACGGCTGGCCAAATTGCTATTATACTACGGGCTGTTGGGTCGAACGGTATAAGAGCACCACCACCACTCAAATGGGGGAATAGCCAAACCCTGAGTCAACAAGAAGAACAGATTCAACGGAGGACCGGCGTCTACAGAAGAATAGGACTCAACAGAAGAACATACGTCAACAGAGGAGCAGGCGGAGGGTAGCCTCCTTCCGGACCAGGAATCACCAGGGTAGTACCGCAAGAACCTATCCACGCGATTCCCCTGGCTATAACCCCCACTACCGGAATCCTCGTCAGGCATAATTGCGCAATCTACCGGACCCAGCTAGGGAGGGAAGAAGGACAAGCCCGAGGACGAATACGAGAGTAACTACCAACACTTCCAGGCCAATGGACGATGGACCTCCACGGTCTATACCAGGCTCACGGGGGTCTTCAACCAGCTAGACGAAGCCATGGTGATATATGATGGCCTCGACCTCCCAGCGGTGGCGAGGGAACACGACGACATAGTGACAGAACTCACAGAGTGGTGGCAGGAAGCCCGAGAAGTCGCCCAAAGAGCTAAAGAGCTACTGAGTGAAGGGGGCCGATTGTGTTGATGACAATGAAGAGAACGAAGGACGCCTGGGAAGCTGGAGTGAAAGGAGAGCGAACTTCCAGTGGTTGTATAGTGAATGCGAAACTCTCCTAGGGCTACTCAATGATGACCAGCACGCCCACAGCCGGGTCATAGCCGGAAGGAAACAACAGATACAGGAATGCAAGGCCAGTTAGAATGAAGGGTGGGGAGCTCGCTGAGGCACAAGCAGAACTAACGGCGGTCAGAAGGGAATTACTGACAAAGACGCAACTCTCCAAAACCAATACACACCTACAGCCATCCAACTGGGACTCCTACTCAGGAAGCCAGAAGCGAGCGCCCCCAGGCCAGCCAGCCCGGGACAGGACTCGACCCGGACCATCAGGGAGCTAGAGGTACACAGCCAGCTACAGGCCCCTCCTTGCCGCAAAGGAACGAGAATTACAATGCTCCCGGAAAAGGATGCAGGACCTGGAGGATCAGCTCCAGCAGGCCCGGGAGCAACAAACAGGGTCCGAGGCAAAGCTCCGAAGGGTGATTGTGCTTCGAGAGGCGACTATCACCACATTAAAAACCACGCTAGTGGCAACAAAGAGTGAGATCGCCATGTATCAGGAACTCCAAGGAGCAGATAACTAGGGCAACATGGCCCGAGGACGTGCCAATGAATAAGCCTAGGCATCTGGTTGACAGTGGCCCATCATTGCGGCCAGCCGGCAGGTCGCCCACCGGCGTGGACGAGCGGCTGGACGAAGCGCCGGATAAGGGGAAGTACTTCAGGTACGGACTGATGGCAATCGGTGTCAGGCGGTGGCATAAGCGGGTGAAGATCCTATCGTCCAGACCAACTACCCAAAGTATGAAGGACAGCACGCGTGGGGAGGCGCATAAATGTGACAGGCAGGACTCTGTCACCAGGCAGCAGACCAGTGGAAGAGCGCCACCTGTAGCTAGGGACTAGCGGTAGGTACCCACTATATAAGTTGAAAGGCTGGTAGTGGGTCGGGGTCGTTTTAGGAGTCAAGTCTGCGTCTTATATCTTGCTCCCTGTCGGAGATAGTTTGTACTCAGACAGGCAATATATATCCATTTTCCTTCTATTCACCCCACAACGGGCACTCCCTGCTTGCCCCGACTCCTGGGCCCCGCAACACTCTCTGCCCAGTCATCTCAGTAGAACTCCTCCTTTACCTGTACACGGACCCTCGCGGCGTCCAGGTAGAGGCCATCCAATACTTCCCATTACTCCTGAGGTAAGGCCCGCCTTCAAAGTTGGACACCCTCAACAACGTCCTAGCGACCACTGCAGCTTCCTGAGAAGGACCACATCTGGCCTGCGGAGTCCCGACGACCAATTGTTCCTATACAACTTTAGAAATTATACAAGTTTCTACACATGTTCATACATACGTGCGTGTATATGTGTACCTGAAAACAAGAACAATTCCAAGATAGTTCTGATGATTCCGCCAGTACCTCCTATGTTCTCCGTAGTGAGTTCTAGAGCAAGATTGGTCAAAATATCAACTATTGTTTCTCGAAGAACAGGAAAAAGTTAACAATACTCAAGAATATTCCTCAAGTTCCGGATTGTATGGTCTTCACGCAGTACTCTACCTGGATAACCAGCTGCCATTGCAAAAGTCTTAGAAGTTGAAGAGATTTCTTCACTACCTTGCACCTGCACGCACACACGCATATGTAAGTTCAGGATATGCACAGATATTGTAGACATAAAGAAAGTTACCTATTTGGCTGCTCGAGTCCTTGCCGCTTTTGAGTTCAATCAAGCCCACTAGAATAGGAAGTAATCCTTCAGTGTTTGCAATTTTCACACAGTTTCGATGCTCTACAGCTACTCTTTTGAGAATGCAAAGACCAAGAAGCTGAAGATCTTCATCAGCACCTGCTATATAGAAAATTTCATTGTGTGTGTGTGGAGAGAGAGAGAGAGAGATTATGCATACTAGAATATGGTGTGAGGAGTGGACTATGTTTTCAAGAGCTCCAGCAACTGCAACAATCCTGAAGGAGAGACTCCTTTGACGTGCAACATGGAAATGATACATGCTGAGACTAGACGAATTCTCTTTCATGATCCTCTTTCCAGTTAAGCATTTCGATAAGCAGCTTGACTACTCCAGGTTTAGTTCCAATCCGTCTCGCTGTCTTGTCTGCGTCTTTCCGGCTCAGAAATCCCAATAGAAGCGATGCCCCCTAGCTGCTCTTTGGCATCATTCTCCTGATTTATAAATATAATTAAAAATCAGAAATGTTCAAGGTAAGGGTAAAAGTAAACAGTTATTGACATAGCATTTACCTGTATATCAATTGCAGAAGTGAGTAAAAGACACTCCCTTTAAGACATATAGAATACACTTCGTAAAAGAACCTCTTGATGTTACCAAGTTGGTCACACTTCAGCCGATCACATTTGTGTTGGCACTCGCTCATCTGATATTCCCAGTAACCTCGTTGAACGATGAAAATTACTGTTTCAGCAGACTTTGGCTTGATAAACCTTGCAACGGATAATCCAATATGTTAGTTAGTGTATATTGAAAATGTCTTAGTATATATATATATGTACTCTACTGAGATTATCCCTGTCTAAAACATCGTATACTGTATATTGGTTAGCTTAGGACTGAATCAGAAACACTATACACTTTTGTCTTTTTAACTAGCTATGTGAGCCTACGGTTAAAGCATTAATTTTACCTGCATATAATATAATAACGAGCTGATCCGATCGGCAGTGAGGAATGTTGCACACGGCATGACAAATACCTTATGCTGGTTCACTTGTATGTCCTTGTCCTGGTAAGTTCTTCCTTGATATTCATTCTGGTTAGCAAAGAATGATGGACTTGGTGCGATCTAAAATGGACTTTGCTCGATCTTTAATCGAGAGTCGCGGTGCTGCTTGTTGCCATTCCAGTTCATGACTCCGGCTAAGATCCGATCCGAGTACTTTCCATGACAAATGGATTGTATAATACAAATGAATTTAGACTTCAATGGTATTATTTAGCATCATTCAGTAAGAATAATAATGTTTTTCTGCATTATATTTTACAAGAACATACCTTCTGTAAGAAGCAGTACTGAGATGACCAGAAGTCATCACTTTCAAGGCTGCTAACAAAGCCTCCTAACAAAACAACAGTTGCCCATACAAATGCCACCTAATCCACTTGCAGCCTTTTCAAGTATAGCAAGCCTTAGAGCTACAAGCACAAGTGCACTTTCAGGCATTGGTATAAACACTTCAGAACTGTGTTTGTCCTCTTCTTGTTGTACAGATGGGACTTATAATTTCTGAACTTATGTTCTCATTTGATTCAATGTCGTAATTTGCCATGTATGGGTAAATTGTGAAATTACCACTCCGGTATGTACCACTTACGAATAACTTAGAGATGAACTTTTGAGTTTTATAATATTCGTTGTATATAAGCATAATTTAGAAGAATACAGGGAAGCTGCAGAAATTACACCATTTAATTCACTTACGTTAAAAGAAATCGTTTTTGAGTTTTATAATATTCGTTGTATATAAGCATAATTTAGAAGAATACAGGGAAGCTGCAGAAATTACACCATTTAATTCACTTACGTTAAAGAAATCGTTTTGATCATTTGATTGGGATTTTCTCGGGGGTCTCGGCGAAAAGGAGGCTCCGGCTCAGGAGGCTTCATATTATTCTAGTATATTCGCGGATATTCTAGGGTTATTCTAGCATATTCTAGAATATTCTCAAGAATATTCTAGAATATATAAGTTTTTTTAATATGCCGACTGGCTTAATAAAACATTATCCTAAACCCTAAACCATTTATCCTTGTAGCACCGGTGGGTCATGAACTCTGTTGCAATTCACCAGCAAACGGTGGACCTCCATCTCACTGAGCGATCGCCTTTGTAGAAAATATGTGACGTCCGGGTTCAAGCCAAGCACACGGCTATAGACGAAGTACATGTGTACACATGGGCTCCAACTTTTGCTCTTCTGAAATGTAGAACAACTGCATGAAGGATAAGTATTAATAGTCACCTTTGCAGAGTCATTTCCTGCCGACACAACGAAAGCCTCCTTCCGTCCTCTAGCTGTCACTTCAACATTTCGCACACAACCTAAAAACGTCTTGGCCTTGCGGAAATTCTTCTCTTGTTCCTTAGACATTTTTGTTGGAGTCCGGACCATACGTCCTTCGAAAGGTGGAATTGTTGTAGATCCAGCTCCACGTGGTGGCGATGGTGTTTTGTCCTTCTGACCCTCATCTACTCTTCCTGCCATCCCCTGTAAACCTTCCAGAACAAAGCCTGCATCCTGTAGTTCTCTGACCTCCTCACTTGTCAGCTTCGTTTCCTTGAGCACAGGCCAAACCGTTGGTGGTGTTGGAATTCGTGACCGAAGAATTTTGCCGTTTGGCCGCGTGAAACACCCTGAATCTTTTGGGCAGAACCACATCATCTGTTGTACATACTCCTCATTCCCCAAGGCATCAATGTACATTCGTTTTCCATAGAATCCTGGTGCTGGCACTCTGCTTGGATAACCGATTGGTTTTCCACACAGAGCAGTTCCTTCCTGATTCATCCCCAAACACTTAACCTTACTGGATGCTCCGATTCGTCTGATGGCCCACTCTGTTTGAGCAATCTCTCTCTCCGAAACCTCTTCGAACCTTAACCTCTTTCTCCTGTTGTTTTGGACCACCCGCTCTGTGTACTCTACATCATGTCTGTGTGAACGTCGAGCATCAGACTGTTCTGTTCCTGTGACTGTTCTCCTAACAGTTTGCACTCGAACGTTAGTGGTACTCGTGAACTCCGGGCTGGTCAAGTGTTCCTCGCCTTCCACCAGATTGATAATTGTTGATGGAGATACACTTTTCCCCTCAGAGAGTTTGCGTTGCACTCGTTTCAACAGAGTTTCCTTCGAAGGCCCTGACCCTGTATACCTCCCTTCTATTGCCGCTTTCACCTTCGCACTCTGCATAACTGCATCGGTGAGGTCTAACATTGTCGCCTCCAGCAGTGGTACTCTTTTGGCCAATCTTGCTCTTCTTGCTCGCGTGAATCACTTCAGCATTGTTTGTAGTTGGAACGCTCGCGAGTCCTTCTTCTGTCATGTCTCCCAGTTCCGCCATGGAGATGGTCCTCATGCCTGATCCACCAAGACAGCCATGTCTTCAAAGCTCGAATGTTTGACGCTCGTCCTTCCCAAAAAGACTCGAGAATTGCCAGTTGTTCTTTCTTAGATTGTTCATTCAGTGCTGCAGGCCAGGCACGAGCAAGCTTCATGTGTTCTTCGCGATGTTCTTCTGCGATCCATTTCTTTGTCACCTGACGCACGGATTGCATAAAGTGAAACAGACAGCTTCTTTCCCTCCCTTTCATCTTTGCTCCGTTGTTGAATACTTGGCGCAAGGCTATCCATATCGCTCCAGCCTCATCCGACATGAAACCAGCAAAGTTGACATTCTCCAAACCCTGCTTCTTACAAACCTCTAGCATTGTGTTCAAGAACTTCAGCACTGCAACATTATCTTCGCGTAAAGCTATAGTCACCATGGATCTGACACTGCAAGAGAGCGTTAGATAACGAAGATTAGAAAGTGTTATGAAGAGTTTTACAACTTACAATGGGTCATAAAGGTGTATTCCAATTGTCGCCCAGTCTGGTATGCGGTGCGTGTGGTCCAGAACAACCCATTGATCATGAAGGTCTCCTCCACTTTGACACCTTCTGATGTACTCAACTCCTGAACCCGGTCCCTCAACTGTCATTTTGAAGATCAGAGGCTGCTCCTCAGCACCATGCAGTTCCATCCCTGGAACATGTATGACGTGAATGAAAGGTATTGGCAGCTTTGTCTTCAGCTCCAGAAGACCCTCGTAACCCTCTCTAAAGTGTGTCTCCTTCTGTCTTGATTGTGTAATCCAGTCCCGAGTCCTAAAGAAAAGGTCACGTCAGTGTGTAGAGATCTAAAGAAAAATACCTTCGATGGTTTGTTAGAGGTTCAAGTTTTGAGAGTAAACCAGTGTACGAGACTTCTCCTTCTTCCTTGAAAAGTTCTTCAAAGATGAGCTCACGCGCGCTTGAAACTCAATCACTCGTTGATTGGTTCGCGGACTGCTCTTTACCACGTTGCTGACACTAGATCTGGCTCGCTGAACGTTTGAAGCTGACACTGAGGGGCTGACTGGATGCTGATGAACACCTCTGTGAATGAACAACCTTGTAAAAGAAATGTCGTCTGGCAGAATGTAGTACACATAAGCCGGACAAGTGTGCACCAGCAATGGCTCCTCTCCACAATGCTTACATTTTATGCCTATTACTTTGCCTGTCTCAGTTGTCTTTGCCTTCTCCACAGCACCCTTGAAGTGACATTCATTTGCTTTCTTCTCAAAAGCCAAGTAGGGGCAGGTAGGATTGATGCATTGGAGATGTCCGACACATGAACTTCGACTGACTCGCGCCGGAACATGCCAGTGTGTTGTGCTCGGGTGTGTCCAATGGTAGCAGCCATCCTTGCGATTCATCCCCGAGTACTTCTCTGTGCTTTCTGTCTTAGGGGGAAGTTCGTAAATGACATTTCCATTGTATATCTGCGGTAGTTCAGAGACTCGTTTAACTTCAGACGAACCAATGAGATCCTTCCCTATCCTACATTTGTCTGCTCTTAGAAGACACACCAGCATGGATTCCTCACGCTCCTCTGTCCGCAACCTGAACAACGGGCCCTTTGCCGGGCACAATGTGTAAAAGACAAACTGGTTTGATGCATTGCCTTCTGGTAACAACTCCACATCTTCTCCAGAACTCGCAGAAACTGACATCAATTGAACCACATGTATACTGAACCAACAAGGAATGTTGAAAGCAATGTGAAGATCATGTTCAAACACAAAAGCATTTCCATCTTCATCGACTGGGAAATCTTTGTCAATGCCTTCATAGGTAACTCTGGCCATGACAACGCAAGGAGAAAGCTCGGTGGTTTAGGAAAGCAAAGCAAAAGATTAAACACACTTTCCCAAAAAAAAATTACAATCGTTATAATAAACGTGAATACACGTTTGTATATAATTAATTCTATGCTGCCCAGCTCACAGTGTTCTTAATGATGTCCTCTCTAGTATCACCGATTTAATTTAATTTCTACCTTTTATGATTTGAAATATCTTCACATTTACCAATTATTCACATATTTTAAAATAAACCCTAAATATTAATGTCACATTTATTCCGTAGGGTTCACTGTTTTCATTGCGGCTAGGGTTTTTTGGTAGATAGGGTTTACTGTTTCCATTGCGGCTAGGGTTCTTTCAATCTCAGATCTGTTTCCACTGCGGCAGATCCAGAGGGTTTCTTCAATCTCAGATCTCAGAGTTACGGTTTCCACTGCGGCGCCATCCATTTCGACTCGATTCGTGCAGCGCCCAAGTATAACAATGGAGATTTCTGTGCCGATTTAGATTCGGCACCATCCTGCTCAGCCGGCGGCCACAAGGTATGTGTAATTTCTGTATTTTATGATTTGCGCTCAAAGTATTTCTTTTTCCAGAGATATAGGGTCTTCTTATTTGTGCCGACTGAGAGCAACGGCACCATCCTGGTTCAGTCGGCAAACACAAGGTATCGTCGATTTATTTATTTTTTTCCTTGCGGCTCAAGTATACGTGTCACAATGTTTTTTTTCAGAGTTAATGGGTCTTTCCATTTGTGCCGACTGAGAGTGACGGCACCATCCTGGTTCAGTCGGCAAAAACAAGGTATTTTCGATTTGTTTTTTTTTGCTTTCTGGCTCAAGTATTCGTATCACAAGGTTTTTTTTTCAGAGTTAATGGGTCTTCCCATTTGTGCCGACTGAGAGTGACGGCACCATCCTAGTTCAGTCGGCAGCCACAAGGTATGTTCGATATATTTATTTTTTGCTTTCTGGATCAGTATTCGTATCACATTGTTTTTTTTCAGAGTTAATGTGTCTTCTCATTTGTGCCGACTGAGAGTGACGGCACCATCCTTCTTCAGTCGGCAGCCACAAGGTATTTTGAATTTGTTTATATTTTGCTTGCGGCTCAAGTATCCGTATAACAATGTTTTTTTTCAGAGTTATAGTGTCTTCCCATTTGTGCCGACTGAGAGTGACGGCACCATCCTTCTTCAGTCGGCAGCCACAAGGTATTTTGAATTAGTTTTTTTTTTTTGCGTCTCAAGTATTTCTTTTAAAACAGTTAATGGGTCTTCCCATTTGTGCCGTCTGAGAGGGACGGCACCATCCTATCTCAGTCGGCACCATTATCTCTTCAGTGCCGTCTGACAGAGTCGGCACAAACTATCTCAGTCGGCAGGTTTTTTTCTACATCTCTCTGCCGACTGAGAGGGTCGGCAGCATCTAGCTTGAGTCGGCAGCCACAAGGTTAGTCATCTTTGTTTGTTTTTTTATTTTCTCCTCATCAATTGACTTGTGTGTTTCTTTCCAGAGTTTACAAAATGGTGAGAGCTTCAAAACGTCTACTAGAGACTGCGCCTGATGAAGAGCCACGGGAAGAGAAGAGGATATCGAAGCAGAAGCGAGGCAAGAGAGGAGAACCATCTAATGTAGCAAAGGAGGATCCTCCAGTGACTCAGTCTGGAGTAGTAGCAGTTGAGCAAGAACAGCCTCCACCAACAATCACAGATTTCCCGGAGAGCTCGTCGCAGTTGCCTCCTTCATCCGCTGAGGTTGCAGTCCTGAACGAGCAAGTGCAGATGACAGAGGCAGCTGAAGCTAGCGAGGACGACTTGGAGGAGGCAGTCAGCAAAAAGAGAGGCCGCGGGAAAGCTGATTCAAAAGGCAAGAAGGCGAAGAGCGATAAGGAGCCGAAGGAGTTATACAGCATACCGGCTGCATTTGGAGAGCTCAGCAAACCTGCTCGACAAAATTACTATCAAGGGACTTGGTGATCCTCCTGATGTGCCCATCTGCAGAATACATTCCAACGAGGTGGTTCGACGAGTGAACCCAGGGGACTTGGACAGGCTGGTGTCATCGTTGAAGAAGGCTGGTTATCTACGCAACACGGCCTTGTTCATTCTGTCCATCGGAGATCGACTCACTGCTGAGGAGCTATCGGAGCTGTCGAAGGACACGATTCAGTACGAGCAGCACCGGTCTTTCGAGCAAGCTCTTACTCAGCCGGAGTACAAACAGTGGGCTTCAAGGCTCTCAAACAGGAAGTTTAGCTGCTGGGACGGGAACCATAGGCTACAGGCTTTGCAGAAGCTGTACCGAGAGGATGCAGAGGACAACCAGCGATGGGCTATTCGCGTTCGATCGAGTTTCATCTCCACGGAGAACCTCGACATTCTTCAACTGGTTTCGATGTTCCAATCGATTAACATGTGAGTATTTTCTTTTCTTTTTGTTAAGAGTTTAGACTTACAGTTTCGTTGAACAGATCTTCAGCAACATCTGTGGAAACAACGCTACCACATATTCTCCTCGCTGTAAAGGCGGTCTGCACTAGTACAGAAGGAACTCAGAAAATCCTCGAGTCACTCACGGAGGTTGATCGTCTTGAGGTGCGGAAGTGGAAGGAGAGTTCATCAGGAAAGACGGCTTGGCATCCTCTTCCGAACCTGATCTGCGCAAAGATACTTTTCAAGGTAACCTCCGATTTAATTTATAGGAAAGAAATTTTTAACTTGTTCTATGTGCAGAACGAGATCGACGATGATCTCGACAGAGCAGTCACCAGTGCTAAGGGCAATCCACAGGTTGAGGTGAACCTAAAGCTAGTGTACAAGAAGCATGACAAGCGTATGCACAAGTTCCTCTCCATCATAGACCCAGACTTGGGGGAGGAGTGGTTCCAGAAGGTGACAAACATCTCTCATAAGCAGTGTCGCTGGATGGGCATTGAGAAGCTGTATGCGATGTCAAGGGCGAAGATTCCAAACATGCTGCGACTCCGATACCTCAACAAGCTCACCCGTCTCGAATCCAAGGCAGAACAACAGACACTTGGGCTACCGGGCATGCAGGACAAAGAGTGGATCAAGTGGTTCACCTTGGACTTATATTGGAAGGCTGTGCGCGAGGAAGCCATTCAGATCCTTAAGGGGTTGCGAGAGGATGGTGAAGAAGTTGGAACGGATGTCGACTTCATGAGCTGGTTTGACGAGATGAGAATTCGGAGCAAGTGCCTGGTCTTTCAGCCCTTCCATGACTGCATACGGTTCACTTATTCGATGGAGCCGAATGAGTTTCTGGAGCGTGAGGAATCTGCGCGTCGGATGATATGGAGGTAAGCTTTCAATCCAGCATTGCTACTGTCTGACTTTGTGTTGCAGGTTCATACTGGCGAAGCAAATGACACCGTCCCATACGATGAAGCTGTGGACAGATCATACAAGCGAGCCTCACATGTGGTCGAAGAGCAGAGGAGCTCTAACACCGTTCGAACGGGAGCATGTTCCATTCTGGCTCGACTGTCCGTCGCAACAGCCACCAGCTTGGGAGAGCACACTATTCGACATGCACGCCAATGATCTACCAGCGATTGTTTGGGAGCCAGAAGAAGTAGAGGCTATCAAGAAGAGCAAGATGAAGAAGACGGTGCGGAAGACAACTACACCTGCAAAGGGATCGGGAGCGGGACCAAGCTCTTCTACAGCACCTCCGCCGCATTCGACTTTACAATCAATGAGGTACAGCCACTTGTAGCTAGTTTGGACATCAAGGACGACCTGATGACCTTCATCCCGACCCTGGCTGCATCCCGTGGATCCTACGACCTAGCTGTGTGCGACATGGAGGAGATGAGCAGGTCTTTCTTCGAGCCAGGTGCTTCCCAGACAGAGGTGTACACCAAGCTCCGAGAACAGGTTGACAGACTACATACGGTTGAGTCACACACAAACGTTGTTCCAGGAAGTGGTAGGTGAATACGGCTTCAACCTCATCATCCTCGACTTGCCCAATGAGCTTGTATATGGAGGTGCTAGCATCAACAAGGACATTGTGCAGCTAGATCCGGTGAAGTTTGAGGAGGCCTTGCAGTTCAGTGGAATGCACTTGGCAGCGAGTGGTTTCATGGTCGTCTTCGCGAGTTCTCCTTCTGTTTCGGCGGTGATTCAGGCGGCTGCAGTAATCAACTTGGAGGTTGCAGGGACTTACAGCGTCTACCGTGCACGAGGCTGGGGATACCGTGACAAAATTAAGGTAAGCTAGCTATTCAAGTTCAAGTTTAACTTGGTCTATGTGGCAGGATAACTTGTTAGTTCTCTTGGTGCTGCAAAGCTCTGAGAAGAAGTCGAAGAGGCCAAACCCTCTGGCGTTGACGAACACGATCCTCGTCGACACTGCCGACCGTTATCAGGAGGCTTGGTAAGGAAGTGCTTTGCTATGTTTATCCTAATGGAAGATTGTGCAGGATTATGATTCAACCGAAGAGTGTTCGACTCATGCAGCTTTTGATCGAGCGTCTCAGTAGACCTGGCGACCTAGTCTGGGATATTGGTTCCGGAACCGGGTCATCATTGTTAGCTGCCGTCGAGCTCGGAAGGAATATTATAGGAACCGAGAAGAGTTTCGAACTCTCTAGGTTGGCAACAAACAAGCTTGCAGAGAACATTAGACCAGAAGAGTTACCTACTCAAACACCTCCACGTCCAAGCGTAACTGGTGGTTCGAGAACTGCAGCTTTACTTAAGATGAAGAAGAAACTTTAGCTAATGTATATTGAGTAATAAATTAAGCTAATATAAAAAAAATTAAAAAGAAATACAACAGTTTTAATAGAATTCTTTTTTGCCGACTGAGGCCAATACTGCCGACCAGAAAGAATATTCCAAAATATTCTAGAATATTCTTGAATATTCGAGCCCAGGCCTCCTGGGCCCCAAGCCTCCAAAAATGGCAACACTCTTTTCTCGGAATATGGGGGCTGCACGCAAACGAGGAAATTGTATTAGTATTAATTAATTAAAATTTAATTAACTGATAAATATTAAAAACTATGTATTTGAAAAAAACTTATATATACCAAATGGTGTATATAGATGAAATGCATTAATTTTGAAAGTCTTTTTTAATTATATCCTTTAAATACATATAAAATTAATAAAATAATTAACTTAATTAATTATAATTAAAAAAGGGGCTAAATTGTGCCATTGTATTAACCCCGTAGGCTAGCTGCCCTAAGTGTACGTTAAGGAGACACCTTGTGAGAATGGAGCTTGATCAATGGGTCCTCATCCAAATCAATTGCCAAACACTATTAGTTCTTCGCACTACATTGACCTAATCAAATATGTACTTGAATCCAATTACCAAGTCTCGAGTACTAGCTTTCATAAGCTTACGAAGCGAGAAAATTAATTATTATTCTAAGATATTCTATTCATTCAAAACTATCCTCCTTGTATGGTAACACATTTTATAGTTTAACGTTTTCCCTGACGAAGAACAGATTAACTGATACTGTATAATATCTTAGAAAAACTCTCAAAAAATCTTAAAGAAAGTTTGTCTGTAAGTACATTATAAACCCCTCCGGATGAATTTTTCCTACCTTGCTCTCGCTGATGATTTTTAGAAGTAGAGAGGATGCAATTGACCAGTTTTTCGCTGGATTCAGATGCCTAAACCAGTTGATGAAAAGTTTGAATTTTGGGCGGGAAATTAGCGTGGGATCTTTGACTCCGAAAATTCAGGAAGACGAACCAGCTGCCATCGAATCCTCCAGATCTGCTGGAATCTAGTCTTCTCCACATATTCAGCAATTCGTCACTTCTGAACGTAGTTTGCGAGCTTTCAAAGCACGTGGAGATTCCCAAACGTGGGCCTTCCTTGTACGAATTATTAAGAAATATAAAACATGCGTTCTTTATTGTAGTTGATTACTTGTTTACTGCATACCTTAGGTGAAGAAACGAATAAGCATCAGTGGACTGTTGAAATGCCACGTCTTCGTTTACACTTGTTTCAGGGTTCTGCTTTGGTTCTTCTTTCTTCCTGTGAGCGGATCCTTAAGTGCAGCAATGAGGCCACACAGAGCAGATTCAACATTGTCTTCACCGCCATTCTGCACAAGGATTTCAGTAACATCTGCAGGTGTGATTTCGATATCATCTACTACAGACAGAAGTTTCTCAATCTCCCCAAACAGCTCATGCTGTTTGATTCCCAGATGCGTCCATGCTAACACTTGAAGGCCTCGAAGGTGACAAATGAGAGAGGGATCTTCATATCCATCCTTCCAGGTCTTAGCAACGCAGGATCAAGCTTCTCCACATGATTAGTGGTAAATATGATGATTCTCTCACTCCCACAGCTTGACCACAGGCCATCTGTAAAGTTCAATAATCCCGACAATGTTACCGTTGCTTATTCTTTTCTTTTTCTTCTTCTCCGTGTCGTCGCTATGTTCAGCTTCTTCGGCGGGTCTCCTCTCTTCTCGAGCTCGATACTGCAGTCGATGTCCTCTATCACTATCACTGACTTGTTACCTATGTCCATGAGAAGCTTTCTCAGCTGGCCATTGCTTTCAACTTCAGTAAGCTCAAGGTCGTATACATCATACCCTGTGAAGTTTGCAATAGCTCCAATCAGCGAAGATTTCCCAGTCCCAGGCGGTCCATATAATAAATAGCCCCTCTTCCATGCCTTGCCCTGGCGTCTATATATCACAAAGATTAAGTAAATAGAACTTACTTTAAAAATTAGACACTTACTTGTATGCGGCTCCAGCGTTCATAAACTTTGTGAGGTCCCTCATTAGCTTCTCCTTGAGCTCAGAAACCAGAGCCATGCTTTCAAACGTTGATGGGTGCTTGAATGGTACTGACCTCCAGCTCTTAAACGACGATGACCAGTCATGCTGATCTCGCTTAGTATTTGTATAGAGAAGCTTGTCCCGTTTTCGATGCTCCGTCTCCTTGCCACAGTTTTGTATGTGCTCCAAATACAGCGGTAGTACTGTATACTTATGCCTCCGTGCAACTGTGAGTGTGAAAACATTCGTGTTGTCGCCCTTACTTCGTGACCTGTAGTCTACGTAGAAAATATCTGAATTCCTGTTTTTGTCACTCTCTCCGTGGTTATCCCGGTGAATCCACCAGAATGTGACACCCTGAAACGTATCGGCAATTCTCTCCCTATTGGTGAGCTCATATCGAGTCTCGCTCGCATTCTTGGGGCAGTGCAGCGTTTATTTGAGCAAATGGCTTTGCCATATCAGCGTTGTGACGTAGAACTCTGCCTTGTACAGCTGGTTGTCAAAGCCGCCAGAGAATTCGTGAATATGGACATGGACGTAATAGGAAGTCAGCCATCTCATATACTCCCATACAAAATCTAGAATCTCTTTTGGCAGAATACCTCTTATGAAGGCCATAGTCGCCATGAAAAAGCCAATGCTTGCGAATCCATGTCCGCTGAACAATGAATCCATCTAGCCTCTAGCTTCTTGAGTATTTTGCTGTTGTTGCTTGCTAAGTAAGCCCTTGATGTTTCAGGTATCAGCTATACTGGAGGATGGTTCTGCATTTTTTGCAGCTTGTCCCACCTAGCTCAACTGAAATTCAACGATCATAGTCATATTTTATGGCATGTTCAGCCGCCCAAACAGTCGCCACTGTAGCAACTGGGCCAGGTTGGTGGGATATCAGTGTATTTTTAAACGATAGATTAACATTTTTAACAACGTTATTTTCAAGAGATGGTCCTATTGAAAAAGAACAACTTCAAATACATGATTTTATGAAATAAAAACAATCATGTCCTGCTTATGAAAAACTTGTGTCACCACTAATTAAAGAAAGTGATAGTATAATCAATAAAATGGTTCTCACATCAAGTTTCAAAAAAGGACATATTCAAAATACAAATATAGTACGTGAGAGTTGGGAATATAGAATGTGTATATTATATTCTTATATCATCCCCTCCTCTCACAAGGATGGAAAGTAGTTAGGGTTTTTTGGTAAATGAGCCTGAATTCGAAGGAACATTAGAAGGAGGCACCGGTGGATTTATAGGTGACATAATTTATTTATGACCTCGTTACACGAAATGCTTTAAGCATTGCACATGCACAATTTATATAAAATTGGAATTGAATGTTGTGCCGAACCTCATAAACTTACAGCCTTACCTGCCATAACACTCGATATGGTCTCTTCCTTTAGCAAGGAACTTTTGGGTAAACCACATATTGTAAGCTTGAGAAAATGAATAAGTACTAGCTCATCCACTTTGTACTCGATGATGAAAATTATAATGTTGTTGTTGTCCCACTTGTACGCAACTTAAATGTTCTGTAAACTCTGCTCAAACCAATGGAATAATGCTCGTCAAATACTAATCTTAGGACCTAGCATCAATAGCTCGTGGCAAGTGTAATGTAGACACAACTCCAATAACACCGGGTCATGACTATATAAGAGCTTATATGGTGAAATACTAACTAAACTATGTACTTTAAAATATAAGCATATCAGAGAGATAGCAAATAATCATCCCAATCCGAATGTTGAAAATTTATGTATTTCATGATTATTTCTTTGAAAGTTCTGATGAGTTTCCACCAACTACCTATTTGAGGATAATAAGTACTTGTGAAAGTGTGGTGTATTCCCAGTTGAGATGTTAAGACACAAAAGTCTTTAGTCATAAATGCAAGATCATTATTTAAGAGAATGTGCTCTGGACAAAAATAACTTGATTAAGGAGAAATAGCTAACAACAAAAGTAATCACACTAGCAAGAGCACCAACTTCCACCCAATAAGTTATGCAATCAAAAGTGATAATAATACTCATTATTAGAAATCAATTGTGGAAAAGGTCCCATCAAATCAAAACTTCACCAACTCAAATGGATGAAAACTATAATGGACTCAATTGTCCTTTTGAAGTACAATAGAGAGTATTACGAGCTTGGCACCACACATAACTATGCACATACCAAATCACATCTCTTCAATAAAAAATTTGTGTAGCTTCTTAATCACACAATAATGTCCCATGTGCCTATCGAGAACAGGAGAGTCATGGTAAGTGTGGAAGAAAGACCAAAGGCACCACAATTACAAATGATTATCTGGATCAATCCCTACAAATAAAGAAAGTCATCTTGAAGGTGGTATTGAGAATGTAAGTGCTTGAATAGCAAGTCATTAACAAGTAATACATGATTCTCAAACCTATCACGAAGCCTTCGAATCCATGGCCTAACCTTTTAAACTTCACAAACCTTATATAAAGAAGGCAAATCCAACTTTGCACTTTGCAAATATTAAATGTCAAGCATAACAATTGTTAATGGCACCGAATCTTTGTTCAGAAAATCCATTGATGTTGAAACAACTAACTTTTTAAAAACAAATGAAGAGAGAGAAGGTGGAAGAGAAGCTCGAAAAAGAGTGTCAACATCAGCCATGAAACTCCCTAGGCAATAAACAACTTCAAAGTTATAAATTTAAAGTTTCAAGGCCCACCAAATAGTACAGTTAACCAAGTTTTTTCGCTTCAATAACAAAGTGACCATAAATAATCGCCTTCCAATAGCGTCCGAGAACCATGTAAGTAGGCATGGAGCTTCTCAAAACCCCAAACTGCGCTAGACACTCATTCTCTATCGTGGAGTAGTTCACCTTTGTTGGTTCAACGTACGACTATTGTACGTAATGGATGACGTTAACCAAGCTCCTACTCTCCTGCATCAACATGCCCCCAACGGGATGACGTTGACTAGGCTCATACTCCATCAACACTCCCCCAATGGGATGACACTGACCAGGCACACTCATACTTTCCTACATTAACACGCCCTTGAGACCAATGTCAAAGCATCCATGTGCAAGATGAAGGGATAAGTGTAACAGAACTAAAGGAGTCGTCAACATCTCCTTAAGATCTGCAAGCGCCTACTTGCAATCCTTAACCAAACTATAGATGATGTTAATGACTTCAGTAATGCCTACAACGGTGCAATACGATTAAAAAAGTAACAAAAACAACCAAGATAGTACACACACTTCGATGTAGGAAACTTCAGAACTACAACAAGTTTATTAGATTGACTTGCAAACCTTCACAGAAAATGTGGTAGTCAAGTAATGGTGTTCTTGGATTCAAAACACACTTAAATTACTTTATCTTCAAACCAACTTTTTACAACCGATTCAAAACCTTGTGTATATCATAGACATGCCTCCATTCCTTTTGAATGGATTACAATTGTTGATAAAGTCGGAAATCACCTTTAACATATCATAAAAGAACCTCGTTCATCATATGTTAGAAAGTCGCTAGAGCATTGTTCAAACTAAAAGGCATCACTAAGAACTTATATAAGTCAAATGGTGTCCGAAAAAACAGTCTTGGAATGTCCATGTTGGCCATCAAAACTTGTCAATATTCAAAGGCGAGATCTAACTTGGATCAATGGCTCTACCCTAATCAATCCAAAAGATCTGCAATATGAGGAAAGTAGATAAAACATCTAAAATAGTCACATCGTTCATAGGCGATAATCGATACAAACCGAATGCTCTCATCCAACTTCGTCACAAGATAAGAGTTGCACGCCTAAGGTGTTAGAGTTTTAACCCGAAGGGTTAACGTGGCTACGTGGCGCCAAGTGGCCATGTCGTCATCACCCTGTGTGAGCAATGCTAAGTTTTCCAAGATATCCCTAAGAGTCTGAGTCAAAGGCCCAATTAAGTAGAAGACTTAGAGTCCTACCCTAAGTCCTCTAAAATGACCATCCCCTGAACCCTAGAGGATAACAGAGTAGACTTTAGGATCCTGTTTTAGTAGACCTAGACATGCTCATGCCCTAACCTCATTAAGGAGATGTGCCTTACACATACCCCCGTGACAGAGCTAAAGCATCGTCACTTACCCCTTGAGGAATCACCCTCATCCAGGAGTACAACCCCTTTAGGGCGACAAGGGGTACCCTGAACACGACTAACCCTTAAGGGTTTGAGTGGCCAAGTCATACCCTAGACCTAGGGCTAGTACTTAGTGAGGACACGAGTATGCGCCGTAGGCGGACACGAGTGTTCTGCTAAGCAAACTCCCTAAGGCTAGGTTTGGATAACTTAAGTACATGACCTTGCGAGTGCTCATGAAAGGGCTCTAACAGCTTAGGTTGTTCAACCCCTGGATTCCAAGGAGAACACTCCCCTAGCCAAGTGTGCCAAAGCACACCTAGTTACAACCTAACCTCCCTTGAGCGGATGCCCAAGGCTTAGCACCCTAGTGCAAGCACAAGCATGCCTGTTTGTAGAGTATCCAACCCCTTGGCGACAAGCCCATGACACAACCCCAAAGGGCATGCCTCGGGCATTGTATCGTATGTTTAGCCCAGTGTCACATCTCCATGTGACACTGCCTTCCATGTGTGGCTATCATGCCATAGCCCTTAGATTCAAGAGTTGCACCAAGTGCCACAAACGTGGCTCCTAAATGCCAACTCTAGAACCCCTCAGTGAACCCTCAGGAACTAGGTAACGTGAACCTGTCAAACAAGATCCCACGCCCACAGTTGGACAAGGACACGATGTGCCTTGCTTGGCCGTGAGTGCTACACCTAGCTTGACGTGGAGGAGGAGGCTGGAGACAAGCCTCACCTCTGCCTCTTGGAACGTGCATCCGACAAGACCTCCCAGGCATGGATTCGCCAACGTTAAGGGTAAGCTACCCCAAGGTGGGACGTACCCCTGTCATCTGGAAGTTAGGGCGGCACAACAGAGGGTTGTGCCTTGACGACACAAGCTAGAGCTTGCACCGGGAGAAGAGTAACGAGCTCAGTCATGAACCCAGAACCCTCACTCCTACATACTCTACCTTATTTATGTGACAGAGCGCCCCCCCCCCCCCCCCCTGTTTTCCTATTTACATAAGTGGGCTGGCACGGAATCTCATTCCTAGAGGAAATATACTTGGTGAGTAATTAATGACTCATTAACCCCTAAACCTTAAATTTGAGGGGTTTAGGGCGTGGGGTTAGGGCAACCCTAGGGTTAGGTCAAACTTTACCCACCGACATGCCAAACTCACGAGTTTTCTAGATGGAAGTGCTAGCTTCACCTAGAGTTTCTTGCAAATACTTAATAACACCTAGCCGGACCATCACTAAATATCCAAATGCACTAGGCGAACCTATTTTTTCTACACCTAGGGCTTATCAACATAGTACAGTAGATAACAACAATCAACCTCCAAAGTAAAAGGTCGAGTCATAATAAAAATTATGACATAAGAACTTTGAGATTACTAAATAACATTCTTCTTTAACATCTTTTTAATATTTACATGTAAGATCTTGAGCTCCTTTGGTGATCAATGCTGAATAGGTACCTTGATTGGCTTAACATCCTTAGATAGAATAGGGTGATGTGTTGTAATCTTGATCCCAAAGGACAAGTCAAAGTCAAAGAGATCAGTATACTTCTTCTTAAGCTAATCAATAATTGCATCACGATAATTATTTAAGGGGTCTAAAGAAGAGCATGAAGAAAAGACAACATGAAGTAAAGGTGAAACAAAAGTGATTAAAACAGAGATAAAAACAAATGTATGAAGTGGAATAAAGTTATAGGAATTGAAGAAGAATGAAGGAGAGTCAAACAAGAGGGATACTTTTCAAAGTTACACTTAACATAATTATGAATTAATCAATCCATATCAAGAATAAGGTCAAAAGCTTGACTCAACATCACCCACAAAGATTGAAATTCAAGTTCACGACTATCCACACAATTAACTATGTCAGTCTCATCCCGTAAACAAGCATGAGTGTGTTTGTTATCATAAAGAATGAAGACTGGTTTTGCCACACGGCGCAAATGAAGACGCTAATGTGTAGTAACAAATTAAAAAATAAAAGACAAACTTGAGCTTATATCAATAAATACTAAAAGAAAACCAAAATGTGTCATGAAAAATAAAAATTAAATGAATTGTTACTGAGTGCACTCTCAAAAGAAAGATAAAGGAGTCATCAACTTATTTGCATGAGGACCCTCCTTTAATGTGCAATTCTTCATTTTTTACATCAAAAACTTCCATTGTAATGGCACCAACTAGATGTTGTTGACACCAAGGCCTCCACCCTGAAAATGGAAGATGTCAATCGGGTTTGGGAAACGTTGACAGCAATGATACGTGTGTTTAATCTTATTACACACCCAACAACGGATTGCATGTCCAAGTCTACGACCCTAATCTTGTTTTGGTACACGGGCATCAATAGCATCAATCTTCATTGGAGTAGGGCCATCCCAACATGAAGTGGAACTAGAACACACAAAGTTGCAAGTGGGAGAGGCAATATCTCATATCATTATGCCAGCAGTAAAGCATTATCAAGGGTCATTGCATCATCGACTCAAATGGCTCTTGACGAATACAATGCAATTACTGAAAAGCATCATCACAGTCGTTAACATGTTCAAAATGCGCATTTTAAGACCACTGAAAGAGTACTCTAATCCTCACAAGTTGCTACATCTAGACATTATACCGTTGCAATGCCGTCCCTTGAAGACAAGTAAGGAACTCGTGTAAATACCAAGAGGAATGATATGTGGTGATCATTATAAAGTGATTAAACTAATGATATACATCATCCCTAAGACTTCCATAGAAGAAATAAGACCGAACTTGAGAATTTCGTAACAAGAGCATGAGGAGTAGTGCCATGTGTTATGAATACCGTCATTAATTGAGTCTGATTGTTCAACTGCACTGCATAGCATATAGCAATTACATAAGTAATTACTCCATAAACAAAAGATTCTCTTGTTGTGCAACTATGTAAAAAATAAATAAATAAATCTATATAAGTATGAGACATATTTAAACAATGGAAAAACTAGATTTAAAAAGACAAGAAAGATTTAAAAAAAAAAACATAAATCCGAGCATTCCATGAACAACTAAAAATGCCCTTCAACTCTACCAACGTGAGATATTAGAATATAAAAATATCTAAAACCCTAGCTTATATATAAGAGTGAAATTTATCAGAGATTATAAATTATGAAAGCATTAACTTTGTTGTAAATAAATACTTAAGTGAATCTAAATTTTATAATTTATAAAAATTTATAAGTTATTGGGGATAAGTTATCAGCATCGATGTAGAAAGACTATTTTAAATTTAGATAGTAGTAGCAATAGATTCAGCCCAAAAAGTAGCAAGCAAACCCAAACCTGTTGGAATTGAGCATATTACAATGATTCACGCTCCAGCTCCTTACCTTCTGCTCTTAAATCAATACAAGGTAAAGCTATACAAAAGTACCTACCATGAGCATGTTGGAATAATATCCTATATAACATGAAAATGCACAGTAACAAATCGATTAAAAACATGGAAATTGTATGGACATTAATAAAAATATTGTATACAAACATACTTGCGATCGGCTAGGCTAATACTAGCAACATTCATTTCAATCTCTTCATTGCACCATCAATGAGTTCTTCCATGGTGTTCGTATGCCTAGTTAAGCCAAACTCTCCAGAAAAAGTGTAAAAGTTCTCCACATCTGATATAGTATCCCTCATTTCTCTTAGATTAACTTGAAGTTTAGTATCTTTAAACTCGGTAATCCAGCTCCCGTCCTTCGACATAAGCACAGTAGCAAGCTCGACAGCATACCTTCTCACACGTAACAACTTGTTTAAAGGCGGAGGTCTTGAAACAATCCCTGTTATTCTCTCGGCTAGTGCTCTAACTTCAACCTCTAACTCGTTGCTTTCAAAATATGGTACTGTTGCTGCAGCAGACCTAAAGCCGCCTCCAGCTCCTTACCTTCTGCTCCCATAATGAACCTTAATACCTGTCAATAATATGCTTTTAATGTTAATCATACTTATTATTGTGTGTTAAACTAATGACCTTTGGAGTTGAAGTAGCAATCTGCCTTGCTTCACTTTCATCTAGATACATGCAAAGGTGGCGGAGAATCTTGGCCGCCCGCATTGCTAGTTTAGATGGGGAGTTTAGTTTTGTGATTATCTCCTTTAAGGTCTTCTCATCGCCTCCACACATTCTAAAGCAGTTGTGAGGGCTCCTCAACGCCAGAATACTCAATGCTTCACCCGCCTTCACACACAAGCGAAGCTCTTGGTGTGTTGTTCCTATACAACCTTAGAAATTATACAAGTTTCTACACATGTTCATATATCATATACATACGTGCGTATATATGTGTACCTGAAAACAAGAACAATTCCAAGATATTTCTGATGATTCCGCCAGTACTTCCTATGTTCTCTCGTAGTGAGTTCTCTAGAGCAAGATTGAAAAATATCAATTGTTGTTTCTCGAAGAACAGGAAAAAGTTGACAATACTCAAGAATATTCCTCAAGTTCCGGATTGTAAACACTACACTGGCTACGTCTTCACGCAGTACTCTACCTGGATAACCAGTTGTCATTGCAAATAGTCTTAGAAGTTGAAGAGATTTCTTCACTACCTTGCACCTGCACGCACACACGCATATGTAAGTTCAGGATATGCACAGATATTGTAGACATAAAGAAAGCTACCTATTTGGCTGCTCGAGTTCCTTGCCGCTTTTGAGTTCAATCAAGCCCACTAGAATCGGAAGTAATCCTTCAGTGTTTGCAATTTTCACACAGTTTCGATGCTCTACAGCTATTCTTTTGAGAATGCAAAGACCAAGAAGCTGAAGATCTTCATCAGCACC
Source organism: Selaginella tamariscina (assembly GCA_003024785.1). NCBI lineage: Eukaryota > Viridiplantae > Streptophyta > Lycopodiopsida > Selaginellales > Selaginellaceae > Selaginella > Selaginella tamariscina. The sequence continues at coordinate 83,968 of PUQB01000409.1, forward strand.
TGCTATATAGAAAATTTCATTGTCTGTGTGTGTGAGAGAGAGAGAGATTATGCATACTAGAATATGGTGTAAGGAGTGAGACTATGTTTTCAAGAGCTCCAGCAACTGCAACAATCCTGAAGGAGAGACTCCTTTGACGTGCAACATGGGAAATGATACATGCTGAGACTAGACGAATCTCTCTTTCACGATCCTCTTTCCAGTTAAGCATTTCGATAAGCAGCTTGACTACTCCAGGTGTAGTTCCAATCCGTCTCGTTGTCTTGTCTGCGTCTTTCCGGCTCAGAAATCCCAATAGGAGCGATGCCCCTCCTAGCTGCTCTTTGGCATCATTCTCCTGATTTATAAATATAATTAAAAAATCAGAAATGTTCAAGGTAAGGGTAAAAGTAAACAGTTATTGACATAGCAATTACCTGTATATCATCAATTGCATAAGTGAGTAAATCCATATTCAGTCCATCAAAGACACTACCTTTCAGACATATAGAATACACTTCGTAAAAGAACCTCTTGATGTTACCAAGTTGGTCACACTTCAGCCGATCACATTTGTGTTGACACTCAAGACTAACATTTGCTATTATTTTCTTATAGCTCATCTGATATTCCCAGTAACCTCGTTGAATGATGAAAATTACTGTTTCAGCTAACACAAGAGAATAGAAGATTTTGATGGCATCTTCCTGATTCTTGTTGACATGATGGGTAGGCTTTGGCTTGATAAACCTTGCAACTGATAATCCAATACAAACAAGGGCTGATCCAAGCTGCATGTATATTAGTTAGTGTATATTGAAATGTCTTAGTATATATATATGTACTCTACTTAGATTATCCCTGTATATTGGTTAGCTTAGGACTGAATCAGAAACACTATACACTTTTGTCGACCCTACGTTTAAGCATTAATTTTACCTGCATATAATATAATAACAAGCTGATCCGATCGGCAGTGAGGAATGTTGCATACGGCACGACGAATACCTTATGCTGATTAACTTCTGTGTCCTTGTCCTGGTTACTTCTTCCTTGATATTCATTCTGGTTAGCAAAGATGATGGACTTGGTGTGATCTAAAATGGACTTTGCTCGATCTTTAATCGAGAGTCGCGGTGCTGCTTGTTGCCATTCCAGTTCATGACTCCGGCTGAAGATCCGAGTACCTTCCATGGCAAATGGATTGTATATACAAATGAATTTAGACTTAATAAGAATAATAATGTTTTTCTGCATTATATTTGACACTTACGATATACAAGAACATACCTTCTGTAAGAAGCAACACTGAAATGACCCAGAAGTCATCACTTTCAAGGCTGCTAACAAAGCCTCCCAACAAAACAACAGTTGCCCATACAAATGCCAAGACGCCTAATCCACTTGCAGCCTTTTCAAGTATAGCAAGCCTTAGAGCTACAAGCACAAGTGCACTTTCAGGCATTGGTATAAACACTTCAGAACCGTGTTCTTCCTCTTCTTGTTGTACAGATGGGGAAAATGGGGACTTAATAATTTCTGAACTTATGTTCTCATTTGATTCAATGTCGTAATTTGCCATGTATGCGTAAATTGTGAAATTACCACTCCGGTACGAATAACTTAGAGATGAACTTTTGAGTTTTATAATATTCGTTTAATTTAGAAGAATACACGGAAGCTGCAGGATTTACACCATTTAATTCACTTACGTTAAAAGAAATCATTTTGAATTTTTGATTGGGATTTTCTCCACGGAAGCGGAATATGAGGGCTGCACGCAACCCAACGTAGAAATTGTATTGGAACGCTTTCTCCTATTTTGTATTAGTGGTAATTAATTAACTGATAAATATTAAAAACCATGTATTTGAAATTACTTATACATGAAATGCATTATTCTTGAAGGTCTTTTTAATTTAGATTCTTTAAATAATAAACTCATTAAAATAATTAACTTAATTAATTATAATTAAGGGGCTGGATTATGAAAACTAGCCATTGTTTTGACCCCGTAGGCTAGCTGTCTTAAGTGTACGTTAACAGTGCATATGCCGATCTGATTCATCAACAGATATCCTTAAATTTAAAGCTTACGCAGGCATGCAGTTAACTCAGCAATTTAAATAACGCAATATAAAATGTAAAGATATTATTTGTATGCATTCAACTAGCTACTGTTTTACGTTATGTTGCATGCATGCTTGCAACTGTGACGTGGACAAAATTATCTAAAACTTGAGATATTACACCTGTATTTTAATTACTTGTCCAAATTTTTAATAAGCATGTAAACTTTCATGTTAGCCGCCACATTGCATTTAATAGTCGGCTATACACCAGGTATTATATCATTGCATGCTTTTAAATATGTCTTATCAGTATCTTGTCTAGCTTATAGCCAGGTTGTGTCTGTTTAAATTTTTAATTTTTTTTGCATTCGTCGATGGCAATCCATCCTTGGCCGGGTGGAACAACGTAAGGAGAGAGTAGTACACATGCAAACACGGATATAACATACTGTGAAATAACAATTTATTATTCTAATTGGCGTATTGCAATTGCATAATCATTCCTCGTAATGAAATTTTCTAACAAACCTAAATTATAGACACCTGTACAATATTAAAGTGCATAAAGAGGATTCTTCAATATATTAAATTGTCATATTTAATTAAGTTAGTTTTGAAATAAAGTTGTTAAGTTGAGTTTTGAATTGCTTTTAGTAAATATAAAATAATCATTTTATAAAATTTAATAATAAATAGCTATATATTTTTAAAAATATTTATATTTGGGAAAATTCCCATATGCCCCTGCTAAATTCATAATTCTCCATCTGTCCCTCAAATTTCATATATTCCCTATATACCCTGTGGTTGGGTGACCACTAGGGGCATGCTGAGTCATATGGAAAACAAGGGAAACGGAAGGGAAACGAAAATGAAATCAAATTAATTAAAGTGGAGTTATGCATGCCCGATGGTTATGCCCAAGTCCATTACATCTGTGCAATGGAATGGACGCTTTTCTCTTCCTCAATCCTCTGTTCGAACCCGTTTCTTCCTTGGTCATCTAGGGGGCGTCGTGTAGCAGGTGGGAGCAATTCTCTAGAAGACAATTCTCCCATGTCAAATGGGAAAATTGTTTTGGGCATATGCAAACTTGAACGCATGAAGTGTGAAACACATGTGCACTCTTAATTGAACTTGGATACGTTGATGAAGCAACGCTGCTGGTGCATGGCAGCATGGAACCCCCATATGTTGCCCCTCAAGACATGTATAAGTCTGGAGTCGAATATTAACAATGCGAGCATTCTGTGGTGTTTGCACTTGAAATACTTCAGCATTATGCACACAGTAATGCCTCCCTTTTGCAATGCTTGCTTGCACAGATTTCTCTGTATTTGGAACCAGCGTCAAATCATTGGCATGCTCCAAAGCTTTTTCAGCTATCATTCTACTCTCATAAAACCAGCTCATTATCTTATCTTGAATAAGGTGTAGCATACCCATAATAAGCATCTCCCGTGCTTCTAACAACCAAGCATTCAAAGCTTCAACAACATTGGATGTCAAATGCCCAAACTGTTGACCTTGAAAGTAGGCAGTGGCCCAATGTTCCAGTGATGATCTTTCAACCCAAGCTGCAGCAAGAGGAGCTTGAGATCTTATCTCATTCAGTGCTTCAGCATATGCTCCTTCCATTGAAGCCCGAGCTGCTTTCCAAAGCAAGGTTACCAAATCCCCACTTTTGAACTCCCTTCTGAAGTTCTCAGCAAGATGTCGCATGCAATATCCATGAGAAACATCTTCAAAAACAGCAAGAACACCTTCAACAATCCCCTTCTGTCTGCTAGATACAAATGTCAATCCTGTTCGCAAGTGTATTGACAAAGAATGCTTCAGGTTATGAAGAAACCATTTCCAGTTGTCAACATTCTCATTATCAATCACTCAAAAAGCAATAGGAAACAAGGCCCTATTTGTTGTCGTTGTCAATAAAATGCCCTTGTATTTGCCCTTTAAATGAGTCCCATCCACAGCTACATGCTTCCGACAATGCTGAAATCCCATCAAGCAAGCAGCATAAGCCAGAAACAGCTTGAGAAGCTGTCCATCATGAGTTCTTTGGATGTTTGCAACTGATCCAGGATTGCTCTCCACCACCTTATCACAAAAACTCCCCAGTTTGGAGTATGCAACATCATCATCACCCTGGAACTAAGTTAGAGCTCTCTCCTTTGCTCTCCAAACTGTTCTGTAAGATACATGAACACTGTCATCCCTTCTCACATCATCAAGAAGATCCTTTGGATTGTAGCTTGGTTGATCCTTGAATTTGGAGATGTACTTGCTTGCTACTCAGCTAGAGCTTGCTTCTTTGTTGGTCAAGTCACTAATTCCACTGCATGTGTGTGGTCTCGAGAGTTCTGATGGTAAACTCTTTCCCTCCGGGCACACTAGCTGCATGAAGCCTCCACACGAAGTCAGCCTCCTTGCATCCAACAGTGTACCTCTTGGAATCTGATTTCACAATGCGAATTTGCATCATGGATGCAACACAATGCTCTTTCACAGCATACTTGAGTGATTCGATTGAATCAAAACAATCGCCAACCTGAAACAGTGCCATAGATGTAAACAACAGATTTAGCCATGATCAAACTTTCCAAATGACTTAGCAATCCCCTGTTGACTCAGCATGCCCCTGGTGAGTCACCCAAACCCCAGGGGTATATGGGGAATATATGAAATTTGAGGGACATATGGGGAATTATGAATTTAGCTAGGGGCATATGGGGAATTTTCCCTTATATTTTTCAACTTAAACTAGTGCACATGCCCACTTGGTAAACTAAATTATTTAATAATAATTTATTAATTAACGAACTCGAGTTTATTCTTAAATTAAACCTTTAACCTAGCTGTAATCATGAGTTTATCCTTAAGTTTGTAAGTTTATTCATTATTATTTTTAACTTGGTGAGTTTATTTCTAATTGAATCCTTAATATCTTTAATATAATAAATTTATTCTTAAGCTGAATAATTATCATCCTTAATCTGGTGAGGTTATTCTTAAGTGTTTATGTTTAGGCTTAAGTTACTTTATTTAAATTCTTTTTTCTCAAATTATTGTGTAACTTATCTTAACTTTCTTAAGTTATTATGTGTATGTTCTCTCTTAAGTATGTGATAACTTAACTCTTTCTTCCCTAGTTGAAATAGGGTGCGTGTCACAATCTTGGCCCTAGATGACTAGTCGAAGTTGAAAAAATTAACATATTTCTTCTTGAATTGATTAACGACTGTAGCACGACGATAATTTAATGAATCAAAAAGGGAAAAGAAAAACATGAAGGGAAGATGATTGAAAGTAAGGGTGAAATAAAAATGATGGAAGTAGATGAATAAAATGGAATTATCATAGTTTTTACTATGACTCGACCCTTTACTTTGGACGTTGATTGTTACTACCTATTGTACTATGTTGATGGACCCTAGATATAATAGGAAATAGGCATGCTTAGTGCACTTGGGTATCTAGTGATGATCCGGCCGAGTGTCATTAGATATTTGAGGAAACTTTAAGCGAAGCTAGAACTTACCTTATAAAAACCCACCCTTAATTTTGATGCCCCAGTTAGGCTGATTGGTTAATGTAAATAAATTCGACATGTTTAGTAGGGTTAGGAACACCCTAGGATTGACCTAACCCTACCCTAACCCCCACCCCTTAGGTAGGGTTTTAGGGTTAGAGTTAGGCTAAGTTAAACACTCTCTCATTAACTTAATAAGGGGCTAGCTAATTTCGTGCCAGTCCACTTACACATTCAGGAAAAGAAAGGGGGGGGTCCTATATAAGGTAGAGTATGTAGGAGTGAGGGTTCTTGGGTTCATGACTGAGCTCATTACTCTCTCCCGGTGCAAGCTCTAGCTTGTGTCATCAAGGCACAACCCTTTGTTGTGTCGCCTTAACTTCTAATGATAGGGGTACGTCCCACCTTTGGGGTAGCTTACCTTTAACGTTGGTGAATCATGCATGGGAGGTCTTGTGAGAATGCACGTTCCAAAGGCAGAGGTTGAGGCTTGTCTCTAGCCTCCTCCTCCACGTCAAGCTAAGAGCAACACTCACAACTAAGTAGGGCACATTTGTGTCCTTGTCCAACTGTGGTTGTGTATTCTTAATTGACAGGGTTTCCTTACCGAGTCCTGAGGGATAATTGAGGGGTTCTAGAGTTGGCATTTAGGAGCCACATTTGTGGCACTTGGTGCAACTCTTGAATCTAAGGGCTATGGCATGATAACCGACATCGTGGAAGGCAGTGTCACATGAAGATGTGACACTGGACTAAATGTCGCGCGATACAATGCCCAAGGATGCCTTTTGGGGTTGTGTCATGGGTTTGTCGCCAAGGGGTTGGATACTCTGGTAAACATGTATGTTTGTGCTCGCACTAGGTGTTAAGCCTTGGGCATCCGCTCAAGGGAGGTTAGGTTTCGTAACTAGGTGTGCTTTGGCAAACTTAGCTAGGGGAGTGTTCCCCTTGGATTCCAAGTGTTAAACAACCTAAGCTTGATAGCATGAGCCTTTTCGTGAGACATTCATAAGGTTATGTATTTAGGGTTATCCAAACCTAGCTTTAGGGAGTTTGCTTAGCAGAACACTCGTGTCCACCTACAGTGCACACTCGTGTTTTCACTAAGAAACTAACTCCAGGTCTAGGGTATGACTTGGCCACTCAAACCCTTAGGGGTTAGACATGGTTTAGGGTACCCCTTGTCGCCCTAAAGGGGTTGTACTTCCGAATGAGGGTGATTCCTCAAGGGGTAAGTGACAATACCTTAGCTCTATCATGGGGTATGTGTGAAACACATCTCCTTTGTGGGGTTAGAGCATGAGCCTATTTAGGTATACTGGGACAAGATCCTAAAGTCTACTTGGGTTATCCTCTAGGGTTCAGGGGATGGTCATTCTAGGGGACTTAGGGTAGAACTCTAAGTCTTTTGCCTAATTAGGCCTCTGAGTCAAACTCTTAGGGTTACCTTGAAAACTTAGTGTTTCTCACACAAGGTGATGATGTCGAATGGCCATTTGACAATCATGTGGCCCTTCGCGTTAAAACTCTAACAGAATAGAAGAAAGAGGAGGGAGAGTCAAACAAGGGGGAGACTTTTTAAAGTCACACTTGGCATGATTGCGAGTCAACCAATCCATATTAAGAATAAGGTGAAAAGCTTGACTCGGCACCACTTGCAAAGATTGAAGCTCAAGCTCCCGATTGTTCACACGAACAACAACGTCAACTTCATCCTGTGAACAAGCATGAGGTGTACGTTGCTATACAGAATGAAGACTGGTTCTACCGCACGACGCAAATGAAGATTGGTTCTACCGCACGACGCAAATGAAGATTGGTTCTACCGCACAACGCAAATGAAGGTTGCAACGTGTAGCAACAGACTTAGAAATAGAGGACAAACTCGAACATGTATCCATCAACACTGAAAAGAAAACAGATGTGGCGTGTGATTAAATTGAGCTTGAAAAGTGAAGACCAGATGAACTAGTGCTGAGTGAACCCTTTGATGATACTCCCGAAAGAAAGAGGAGGGATCACTAACTTATTCGCACGAGGACCCCACTCTACTCGTGCAATTTGTCATTTCCCGGGAGATCCACCGCATCAAGACCTTCTACTGCAGTGGTGCCAATTAGATGTTGTTGATGCTAAGGCCTCCACCCCGGAAATGGGGGACGCCAATCGGGAAATCGTTGGCAGTGCTGATACGTGTGTCCAACCTCATCACACGCCCAACAACGAACTACACGTATGACCTTGTCCACGGGCCCAACCTTGTGTTGGTACACGAGCAGCAATACATCAACCTCCATTGAAGCAGGACCATCCCACATAAAATGAAACGAGAGAACGTGAAGTTGCAAGTGGGAGAGATGATGACTCATATCGTTGTGTTAACCTCAAAGCATCATCAAGAGTCACTGAAGCTAGTGCATGCACAAGCCCCACAAGGTCTTAACGAAGTGTTAGCCACAACATACCTAACTTGATGTGTTCCGACATGTTAAGCTTTGCACGCAGCAAAAGGCTTCAAAAGCGAACACCAAATTGCATCACTGACTCAGATGGCTCCTGACGAATACGATGCAACTGCTAAAAAGCCCAAATACATGTTTGAAGATCTCTGAAAGAACACTCTAATCCCCCGAGTTGCAATGTCTAGACATTGTACCATTGCAATGCCATCCCATGCAGACAAGTAGCACTATCCCATGAATGATATGTGATGACCACGGTGAAGTGGTCAAACCAATATACATATCATCCCCAGGATTTCCGCGAAAGAAATTTGGTCGGACGTGAGGATTTGCAGTAGAAATAGGAGGAAAAGTACCATGTGTTGTGAATGCTCATTAACTGAGAGTGATTGTTCAGTTGCATCCACATGACATCCAACAATTACATGAGTAGTTGCTTCACATATGAAGGATTTATCTGTTGTGCATCCATGGACGAAAAGAGAAGGAATAAAATCTATAAGGAAAGAATAAATCTAAACAATAGAGAAGCTAAATCCTAAGAAGATTAAGAAAATATATAAAAAAGACACAAATTCGAGCGCTCTTTAGGACAATTAAAGGTGCCCCTCACCTCCACTAATGTGAGAGCTCATAATATAGAAATGTATATATCATTACTGCAAGAACCCTAACTTATATACAAGAGCGAGTGGTCTAAATTGAAACCAATTAACGATTATCAAAATCACTACGTTAATAATAGTGTATGCACATGCAGCTATACACATGGATCTTACAATATAATATTTTAAATTAAAATATATAACATATAATTTAAAAATAAAAAATACTCTCTTTCTAAGCATATAATACGAACGTTTTTTTATTACATGCAGCAGATCTGAATAATTTAGAGAGTTTATAATAATAGACCCCTCTAATAATGAAGACCTTATTCTTACAGCGAGAATTGGAAGCAAATTTTTTTTGTAATTATGCTTAAGTCTTAATTTAGTGCTATCTCACTAGAAATTAACTATTAAAATTTAATATTACTTTAACTTAATAATATATAGGAATTCACTTTAACTTAAAACTAAATAAATCAATTATATTAAATGAACTTTGCATATATATGCATGTTTAACTTAATTGTATTACATGTCAATTAGTATCTCGTGCCTCTAATAACCTTATTAAATTGTTTCTTACTTTTTGAGCATGTCTAAGTATTTATTTAGAAATTTTTAAATAAGTTAAATAAGTCAATCAAAACTGCAAATATTCGACCATTATATATATAATATATATTACATATATTATATACTTAAAAATATATCAACTAGTGTTACAAATGTTATAAGATAGAACATACTCTATCTTATAACATTATAACAGTAATTGTATATATTATTCAATGTTTCTAAACTTAATATAATGTGTATATATTGAATATTATGATATTTCATAGAAGTTAAATAATATGATTAAACTATTACTTCAACGAGTGAGTACCATTGTTTAGGAAGAAAAGAGACGTCGTTTATTTAATTTAGTATAGTTTGAAGTAATTATGTTTAGTGTAATTAATTTAAAATTATTTTGTAACTCTTGCAAATGTCTCAATTTGTATGTAGTGAAATAAATAAAAATCATAAAATGATTAATATACTTATGCATTATATTGTATTATCAACATGCATATATCACATATGCATTATCAGACTTTCAAGTAAATAAGAGGAATATGCAAGATATGCTTGTGACTTTTAAAGATCATTCATTATCAAAACACAAAATAAATGTAATTTTCTATATATTTATTTATTTCAATTGCATATATATAAGTTATCATGTCCAGTATTGTGTCACACACATGAATCTATCATTAACCGTGGTGGATTTGAATTGGGGACTAATAATGTTTCATTAGGAATTTCCATGGAAACTCAAGTAAGTTGCTTACATAATATAATGTATTTTATTTTATAGTATAATAAACATGACAATATAACATTATTATTATTTATATTAATATATATCATAAATACAAGAGTATAATTATTTATTAAAATGCTCAAGGTTCAAACCTCGTGCTAATTTGACACACCTTTCACATTCTTATATTTCTTAGTAAAATAATACATAATACTTAATAAATATTAATAGTGTTTTAAATAGATATCGAGCATATTTCAATAGTTCACATTAATTATATCTATTCATATATAGAAAGAAACAAATAAAAATTATATATTTTTAATTTAAACAATACTAAATAAATAATTAATAAGCTGTCAAAATTCATATAAAGTCTCGAAGTACTAAATATGTGTTTATATGGAATGGTTGTTATATCAAGTTTGCATGTCCATAATCACATACATATATATACATTATATGTATATAGACACACACACATACACATGTACAATTCATACATATATATAGTTCATTCGTATAGTTAAATACATATATACTTAAACTTTTGTTTTGTTTACAAACAACAGTTTACAAAATTAAAACTTTTTAATATATTTATGTATGCATAATATATAATTTGGTACAATCTGATGAAGTAAATATTTACGTAAGATCGGGCGTATTAATATAAAACATTTTGAAATTTTAATATTTATATAAAGAATACGGTGCCCTATGTCCAAGGCAATGGAAAGAGTTTAATTACCATATGCTTCTCTTAAAAGTACACCTATTTATGTCTCTTGACCACTCTTTGATATAATTAAAGAAGTTAACTTGTATAATTAAATCATATATATATATATATATTATATATATATATATATATATTATTTTGATATATGTATATGGATATATTAGTTAAGTTTATCTCACATTATTAACTCATGGGATTATTAATAATCAAGATAAGTCCAAGTGACAAACATAAGTTTATTTCACTGTATTAATTTAAAAATCAAGATAATTACAGGTTTTATATGTAAATGGAGAGTGGATTATATGTAATATAAAACACTACTCTACTATCAAGCCCAGCCGTCTCTCTCTCTCTCTCTCTCTCTCTCACTCACTCTCTCAGACACACTAACTAAATCATGTACCTTACTTTACAGAATATGTATGTAAACTTTAAGTGGGGACCGTGGTTTTTAATACTTATGTTAATTTTTTAAATAGTTAATTTATAAGCTCCATTGCAAACATTTAATTCCAATAATAACATGATACCAAATGATGAGGTAATATAAATATTATTTTATTTCATTTTTAAATTTATAATATTCTATTTTATTTTGCATGAAACGTAATGATAATGAAATTGAGTTAACAATTTTATATTATGATACATTTTTTTAATATATTAAAATTACAATGCTTTGGAGCCAAGTTTATATTTTTATTTAAACATGTGTTATTGAAAATGCCCAAGAGAAATCATGAATAGAGGCTAAAAAAAACTAAGTTTTAAACATGGTAAATGCTTGGTATTGCTAAAAATCGAACAAATAAATATAATATAAATAAATATATATATATATTTATATATAAAATTATATTTTTTATTTTATTATCGTTTTGACATTTGAGTACGGCAAAAAGCAATCAACAATATAAATGACGATGAAGACAGCATGTGAACTTCAATAAATTGTTTTTTAGTTTTTAATATATAAAATGATTAATTTAAATTGAAATTAATATAATTATAAATAATCAATTTGAAATTTGAGAGGTAAGTCTTAATTTTACTTAAATTTTATTATATTTGATGATTAATTAAATTTAAAATTATATTAAGATATGCTCTTAATATTGATTTTTTAAGTAAACTTTTTTGCTTCCAGTTTAGAAATTTGATTATATTAATAATTAATCAAACTTAAAAATTATATTAAGATATGCTTTTGATATTGATTTTTAAATAAAAGATGAACTCTTTCTGTTCCATTTGGAAATAATTAATATCAGTATTTGATATTCATTCTTTTGATTAAGCGAATCGTGAAATCTTACTAGACCATATTTATTTTTATATTGATTTTTCAACTTCATTTTCATAGACAAATTAAATACAATAGAAAAACCTTATGATACAGAGAGACACACACACACATATGCGTGTGTGTGTATAGATGAGTTTAACCATATGTTAACAGAGTTCATAAGTGTAATTTATGTACTGATAAAAAAAAATTCATTTTCAGTTAATTGAAATTCACTTATCAAAAGAATCAGATTTGAGAATGGAGGTTTTTATTTTGTGTGTGTGTGTGTGTGTGTGTGTAAGAGATAGAGAGAGAGAGAGTTTTAACGTATGTTTAACGTTACACGCTCTTTGCTCTTTGACAAGCTGCTCTTTTAACGTACGTTTAACGTTACACGCTCTTTGACAAGCTCGTGAGCGTGCTTCCTTTTAAATTCTTTGTTCATATAACTGCTTTCACAACGGTAATTACTACAAAAATTAAAAATAACACATACCGCACGCACGCACACGCACACACACACGCATACGATAAACCAGTTGAGGGAAATTCTTCAACAGGAATTTCAATATGATCTTTACTTCTAAGATGTTGGATCGAAATCTGGTCGTTTAGACTTCTATAACTATATAATTACTATAACTTAATTGTAAGATGTGTGTTGTGTTTAATCAGGTGCTGTTGAGTAGTTGTTTACTTTGACGCTTTAGACTGTCTACTTCTAGTAAATTTAATATGATTTTTCTGACTTCATATATTAATAATCTATTAAGTACATTCAAGCACCTTGTTGACCAGTGTAAAACGCCAACGCGCCACGGCACAACTACCAGACTTGACCACAGACGGTCAACAAGATTGTTGACCGGTGCACTGTTGGGATACCAGCACCGGGAGACGTCATGCAAACGTCAGTCAAAGTCTAAACAGAACCCCTGCTAATCTGGGGCTGTTTAGCTTAGGCCACTGTAATCCCCTGTTTAACACTCCTTTTTACATATATTGTGTGCTGAGTGTCAACACAGAATATTAAACTTTTCTGGTTCACTGTCTGTTGTTTTGGTAGCTATAGAGTTTGTTGTGGGCTTTAAAGAACGCCCTTAGCGTGTCTATGTTCTAGGCATGCGGCAACCACAGGTGCTCTAAGGTTCGTTTTCGATTGCTTTCATTCTCCTCAGTTCCTTCTGTTGCTCAGTATGGAGCGGATTACATTATCTCTTGCCATACTCTTCCTTTGTATAAACCAGATACATTCCCAGTCCTGTCCTCTGACACAGCGAGTCGGTAAGGTCCAGAAATCATTCAAGTCTTGTAAGAATCTGGTGGAGCAAGGCGCGACTCTGGCATGGACTCACACAATGCCAAGCAACACTTTGGAAGTGGTCTTTACCGGTACAGCTCCTTCCCCATCTGGATGGGTGGGCTGGGGGATAAACCCCGGATCGAGCCCCCAAATGTTCGGCTCGGAAGCATTCGTAGCCTTCAAGTCGAGCAATGGATCAAGCATGCTGGAGACATACAAGCTCGAACCCAGCAATATTGGCAGCCTCACTCCCACTGCAATCTCACTCAATGTCCTCAACAAGTCTGTGGAGATTTCCGGCTCCAATATGAAGATGTATATCATGATTCAGCTGCAGAATAACAAGACCACGCTGAATCATATCTGGAACAAAGGATCTGGAATGAAGGATTTAACCCCTCTTCCGCACGCTCAGAGCGATGTCCGGAGCAACGGAAGGTTTGATATTGCGAGTGGCACTTCTTCCGCGACTGTTGTTCCTCACCAGAAGCTCAAGAATGTAAGTGGGTCGTCTTGTTTTGTCGCAATTTTACATGGGTCCTTGTAGATCTGTATAAGGGTCTAAGGTAGTGGGGGCCATTTTCATGCACAGTATGAAGAATTAGTGCTCGTGAGTATCATGAAAGAAGAAAAAGAGCCTGTCAATCCTTCACATGCAAGCATAGTACTAAGTACTACTACTAAAGCCTGTCAACAGCATTTCACCTTTCTTTTCCTCTCCTCTCCATGAGCATTGTTTGTTGTAGGTAGCTTAGGCATATTCTTCATTCTCTTTATGCATACTTTTTACTATACGTGTATGTACATACGGCCCATTAAACATGTGTTGTTCAGAGGCATGGAATAATAAACGCGGTGGGATGGGGTTTGCTATTGCCGCTGGGTGTTATGTCAGCCAGGTACCTGAGATCGTTTGAGTCTGCAGATCCGGCATGGTTTTACATACATGCATTTTGCCAAAGCTCTGGGTACATTCTTGGCGTTGTTGGCTGGGCTACTGGACTTAAACTTGGGACTTACTCGTCTGTAGCTCTTGACAAGCACAGAAACCTTGGAATTTCCATTTTTGTCTTTGCAACTTTACAAGTAAGTTTCCAACTTACTTCAGTTTGCCACGCTATGCAGTGTGTGAGTGGTCCTGATATGACTATGATGTATACGTGTTTGCTCCTTGGTGTATATTTGGGAGCATCTACGTGTCTGTCTGTCCTGTGGTGTATGTGTGTTAAGCGTTAATCCAGTCCGTGTTGTCATGATGTAGTTATGTGGTCCTAGTTTGTTGACGATTACTTGCGTGGAAAATACGTTGTATAGTTTATGAATACTTTTTATATATAAAGTTTAGTTTTGATATGTTTTGCATGGACAGGTCTTGTCTTTGCTTTTGAGGCCGAAGAAGGACCACAAGGTAAGGAGGTATTGGAACGTGTACCACACACGATAGGATATGCAACCATTGCAATGATAATTGTTAACATATTCGAGGGGTTCGACATATTACAACCGGATAAGAAATGGAAACATGCGTACATTGGTGTTATCGCTGCACTTGGTGGGATAAGCTTGATTATGGAGGTTATTACTTGGATAATCTACTTCCATAAGAAGTCGAGATCCTCACCGGAAATGATTAAAGGTGGTGGTAATGGTATTAATCATAATGGTTTGTATAATGGCACTCGTAATAGTGCGTAAACTTGTAGTTAAAACTTGTTAACTTACTTGAGAGCAGGGGTTTTATAAGAGTTGTACTACTGATGCCTTGATATAATGAGTCATGCTGCTGTATATTGTATACATGGTGTGTGTGTGTGTTGTGTGTGTGTGAGAGAGAGAGAGAGAGAGAGAGAGAGGAACAGATCTAATCATATTATAAAGTGTCAAATCATACTAGTATAAAAACCAAACAACAAAAGTTTTTTAATTATATCAAAACATCGGAAATATATAAATAAGTTAAATTAATGGAAATGCTAAGGATTGTCTTTTGTATTTGTTTGATATTGACTTTTATTAAATTATAGATATATTAAAATTTTAAAGCCTTTACACGTGGTTTGTACTATTCTACTAGTTGAGCATGTGAATGGGCTTTGTTTCTGTTTGTTTTTGTCAAAGATGCTATCTTTTAACATCTAACTTCTGTTAAATACAGTCTGCATATTTATACAGATGTTGTGCATCGCATAATGTAAACCATATATATTATGCATTTATATAATGTTTATTTAAAAGCTGAGATATACTAGCGATTGTATATGATTTTTTTTTTTTAAATGTTGTTTTGTGGTCAGAATAACACAATTTGGTGGGGCGCATAACTTTCGGCTGGTGATAGGATGCTTTCTTTGGGATCATTGAAATAGGGCATGTGGAGATATTCAGTAAGTATGTTTTCTCATGTCATTATCTTATGTATCACTGTCACTTAATTAGTTGATTAATTAAAGTTAATTGGTCCTTTAGATATTAAATCAATAAACTAGCAGTTTTTATTGTAAAGTGGATCTCTCAAGTACAAGGTACACAGATGGTATGCACATGCTTGTTGGGTTGACGTTTGGTTTCTTTTGTTTGTTTGTGATGACTCGATAGTTTTCTTGAGCAGAACTTATGCCCATGTCATAACTGCCGTAATTAATATATATAATGTTTTAATGTTTAATTAAATGATTAAGTAATTATATAATCAACTTTTAAGTGTCTCACAAAACAGTGGATCTTACGACAAGGAGATCACGACAGTTTTGAAGGCATGTGTAGAATCCAGCATTCCCGTGTGTGAAATTGATTATGTGCAAAGGGTGCAAGCTTTGCCTCTACTCTAAGTGTAGTGGACAAAAAATATAATATATATGTTTAAAATATTTAGATGTTTCCATGAACAATCTATGTGAAACTTACTAAATTATACATAATTATTTTAGATTATTGATAAACAATGGATTATAATATTATTATTAACAGCGTTCTAAAACATAAATTATGTTCAGTTGTTTGTTAAACTTGCATGCAATAACTTACTAGATACTAAATGAGTTTAAATTAAATGTATTAAGCATACATTAACCGTACTATTAAAGTAGCTAATATGGTTTTATAGACGTAGAAGAACATTTATCAACATTTCATTTATCAAAATTTAAACTAAAAAAAAAAGGATTATATATATGGAAAATGAATTTAATACAATACGAGTTTATCAATTATGATGCTGATCTTGAGCAGAATTACCCAGAGGATTAGGCCCTGCAGGTGGGAAAACAAAGCCACGAGGAAGCATAGCTGAGAATGATAATGGCAGGTGTTCAATCCTTGTAGTGTTCCTTGGAATCTGTTCCACGTCTTGAAGCAACTTCCTGTTTGTAAGTCTCCAACTGCAGCAGGGAACAACTAACAGTACTAGAATCAAAATGGAAGTTATGGATTGCATAACTATATCACTGAATTATTAAATAATATATAGAATACAGTAAACTAAATAAAAACAATAAGAGCAACTTATAAGGAATATCATCTAATGTAGTTGGTTTACGAAAAGGGGAAAGGGGAATATTATGAGTTCTCTATACATACTTTGGTGGAGGAAGGTGAGGGGTTTGCTACCTCTCCTAATCACAACCGACCTTTATAACTTTTTAAAACTAATCTTCTGGTTAAAACCTTTGCTTAAACCAAGAGCTTAGATATGGTTATATGTATGTCTTTGACTTATGATTTAAAGTTGACCATATTTACGTATGCATGCATATGTGTCTGTGTTCTCCTATATTTCTCAAGTACAGTGTGTTTTATTAAAATGTCTATAGTTTATATATATATATATATATATATATATATTATATATATATATATTATATATATATATATATTACATAATTCAACTGCATAGAAAACTGTTGTTTAATTATTAAATCTTTTTAATACAGAGTTGACTTGTAGTATACTGTTTTCTCATTATAATATTGACGACTTTTAAACACGTTGTGGAAGAGTACACACGGGGATGAAGACCACTAGGTGATTGACTAAAAGGGAGGCCATCTCTATATTCAAACTTTGCAAGATTCACGTAGTCCCCACTTCTAAACTTTGGAAATATATGTATGTATCTATATACAAAGAACGAAACCTCAGAGATTACTTACTGATAATGCATTACTTTGTAAGCAAAACTGTCAAGGAAAGCCCATTTGCTTTCTGGATTGAGCAGCGTGGCTGTTGTGTCGAGGCGATGGACCTGCAGGTGCCACTGTAAAAGACTTGGGGAGCATGGTAACCAGTAGTGTCTGTGTATCGTTCTCATAACTCCTTGAAAGAAACAGAAACAAGAAAACTACCAAACAGAGTGCTGTGAGCAGCAGAAACCTGTAATCTTTCACATCCATGACACGATCTGCTTGCAAACACTTATCCACTCTAATGCTAGGCAGCTTTTCCTCCTGGCACTGGAGAATATAACACACTCGATTGCTATGTTTTTATGTACGAAAATATCGAATATATACAACACAACTACTTTTCCAGGGTCAATTTTAAGAAGCATTCCTGTACACAAGCCTGAATATAAGTCAGCCAACATATACATACTGGAAGACTTTGGAGACCCAGCTGTTGGATGTACAGGAAACAGGGGGAACAGCAAGCATGTCTGTTGGGTGCTGGGTTTAAGCAAAACACGTAGTTAATGGCAGTACTTAAGCGTCATGCTATGTTCCATATTTTTTTATATTTGTATATTGTTTGTTCATGCGATGTGTTTTTAATGCAATTTTCTGTCATTCATACACACCCACGTTTGTTTCTGGATAACTGCCAAATTCAGTAAGCGTTTAGTCAACACCAATTCTCTCACTGTATTCCACACACTTCCTTTAAAGCTGCTTCATTAGTGACTCTAATACATAAATACATATATTTAATGGCTAATCAGGAGTTCATAGTTAGAATGGCTAGTTTCTGCAGGGTGTTCATCCTCATTTTGATAAGCAGCTCAATGTTATCTGAATGCAGGCTAATGTCTAATAAAACCATGAACAACTATACATCAACTCTCACTCCAGCTACTAAGTTTCGTCACGGTGTACCGAGGGTTGTTAGCACGCCTCCCTCTGGGCCTTGCCCAATGGGAAACAGTGTTAAACCAATGGGAAACACGGGAGATTAAAGGAAACATTCTTCTGCTTGTCAAGTTCCATGCTTAAGCTCTGTACAGGTGATTATTAACTTTACATAAAAAACAATTCAAGAAAATGTGTTTAAGTGATTGATATTCTACCTATCTCCCTCTGCAAGAATGAATCTCTCTCTTCTCTCTCTCACACACACACACACACAAATGAAAACAGATCAGTTTCTATAATAGAGCTCTCATTTTGAATCATGTATATATTATACAAGCAGAAGACTCAGATGGTAATGGTCATTGGTACTATATATATATATATATAAGAAGAGAGAGAGAGAGAGAGAGCTTTAGCTTACATACAGCAAGGATTTAGATGTTTTAGGTGATGTATGGATATGTTCATGTACATTGTATAGATAATAAGAGACTCATGCAAGAGAGCCGAATATTTTCAAAGAAAGTCGTTAATTAGCATATAGCAATGGCATCAATCTTACTTAGTTATTGTTTATTCTATACAACCTTGATCCGAATAACTAGTAGCTTGAAAGACACTTCTTATATGCATCAGACGAACTAGTGCATAAAAACTGAAAGTATATTAATATAATTGACACACACACCTTTGCCTCATATTTCCAAATCTTCCTGATGTGTGCTTTTGTTCCTAGTTTCGTATCTGGAAGAACATTGTGCGAATAAGTACATGAGAACGAAATAGGCACGTTTAAATATGAACTATATTTCGCATGGTACCTGGAAGGACCCCACTGCATCATCCTCTCGTCGAGGTCTCTGAAAGAACGAACAGTTACCACGTGTATACATACATACATGTAAGGATAATACCTGGAAGGACGCCATTGCAGAGATCTTCCATCCCGATCTTTTCTATCTATCCGTCTCAGTTGGCGGCTAGGCTTCTGTTCTCTTTCTACAATGTGTATTTTTTGCTTAAGTTCATATACGTGTGCATTTGTTTTATTTGTGTGTGTCTGTGCGTGTGTTCTTTTCATCCTCATCCAACACTAAGACATAAGACACCATATACACGCACACGCACCTCGAAATCTATGAGCAGATACGTAAGAATCATTAGTCTCCTCTGGAAAAAGATCATAGTTGAGTTCATCTTCACTAGGATCTCTGCTGGGACCGTCTCTGAAGTTCCACAGATCCAGAGCTCCACGCTTTCGAAACCTGTAATATACTTCATGTAAACATGCATATGTATAAACTCACGTATTATCATATAAAAGATATCTCCAATGTCTGGACTAAGTGTATATTTCCCAGTGTGTGTGTGTGTGCGTGTAAAATAAGAACGGTCAGCAAGGGCCGAGAGCTGTGCATCTGCTGTGGGAGTGCGAGCGGGAACGGAAGCTGCTCCCAGGGCTTTTCCAGCTGCGGCATTGAAGCAAGCATCTCCTGGCGCCTTCTCTTGTCATACAATCTCCTCTCACGGAGCAGCCATGCTTTCTCACGCATCCTCTGCTTGTGCTCCTGTAGCCTCTTCCACTGCATTTCGTCACGCCTCCTGGATATGTACGCGTACCTCCTCCCATTCTAATCACCAATACCTCCCCTCTCCGCCATAGCTGCCCAACCTAAATGCCATTCTGCCCTCGATAAACCTAATCTCTCTGTGTGTATACATATTTTATACAGTGAATAATGAAACAAGTATAATAAAACATATATATTTATTCATTAAACAAAATTTTATTTTTAAAAAACCCAAGCTCTTTTTACACCCAATAATATTCAAATAATTAACATTTTTTAGCATAAGCTTTCGCATACATGAGTAGGCGACCTGTGTGTATGCGTGTGTTGCATGTATTGTGTATATTATACACATACATCATGCAGCTATTCCAGTAGAGAAAGCTTATAACATCGTAAATTACCAGAAATAGCAGTGTAGACATACACAAACACAAAACACCACACACGATGCCAATTAAACACATATATACTCAGGTATTGTACACACACATATACAATTGAAATATACAATTTAACTATATCTAATGTATGTTCACACACACACACACACATGTATATATTTAAGTGTTCCAACCAAAATAGAAGATAAACAGAAATACGTATACGTCACACACGTTTATGTGTCTAAGTGAAAATATACCAGATATGTATGGTCTTTTCCACACACTATATACTTACAGCATTTGGCATCGCTAGAACCATAAGATGATACATACATACATATATATATAAGTCATACACATATTTGCATGTGTATATGTATGTAAATATTGTATAGATATGTGTAAGTTTTCTACACACACATAAGTATGTATTTCCTGTATATATATATATATATATATATATATATATACAGGAAGTACATACTTATCAGCAGAACCATGAGATCATAATTACACAGATACATCTAACATATACATAGAAGTACGTGTACACACACATATATATCTGTGTATGTGCCTTCTACACACACATACTTAGTGTATTGTTTCCATACTTTGGACTTGGTATCATATGGGCTTACATGTGAATATATAACCAGTGCCATGACCTAAATTGGACTTCTAACGTAGTTTTTATCCTTAGGCTAGGTTTAATTATTTAATAATCTTTAATTTAATGGTTTATTTTTAACTTTTTATGTATGGGCTTAATTATATAACTACCCTTAATTTAATTGTTATCTTTAACGTAATAAATTTCTTTATGAAATTAACCTTAACTTCCCAAGGTTATTTATAATTATTTAATAATTTTTTAACTTAATGAGTTTATCCTTAAGTTATTTAATTTTAATCTTTAACTCAATTATTAGAACTTAAATATACAAATTATTGGGATTGCTGTTATGTTTAAAAAAAAATATTGCAAGAACATATACGCATATTTCAAATAATTTTGTAAATCCGACCTTAGCTCAGTTGGTAGAGCGGAGGACTGTAGTGGACTTCACTGGTATCCTTAGGTCGTTGGTTCGATTCCGACAGGTCGGAAATTATTTTTTACTTCCCTTCTTCGTTATAAAATGTAAAAAAGTAATAAAATAACACTATTATTGTACATATTCTTCTGTATACAACATAATAATCTATTATAATATTAATCAATATAGACGCTATGAAATGTAAAACATATAATAAAATACATTATAATTGTACATATTCTTTTAACAATATATGTACATAAGTATGTGTGTGATAAATTTATCTTAAATATTAATTATACTTCTTCGTTATAAAATGTAAAAAAGTAATAAAATACACTATTATTGTACATATTCTTCTGTATACAACATAATAATCTATTATAATATTAATCAATATAGACGCTATGAAATGTAAAAACATATAATAAAATACATTATAATTGTACATATTCTTTTAACAATATATGTACATAAGTATGTGTGTGATAAATTTATCTTAAATATTAATTATATCCATGTACTCTTGTACGATCCAATAACTTCCGTAATGCCATGTGGTGGTGGACTTAAATTATTATGAATATTTAGTAATAATTTATTATTTACTTAGTTATTATTTTGAATGCAATTGACATATGAATTTATCTTTAAAGTTTCTAAGTTTACCATAACGAAACATAATTGTTATTCTTAACATAATTATTGTGATGGGCTTAATTATTTAATAATTCTTCTAATTAATATGTTTAATTTAATAAATTTATTCTTACACATGGTTAAGCTTAAGTATTTAATGATTTTTAATCTAATTATTATCCTTAAAAATGATGATTTATTTCTAAATTAAACCTTAATTAAATTATTATTCCTAAATTAGATTATTAACTCAATTTACTAATAATTGTCAAATAAAATTTAATATAACCATGCACACCCACGCACACAACAAACTCAAACTTATTATATAAGATGTGTTTAGGATATTCTTAAAATTAAAATTTGGTTATCTAGAGGAAATTCTAAGAATCATCAACCATTAAACACGTAATTTACAATCTATATGACTAGATATCAATTAGAATATATTCTTAAATAAATCATATTCATTAGTGCATCGATATTATTAATATACACTTTTAATCGTAAATGAAACAATAATATATCTTATGGATAGTTTTTAATTTCAACATTGGATTTTGTCTAGAATTTAAATACAAATATATTTAATTAAGAATTTTGATGATATTCAGCCTCAGATAACTTTAAAACACACCGTCTAAGAACTTACATATGAATAAAAATATTCTAAGGAATATTCGTTTTTTTATCCGTGTTTATTTGTCTTCGTTTCGGTCGTGTCCGAAAAATAAATGCCACGTTCGTGTTAGTATGTGTAATAATAATAATTCAGGTATCATTAATTTCTAAACCCTCTCCCAACTAACAAATTAAATTATGCTGGTATTTTTATACGAATTTAAATACAATGAATATGAATGTAGTATATTAATATTTATATATTGATATAGAAATAATAGGAAAAGGGTTTTGAATTGCTTAGGGCAATGGATGCGTTGAGCGTGCTGCGGGACTACGCGATGCGGCAGGATATGGGTAATGTCCACCAGTTGGGCGATGAATTCCTGTTTGGGGACGACTACAGGTTCCCCTGCAGCACCGAGACAGGCTAATCGCTCAAAGGGGGCATCCTGTACACGCTCGACAGCCTCGTCTTCTTTGTCAAGAGCAGAGACCTCAAGCACACTGAGTACCTCCAGCAGGCAAGCGCAATTGTGTCTGTTATTGTATGAATGTGTATGGAGGATTCCAATTCATATAGGTATACGTGTATTCAAATGTGTCTGTGACTCTGTGTGTGTGTGCCGATGGGCATGTCGATATATATATATATATATATTTTCATATATACGAGACAGAGATATGCGTATATACACACGACAACACATACACCTGGCATTCTCTACATAAACACTCATTAGTTATTTATTACAGGCACGCGCTCTCAAACTGCAGATTGTCACATACATCGACAGGAAGCCACTCCTCGATTATTTTAGAAGGTATTGTAGTGTCTATGTAGATACACAGACATATACTGGCAGTGAAGGTATTGCACTGTAGTAGTGAATATATAGATACACAAACATATATACTGGCATTGTGTGTAGAGAGAGAGAGGGTGGGGAGAGAGAGAGTACTTCAATTCCTGGTAGTTTTTGTAATGTACTTATACTGTGGTATAGGCAGGGTATCGAGCTGTGATCAATTGAACTTTTGCCACCGAGCACTATCGCTGCTGATACACCACGCATCTCCTAGGCTAGATACTGCAGACGAGACGAGTAGAAAGAGGGGTAGAGAACTGGACGGGAAGTGATCCAAGCCTTCTTATTGAGCTGGTTCGAAGCCATGAACGGCCTGTGCGGGATCGTGAGACCATTCTGCTCTGCCCCAACAAGAGCTTTGATAATATTCTCTCTCTTTTTAGTGACAAGCGGAAAATGGAACAGCACCAACCACAACCACGAGCAGTTGATAACAGCAAGTTTGTCAAGGTACATAAATACATCAGATGCATACAGTTATGAGTGCGTATGATACATTCATATATATATAATTACAATGGGTGTGTGTTTTCTGTACATATGCACAACATATATTTAATTTGAAGGTGGAGGCTACTAGTGATGTCAAGACTTCAGGAATGGACAAACGAGTGCCTGCACCAGTTCCTGTGAGGTCGAGCAAGAATAAGATAGAAGGGCCTCCCATCATTCTCGTGCCAAACGCATCACAGACTCTTCTCAACACGTACAACGCTAAGGTACACATACACACCGTCTGTGTATGCAACATATGTATACATTATAGGAGTTTCTTGAGGACGGAGTATACGTACAACCTGATGTGAAAAGCAAAACAGTTGCCAAGAAGCCTGAAACTGCAATGATATACCGCAAGATTGGTAGAGAAATTCCGGTGAAGTACGAGATTAGAGATAAGCCGAGTTCACTCGCCTCCAAGGACTGGGAACGTGTTGTGGCAGTTTTGTTCTTGGTAAAGAGTGGCAGTTCAAAGACTGGCCATTCAAGGATCACGTTGACATCTTCAACAAGAGTAAGCTAACATATACATATATATACACAGACGTATTCATGTATGTGTATGTATATTTGCTGAACTCTATTTAGTTCTTGGCGTGTATCTGAGGTTTGAGGACGATAGCATGGAGTCAGTGAAAGGGGTGATGCAGTGGAACGTGAAGATCATCTCGGTAAGAAAAGACATACGAATTATAGGTTTATATACACGCGTGTACATGCGTATTGTACATACTGAAGTTTCTACAGCTGAGCAAGCACAAGCGGCATCAGGATCGTACTGCCGTACTTGAGTTTTGGGAATAAGCTGGATGCCTTCTTGCGTGCCCGCAGAGTGCCCATTGTCTTCTAAGAAGATATGGTGAATATGTTAATTCACAAGTTACCTATGTGGTGTGGTACACATGAGTTCCTTATACAGAGGAAATGTAGTTATTAACTTGATTTTTATAATTGAGTGCTTCTGTAGGTTTCATTTTCGTGTATTGGCCATGTGCTGGACAATACATCACAATGCTATTTTCCACTTATCTTGTAGGGGATCTTAATTAAGTTGTAAGTCTTTCGACATTTTAAAATGCCTTATATTTGGACAAATAGATTTATTTAACATTTAACTTAATTACTTTTGTCTTAATAGTTTTGTTAATTAATTTTATCATATGTTATTTTATTTAAAAACCATCAAAACATATTTAAAATGTAAATTATAAAGATTTTGTTAGAAATATATAAATATTTATTTTTTTAAACTTTGTCATAAAATTTGCATGGGAGCTTTTTAAATTCACTTTATTTTTAGGTCATGTTTAACCTTAGCTTTGTTTTTAGGTTAAATATCAATGCACTCTGTTTTTTAGGTTAAAATTTCAATGTTTGAGCTGAGGCGTCTAGATGTTGGCAGATTTTGAGAAAGGTATGTATGAATTCATTCATATATGTCTATTTGTACAATCTGGGCTATGTATTAATAAGGTTACATGCAATTATTGGGACAACTCGCAGTGGTTAGGGAGGTCACAAAAGAGATGTTTAATGGTAGCTAAACTTGTATATAATGTAGATATTAAGTTTTAATTTTTTTTTTATGTTTCAGAAAGGCTACAACAATTACAAAACTAGGAGAGAACCATTATATTATTGTTATTGAAGGTATTACACATATCTACACGTGTGTGTGTGGGTGTGATTATTTAAAAATACTTTGTTATATAGATAAGGAAACAAGCCGTGTGGTTGCAACTGGTAATATTCTCATCGAATACAATTTATTAAAATTGTGGAAAGGTATTGTTTATTTACACCTTATACACGCGTATTATATACACATTTAATCCTTTTTTATGAGTGGTAGGTTGGACATATAGAGGATGTTGTTCGATGAAACTGTAAGAGGATTTCACCTTGGACAGAGGTATATATTTATATACATAAGATTATGAATTAGTTATTTGTTGACGGTTATAAATTGTAGAGTGGTGGAAGCTCTAACTACTTTTGCCAAAGAAGCTGGTTGTTACAAGGTTAGCTTAATTGAATTAGTACAAATGCACAAAAGTTACATAATGTATTTATAATGTATTCAGGTGATCCTGGATTGTAAACCAGAAAACGCTTCTTTTTACGAGAAGTGTGGTACTCCAAGAAGGAAATCCAAATGACAAAATATTTTTGAGTCAATGCTCATCATTTATTAATAAAACCATTGAGTATATCTTTTTTGTTCCTTAATCAGAAGTTTCACATTATATATGTGTGTATACAAGTTACTCCAAAGTGTACAGAAAACACACATTTTCGTGTATGAGACAAAGCACAATCATTGTATTTAAGCATGCATATATATATGAATGTACCATACGCACCTCTAAATGACACTTATATAATTGATTATGAAAAAATATATAACTAAAATTACTATATTACATCTGCTGGCACACACAGTTTTTGCTTAGAACTTTACTTAATATTTTTTTGATTCATAGAAGTGCTTAAAAAACTAACCTTTTGAATTTTTGAAGTATATTGTGTACTACACGTTGTAATTATAATAAATTGCATAAAACTAAGTTTAAAAAATACCTACATTTATGAAAATTGAGTTAAAAGATACAGTTTAACTTATTTCTCTTTTCTTTTTTTTTTAATTTTGCCACGTGTTTTGCATCAGCATACAAATTTCATTCGTTCTGTTTAAACCAGTTTAAATGTTATTAGCTTATAATAAATAAAATCATTATTACGAGTAATATATTTTCAATAATTAAAGATAATGTACCATTTTACCTGTCGTAATAATAATATCATTTTAGAATTTTAGTATATCATTAAAAAACCTGAATTTATAATTTGAAAAATAAGAAAAACTAAGTATCTGGAGCGTATAACAATGTTTTCACGTTCTCTCTTTATATAAAAATAAATTATAATAATGAATGGATATTGGTTGTTACAAGGTTAGGTTAATTATATCAATAGATTCTCAGATATGCATAGAATACACAGACTACAAAGGCTTACATATAGGTGATCCTGGAATCGTCTGAGCGTTTTGCAGTATTATACACACATGTAACACATATACATATCAAAAATATTTTGCCATTTGGAATACCGACAGCATTTTCTTCTTTACAGATGGAAAAATTGCTGAATTACTCGAAGTGGACATACAAGACTGGCTCTAAGTTGATTCAATGTCTTCCTAAACTTAAAACTATCTGATGTTACTTGAAGGTATGTTTTCAACTACATTCAAAAGGTTCACTGTTTGGAGAACATCGTCTTAAACAAGAACTTTTTGTAAGTTTTAACATGGATGGTTTCCTGTAAAACAAGCATCACAAAACTCACGTCCATGTTTGAGCTTGGCTTTGATCCTGTCCAGACTCAAGAAGACAAGGGAATCAACACCCAGATACTTACATGCCTCTTCAATGCTCATCCTCGATAGAAGAAGCTCGTCTTTGCTTGGAATATCCACCCCGTAATAACAGCAATTTGTCACAGGAGGACTCGGTATACGGAGATGAACTTCTTTTGCACCTGCATCCCTTAGTATCTGCACGATAGCAGCTGCAGTTGTTCCCCTGACTAGGGAGTCATCAACTACAACAATCCTCTTGCCGTGTATTATCTCCTTAACAGGTGCAAACTTCATCAAGACTTTGCTCCTTCTATCAACTTCTTTAGGCTGTATAAACGTCCGTCCCACACCGTAATGCAACCTCGTTAAACCAAAGTGGATAGGAAGTCCAGCCTTCTTTGCGTATCCAAGCAAAGAAACCATGGCAGAGTCTGGAATTGGCATCACAAAGTCACATTCACATGGAGCGTCCTCAGCCAGAAGCTCTCCCAACAGGTAGCGTGCCTCATAAACCGACTGTCCAAACACTATCGAGTCCTGTCGGACAAATAGAACAGCTCCAGCAAGCAAAACTTGTGTTCCTTTGGTTTCATCACGTGTACCCTCTCTATGGAAACACTCCCGTCTGTGGTTACATGTGACATGACAACCTCACCCGGTTCGATCTCTCGTAGATACCTGGCTCCAACACTGTTGAGTGCACACGTTTCCGATGCAAATATTATGGTTCCATCGTCTTGGATTCCAGTAACTAGTGGTCGGAACCCGCGAGGATCCCTTACTGCAACCAGTAGATTGTCCATCATGAACACCAAGCTAAATGCGCCATCCAGTTTCTCACTTGCAGAGCATATGCTAGAAAGAACATCTACCATATCTGAACCAGTTGCCTCTTTTAGATGCTCCGACACCAAGTGAAGTACGACCTCGGAGTCGGAGTTGCTCTGAAATGTGTAACCCTTGGACTGTAGAAGAGTTTTAAGCTCTTTGTGATTGACAATGCTACCATTGTGGGCAACCCACAAGGGTTTTCCATTTGGAAGAAGAGTTCCGAAAGGCTGCACGTTCTCGAGGCATGAACTGCCTGCAGTACCATACGGACATGACCGAGACCAGAGATCCCCTGTAAATCCTGCAGGGATGTCGGGTCGCTAAAAACCTTGCACACAAGACCTAATCCTTGACATCTTGAAATGAGTTCCCATTGTAGGTGACAATTCCGGCCCCTTCTTCTCCCCTGTGTTGCAAACTGTGTAGTGCTTTGCATGTGACAACGCCAGCAGTTTGTTTCCCTTGTGGCTGAAGCACGCCAACCACACCACACTCTTCATGTAACTTGTCGTCTTTCATGCTCGCCTTGACCCGTGGATTCTTCTTTTTGCATCCTCTACGTTCTACAGGATTGAGATGAAGCAGAAGAGCTTGGGACACCACCCCCGCCATACACCCTGAATCTAGGTTACATCTGTATTGACCTAGGTTATATTATACACTAAAAAGGTAAGAACCATAATAGCAATAGATTAAAAGGCAAACAGGAATCACTAGGCATTCTTAAAAAAGGCATCTGGGCCGTCAAAATAATCAAGGGCGAACATTTCATCTTATATCTTTCATTTTGAACTGAGGGTTTTGGCGAAGAACGGGGATGGAGGGGAGGAGGATCGCTATGGCGACGCTTGGCCACTCCGTGATTCCTGGTAAGTGCATTCATGAATATTACTCGATCTTGTACAAATCGCTAGTCTTTGGCTGAATATCGCTGTTGTCGTACGTTCTAGCTTAAAAACAGAGTTTTGAGTGACGATCTGCTAGTTCCCGAGCGATAATCCGCATTTCCAATGCGAAAATCCATCAGAAATCGCGGAAAATCTAGAGCCGAATGCAAAGTCTGCGCTTTTAAGAAATGTGCGGCTTCAAGAACAAACTCCCCGTGAAAGTCCACTAGAAATCGCGAGCCGAATGCATAATCTCTAGTGAAAATCATGCGGCTAATGCAAACTCTCCGGTGAAAGTCCCAGAAATGTGAATCGCCGAAATGTGTCGCTTCAACAGCCGAATGCAAAATCTCCTCTTTCCGAAGCCGCTCTTTCATCTTTTCTGTCCCCCAGGGATTTTGCGTCGTTCCGAAGAAGTATTCTGAGCTTCCTCACTGGTTCTAAATGAATCTTCACACACACGCGCGCACGCGCACGAGCACACACAAAGCTAGCATGTGACGTTCTGTTTGATTAACAGTGAGCAAGGCAGTTTACAAGGATCCCATGCTTCCAGGCAAGTCTTACTGGGTAGATCCTCGACCACACGAACAATTCCCCAGGTTCCTGAAAAAACAGAAGCTCAATGGAAGTACCCAGAGTATCATACATGCCATGCAGCATGCACTTGCAAGTCATATGCTGATTAAGGGCGTGCCTACGGATAAACTTGTGCTCGAGTCCTTCCAGTTGATGCTGGACGATCACACGGAGCTCCGACGGATGAACAAGTGGAGCATTGGTTTTTGGTTTACGTCGGAGACAGAGGAGAGCTTCACCGTGGAGTTTTTGGTCTTGCCAAAGCTTCAGTTCGACTTTAAGATGGTGCAAATTGCTGCACGAGCAACAAGGTACAATTATCAACACCTGCCATCCATATATGAACGTGTGGTCTGTTATATGAACAGTATGTATACGTGCATCTATTTTACAAACTCCTGTATGCTGTTATTATTTTGATTCGTACTTTGAATGCAGCGACTGGCGAGTGATCAAAAGTGGTGATCCAGAAGTTATCCCACGGACCTGGATCTCCAAGAGCCACGCTATGCAGTTCAAGAAAGATGCCTGGAAATTCCACCATTTCTGAAGACTACGTTGGTTGATCCAGAGATAAGCAAGGACGTTAAATTAGCCAATCACTATAAGCATCAAACTACGGGTCGAAGGCTTCTACCATCTGGTTACATTACACTGTTGCTGGAGGTAGGGCCTTAGATCACACACAGACACACACACGTACAAATGCATGCATCTGTATGTGTGCCTGTGGGTGTTTGTTATCAAACATGTATCATCGTAACAAGAAAATGAGTATTTGTTTTGTACAGGCACTTCCAGGAGCTATGGTAGAAGCATATCAGCTAAAGGAACTGCGTGTGGTCTTTAAACGAGAGGTACATGTAGATATACACATACTACATGCATGAATGCACGTGCCTGCGTGCGTGCTGCATGTGTCTGTGTCTGTGTGTTTGCATGCACCCACGTTCAGAGAGCATAGATCTGTAATTTAAGCATTTATTTGTAATATTCAGCTGGTCATACGAGGTCCGGACACGACAGTTACAAGCATGAGCAAAGAAATGCTATACCACGGAGAGCAGGAAGAGAGGTACTACAAACACGTCGTCCATGATGGCAAGTCAGATATATGCCGTGCTTTGAGCGTGTGGGATCCGATATAACAATTAGCAAGTCTGCAACAAATTCGTACTAACAATAGTTCGTCATCATCGCCAATTATGTGTGCGTGAGTCTGTGCGCGTGACTGCGTGTGTGGGTATATACACATCATAGAATCTGTATATACGCACAACATATGTGTGTGCAGATATGGAAGTTATAATTATATACCAACCAGAAGCCATCCTACACATTGCAACGAGCGTATTGTGACACACACACACACGTGGACCAATCAGCATTGTCACACTGTTCTGCACACACACAAACACACATTCATATATAACATTTTTGAGATGTTAGAGTATGTATTGATAGTCAATGCGAGCCTCGTTGTGTTCTAACAAAGGCCCAATGCATTGAGCAAAAAAGAAACAAGAAAAAGATTATTCCGGTAATATGCTTGAGAATCATGGCTGCTGGTGCGAGTCAATGTAACCATTGTCAACCAGCACTTTTTTCACGCTGTGCCTTCTCCAAATCCCCTTCAACCATCATCTCCACAAGCTGCTTAAATGAAGTTCTTGGTTTCCATCCCAGCACCTTTCTGGCCTGCAAACACCAAATAGAACACGTTTGAATAACCCACAATCCCACACACACACAAAAGTTGCCTATATATGCATAACAAGGTCTCTCACAGACATACACACAATTCATAGGTAGATCCGAAAGAATATTACTAAGGAAACTATTCTTCTTACTTTCCGCTGAAAGTTTATGTATAACCCCAACGCACTGTGTGTGTGCGCGTGTGTATGCGTGAAGAGAGAGAGCTGGTGCATATATATAAATATACCTTTGCTGCGGAACCACGGAGATTATCGACCTCGGTAGGACGGAAGTACCTGGGTCGATCTCCACATGGTCCTTCCAGTTTAAACCCACGTAGCCAAATGCCTCCTCCAGGAACTCCTCCACTGTGTGGGATTCCTCTGTTGCCACCACGTAGTCGTCTGGTTTCTCCTGCTGTAGCATCAGCCACATCGCCTCCACGTAATCCCCCGCAAATCCTACGTGTGACACAAATAATAACTATTAATTCATTCCTGAAATACAGAGGAGAGAATACCCCAGTCTCGCGATGCCTTGAGGTTTCCCAAGAAGAGCTTCTTCTGGAGACCAGTTTTGATCCGTCCGACAGCCCTGGTGACCTTACGTGTCACGAAGTTTTCACCGCGACGAGGAGACTCGTGATTGAAGAGTATCCCATTACATGCGAACAGGTTGTAGGCCTCGCGATAGTTGACCGTATACCAATGTGCCGCCACTTTGGCTGCGGCGTACGGACTCCGAGGATGAAAGACCGTACCCTCGTCCTGAGGCGGAGGCGTCGATCCGTACATCTCGGATGAGCCGGCTTGGTAGTAACGGACTTGGCGTCCGGTTGTCTGGACGTGTGTCTTGACGGCCTCCAGCAGCCGGAGGGCCCGGTTGCCACCACGTCCGCAGTATAGTCCGGGTTCTGTAAAGAGTACAGGTCTCAGAAACACCCGCACGCACACAAGCGTATATACTACGTAATGTAATCTTCACACCTCTGTATGTGTCATATGCCCGGCTGCTGTATAACATACATACACATACACATTTCTAAGTATTAAAAACTAATATTACAAGAAACTAGGAGTAACCAGTCTAAGAAAGCGTGTAAGGACCCGTCTAGCGTGAACACACACACACACACAGTGAACAAAGAATAGTGCATATACATATTATGTGTACCTCAAATGAAACTCCGACGTGGGATTGAGCACCGAGGTTATAAACTTCATCGGGGCATATAGAATCAACCCATTTACGAAGAGCAGAGGCATCGGTAAGATCCCCATAGTGAAGCTTCATTCTGGCAGCGGAGTTGTGAGGATCAATATAAATGTGATCCAACCTCTGCGTGTTGAAATTGGAAGATCTACGAATGATCCCGTGTACTTCATACCCCTTATTGAGCAAGAATTCTGTGAGATACGATCCGTCTTGCCCCGTAATCCCTGTAATCAATGCCTTCTTCGGCTGCTGTGCTTCGCCCATGTTGCGGAATTCGTGAGATCAGGACAGGATTTCCGAGAGAATGTGGGTCAAACAAGACGCCTGGCAAGAAAATAGAAAAGAAGACAGCGGGTTTGGCGAACAACAGACCGCTCGACCTAAACGGACTCTATAACTTAATTTTCTTTTTTCTAGTATATATATAGCATTATTTACGTATATGTCACGATATATATGATGTATATTTGAAACAGCACGTAAAATATGTTCATTACAAGAAGATGCATATATTATAGATATGCATCATGTGTATTTTGTGACTTAGATTCCAAGCATGTCGTGAGCACGACAAGTTGTATATACGTGAGAAGAAAGAATGAAAAATGAGCTGATTTCTGAGATCCGGAATTGTCAGCACTTAATACGCGGCAAGCAACTTCACAACGAGATCCGTACATTTCGCCTTCTTCCAGGGGACAGGATTCATAGCCAACCTCCTGGTGCAGATGTACGGTAGATGCGGGAGCATCTCGGATGCAGTCCGTCTTCGACGGCATCCGTGAGCCCGACTTGTACTCGTGGACTCTCATGCTGGTTGCATATGCCCACACTGGGCACCTCGAGGACGCTCGGAAATTCTTCGATGAAATGCCGGTTAGAAACTCAGTTTCATGGAATGCAATGATCGCCGCATATGCCAGGTCCGGGAAGATCTCCGAAGCCAACAAGATGCTCGAGAATATGCCAGAGAGGGACGTAGTATCGTGGACTGCCATGCTTACTGCATATGCCCAAACTGGGCATTTTGAAGGTATGAAGGATACTTTCGATTCTATGCCGGAGAAGAACATATTCAGCTGGACGACAATGCTCAAGGCATATGCAGAAAGCGGATGCTTAGATTTGGCAAAGACAACATTTCAGACGATGCCGTATTGGAACGTCATCTCGTGTACAGCTATGTTAAATGCATATGCCCAACTTGGGCATATTGATGAAGCCGGAGCTCTAGTTGAGTCCTTGCCCATACTGGACTTGGTATCGCAGAATGTATTGATTGCAGCATATGCCCAAGTGGGGCATATTGAAGAGGCAAAGAAAGTGTTCGACACGTCGTTAGAACGTGACGTCTTCTCATGGACTTCACTACTTCAGACCTTCATTAAGCGTGGAGATTTAGAGGGGTCAAGGAGCGTCTTCCACAAGATGCCAGAGTGGAACTTGGTCGTGTGGAATGCGATGATTTCAGCATATGCGCATGGAGGGTACGTTGAAGAAGCACGAGCACTCTTTGAGGATATGCCAGAGAGAGACATTCGCTCATGGACGTGTATGATGCAGTCGTGTGTAGAAGTAGATGTGTCGAAAGTGGTGTTTGATGAAATGCCAGTGAGAGACGTGGTGGCGTGGACTTCGTTGTTAGAGGCATACGCCCACACTGGGCGTATCAGGGAGGCAACAAGGCTCTTTAACATGATGCCCCAGGAGGATACTGTGAATCTGAAACAAGGTTTGGTATCATGGACTGCACTGTTAGTGGGATATTCCCACTTTGGACACGGTGAAGGTGCCATAGAACTCTTCCGAAACATGCAGGTAGAAGGCATACAGGCAGATGAGATCTCGTTTCTCAAGCTTCTATTTGCGTGTAGTCACGTTGGTTTGATGGAGAAAGGGATTAAGTACTTCCTCTCAATGGAGTTCGACTACGGACTCGTGGCAACGAAAGAACATTACGCTTGTATGACTGATATATTTCGGTCGGGTTGGACATTGAGTTTCTAAAGAGCTGGTATGCAATATGCCTTATCTGCCTGGGAAAGAAGCTTTGGGTTCTTTGCTTTCATCCTGTTGTATTCAGAAGAGCGCTGTATTGCTGGGATTGATTCACAAAATGTTCATCAGTTGCATCATGCATTAACTGCTCTGAGCTCAAGTTCGTGTTGGTGCAGCTTGATACCAGCATTCCCAATCTGAAGCCACTGCAACATGAGCCTCCAGTACTCTTTCGGGTTCCTGCTGTACACTTGTAGCACAGTCCTGTTATTCTCCCTCCAGATCGTGTACAATAGCTCCTCGAACTTATTATCTTTTGAGCAGAAACCCAGTGACTTTTGGGACTCAACTCAAGCACTGTACACTGTGTACCAGTTGAAAGCTAGTTCGTTCATCCCAAAATTAAAGAAAGTAGGCCGAACAACTTGTTGAATAAACACTGGAGTTCATCTTTCTTTGTACCCTAACTCGTCACACATATCTTGTCAAAGTGTATCAGCAAAATGTATTATTCACACACACACACAATAATTACCTGAATTTGGATCAAAAAAAGTTTTGGCTCGGAATGCAATTATTACCTAGTGAGCAGGACGCTTCTCTTGCGTGTGCTTGAGAAAGATTAGCCAGGAAAGCACATACATTGCTTCTATGACCTGCATTATTTGTTAGCGCTGTGGCAATCACCATAGCCTGACAAGATCAGAGTTTTCTTTTGAATACAGTATTAACATGTGTATATATAGGAGGCTGGTGTGTATTATATAATTTGTTTACAGAATCTAAATAAGTCCAACACCTACATAAACAGCAACTCCCTCCTATCGGTTGTGATTTAACAGTGGGCGGATGCGTGGCTAAATAGAACATATTATTTATCTCCAATACACACACACACACATATATAAGATGATTTACTCTATAACCTGACCATGCTATACGAATTACGCGCTTATGGATCACGTAACTTTGATGAAAATATATTGTATTCTTTATTGATTTCATATAATATTAACGGCCAGCATAGCATTCCAGTGAAGCATACTCACACGCAGTGTAACTTATATACGTGTGTGTGTGTGTGCGTGCGCGCGCGTGAGTGAGAGAGTTTGCTTCACAAACTCTTAAGGAAGAGATTTGATATTGATGCAACTTTTTAAATGCAGATGGATACTATGTCAGTTTGAGAAGAAATAACAAAATCAAAATACATAACTTGGTTAACAGGAGGAGCCCTCATTAAATCATAAGCTATATTAATATTTCAAAAACTTCATATCCCAAGAGAAAAAAGACAAAACATAAAGAGTCATATTCCACTACGGAGACATACCTTGCATACACCCACAAATCACCGTCACTTAAGCGTGGCTCTCACTGCAGATAATAATGCAAAACATTAGTATGCATAAAAAACCTAAGTATGTACTAAATTGTTGGTTTTGGCTTACCTCCTCGACTTGGTCTTTTCCTTCAGTCGCCTTTGATTCTTCCGCTGCACAAGAATAATTTATTTGAGTCATTTATTCCATGACAAAGACGTACGCATTTATGCCTACACATGTGTACTGATGGACTTACCTTCTTGGATATCAGAAGTCCATAGCGTAAGGTTGTCACGCAAAAGCTGCATGATCAGAGTACTGTCCTTGTAAGACTCTTCACTTAGAGTGTCCAGTTCCGCTATTGCCTCATCGAACGCCTGCTTCGCTAAGTGGCAGGCTCTGCATAAGTGAAACATAAATACTGTCTTCGTGCGAGAGGGAGAGAGAGAGAGAGGCTTTATCTCTGTAACCTTAAGTAAAGACGAGAGTGAAGAGCACTGATCTATGTATAATATGTGTTTTCATATTGTATGTACTTTCACTACACTATACCTTTCTGGAGAGTTAAGAATTTCGTAGTAGAAGACAGAAAAGTTGAGAGCCAAGCCGAGCCTAATTGGATGAGTCGGTGCCAAATCAGTTGTCGCAGTGCTTGTAGCGGCCTGTACATCAATAAGACACCTACGAATAAGACCCCATATGCCACCATATTCTATGAACATGGACCAAAAACATTAAATATGCATAAAAGCTTCACTGGACCCACGAACACAATGACTATAAGCAAGACATTAAAAAGAAGAGCTGTAAACGTTAGCATTAAGTTATACGGTAATATACTTTTAACTGTGTAAATTAACAAGCATGAACACACGCAAAAACTTAACGCAAATTTATACGCATATACAGACGTAAAATAATTCAATAAGAAACGTACCTGATACGCTTTCAGCGATTGATCGGCAGACTCTTTCCTGTCATTGCCCGATCTAAACTCTGCCAGGTACCGGAAATAGTCCCCTTTCCTGAAAACAAGATAAGAAGGTGAAAACAAAGCATTTGAGATTAAAAAAACTTACATTTTGTAGTAGAAGACGGTCGATTCGCCAGAGCGGAGGACGGAACAAGGTGCTCGTCGATTATTGTGAGAATATCGCTGCAGATTTTCGAGAGCTCCTCCTCGACACGATTCCGATAGTCCTTGATCCGCTTCACATTTTGCTCGTTACCTTTCCCTTCCTCCTTTGCTCGATAGAGGACAAGATCCGCCATGAAGCACGCCTCGCACCAATCACATTCTTGTAGCCGACGGACAACAGATTCCTCTCCTCAACAGTCAGCTCCACATCGAGCCTCGCGACTTTCTTCATGGAATCTACCATCTCTGCCATCAAACAATGCCGGAAGTGGATCAATAAGTGTGAAGAAAGCACCTTTCCGATGGATTTCAACCGGAAAAGAGAAGATTTGCACCTTTCCGAAGTCAAAATCCCGATTTGGGAAAAAGAAAAACAGGGTCTTCAGCTTACCGTCGTAGCGCTCCGCCTGCTCGGCGAGCTTGGCCATGAAAACAAGGCGCTCCCTCTCCTTCTCGTTGCTCATGGTGATGGCGTTGCGATCTGAAGTAGCGGCTTGTATTGGCGGCACGAGACTCAACAAACCCTAGGAAGCACAGGCACCAAAGCCGGAGCTTGAGCTGTGAAGCTCTTAGCTATGGCGGACGACAAGTACAATGTTGCTAAAAAGGAAAGGCCAAAATAATCGCTTCAACGGTTTGGATTGGATCTAGTTGCGGATGACGATTAACTAGTTAAAAAAAAGCCAGCTTTACCCATTTCCATTTAGTTTCTATTCATGTGGTCCGAACACGCACACGCACCTCTCTATACTGCATTAATAACTCATTCATTAATATCACTAAATACCATGGTTTAATCATTAGAATTTTTAGATTTATTTAATTTAATTTATAACTCTTCCGCCAAAGATTTTTTTATTAATATAAAATTATTAAGAGACATCATACGTTTATTCAAAAATTTAAATAACCAAAAAAGACATCATTAAGAGTTTAAATAAATATGTTTTACTTAAAAAAGGAAGAATATAAATTAAAATATTAAAATATTAATTGAATGTTTTAATGTTCATACCTTTCTATAGAGGCATTTAAGTAAATAAAAATAGTATTTATTCTCTTTAATTTCTATACAAGAATTTATAATT
Source organism: Selaginella tamariscina (assembly GCA_003024785.1). Classification (NCBI taxonomy): domain Eukaryota; kingdom Viridiplantae; phylum Streptophyta; class Lycopodiopsida; order Selaginellales; family Selaginellaceae; genus Selaginella; species Selaginella tamariscina. The sequence continues at coordinate 122,079 of PUQB01000409.1, forward strand.
GAATAATTCTATTATTTATCAAATTTTGAACTGTGTATATAAATTATTAGTGTTAACTATATATATGTGTGTGTATGTATAAATTCCATAATCTTATTAATCTTTATCAATCTATTCTATCTAAATTATAACAAATCTATTATTATTTAATTCATGATAATTTTACAACTTATGTCTTTGATTTTGAGCTTCTTTCAACTAGAGTATTGTACAAAAACAACAACCCTTTCTAAATATAGTTGAACATCTAATATAACTTTACTAATGAACACATTTAAGTTTTTACGTCTCTTATTAGTTCATTTATAATTGACATTTTATATTTTTAATCTTGAATATTTTATTATTTTCTTTTTATTGACTTTGTTATATGGTTATTAAATTTTTAAATAGTCATACAAAAATTTAGTAAATATAGAAATTTAAATAATTAAAGGATATAAATAACAACCTTATTAAAGAATGGATGAAACCTTAAGATCCTTAATTTAAAGATTATAAATTTAAAATATTTGACAAAATAAAATTATTTTCATCTCTCTAATTTCTTATATATACATTTGTATACTTTTTGATGTAAATTATGGTGCTAAACTCTTTAACTATTTATAAATTAATGTTAATTGTATTTTTTTTATTAACAATAAGCATATGGACTTAAAATATCATCATTAACATTTTAATTTTGCCCTTAATATCTTACTTTTAAAGTTTCTTACTTATAATATTTACTTTTAAATCATCTTCCACTAATATATAACTTTTATATCATCTTGTCTTTAATATGCATCTTTTAAAATTAAGTAGTTCAAGTTGCATTATTAAGTTTCACCCAAGAATAAGTTTTTGAATTCTAATATACATACCATAGTTTTACTTTTGGCATTTTTCTAATCTTATATTTGGTATAAAACATAAAGATGTAAAAATAATCTATGACATTGTAACAATTAATGTAAAAGTTTAATTGGTTAGCTTAGAATAATCTTTACTTATGTTAGTCCATCACTCTTTATTAATTTACCCATATTTAAAAATAAGTGAATTAGTTAGTAATACATGCTCAATTAGTTTATATTAAAATTGACATTTAGATAAAAAAAATTGTATCAACGAATCAATAAAAGAGAGGGTAAGAAGAGAATAAAACACTACATTTTATTATTATATAAATGATAATATAATGTAGTGTGTTGAGTTTAAAGTTAAAGGCATTATACAACGTTCATATGAAAATAACATTAAAAATTTAACTTAGCATGCTCACACATAGTTATATCACTCTTTAATACTTATCATAATCATGAGGTTATGTGTAGCATATGGTAGGTCAATATTAAGCATTAGGCCAACATTTAATTTTTATTTTTCTTAAGATTACATATTTAATTTAAATTCATAATTGATCACGTGTTCTTTTGAACCATTGTTTTATACTCCTTAATTATACACACATACACACACATATAATTAAATACCTTTATTGTTAGTAGTTCTTTATATTTCTTTCTTTACATCGTCTTTAGAAGTTCTTCTTTTGTCTCGTCTCTAGAATGCTAGTACCATCAAACACGATCCTCCTTGCTGCATTTGAAGTGAAGAAATCCTTGGCCATCCACTATAGTTTTATAAAGCAATCCTGTATAAGATTGATCTACAAGAAAAGCCTGCAGAGTATACATATGTGTATACTACAGTAACTATGTTGTATGTGAAGAACCAAATATATATGTGAGTATATGGATGTTTATATTGAAATTTATATTCAAGATATATAAGTGCACTTGCATTAATAATAAATGAACAAAGTGGATATAAAGGTTCCTACCAATTGAGTAACAATCATGTATCTCATTTCTATTTTTAATTGACATCATTCAAAACTTCTTGTTAAAGTTGAAAGAATTATGTTTGTACCTTTGTCACTTGTATAATTTTCCTTTTATGAAATGCCTTCCATATTCTTTCTACTTCATACTTTATCTTTCATTATGAACTCAAGAACTTATCAGTCACCTTATACACTCCTCTTCCATATTATGAACTTGGAGTAGGTCATAGTGATTATGAGAGAATTGCTAATTGAAACAAGGTTTTCTCTATCTTATACAAGCCCTACTTGTCATAAAACTATCTCTCTCCCATTATGTTACAATTTGCTCTTAGATTGTAACAATTGATATCAGAGCTAGCTCCTAGCTTGGGCTAAGTAATGCGATGGCTTAACCAGGGGCCATAGGAGAGATCTTGGGTTTCATGTGTGACATGATCCACGCTTGAAAGAATGAGGCAACACTCTCGTTTAGACTAGTGAGGCTGAGCCAAGAACAAATCTGGTGAGGAGCCAATTAGGTTAGTGGGGCAAAAGCCCCCTAGCTCATTGTTCACAAAGACGTGGACTTGAGTGGAAGCGTGGTGGATGTTACACATCATGGGTAAAGGAAAAATACCACATAAAACCACATAAAGTAAGGGCTTGAATAAAGTGATCATCCCTTTTGCCTATTTAGTATGAGGTTGCTTAAATTTTAAAAGTAAATCATGCTCGCATGTGAACACAATTAAGTTCCCAGATTGAAAAGGGACCCGTGATAACACCTCAGGTTGGTCAAGTGGTGGGGTCCAACGGTAAGTAAGGTGGCCTACCATGGATAGTTACAGTCTAAGAGCAGACTATAACACCTTAGCTATAAAGATTAAAAGCTAATTGGTGTTACAAGAAGGAATTATATGTTACTTAATAAGGTAATCATAAACCATGACACTCACCACCTCTTTATAGGGTGAATGTGGACCACATGGTTGTGCAGTTAGCTAGAGGTGATCAGTACATTGACCCAAGGATCACTCATGACAAATATGTAGCTAGCTTAGAGGTGATTACCACATGGTTGTGCAACCAGCTCATAGATGATTGATATGTTGATCATGTGGATATGCTCGTATCAACGTGTCAATTGGGATAGAGCCATCTCAAAATTGCATGGATGCCTCTAAAAAATGCATGGATGTTATAAATGTGACCAAGAGGTCTAATCAAATAAGCTCATTCATTTGGTGCATAAATTACACAAATTCGTCCTTGATGGTCATGTTAGATTTGCTACCAAGTTTCATAATATTCTCCCTCTTCCCTTAACCATAAAAATTAAAAGCTAATTATTGTTATAAAGAGGGTCTTATATTACTTAACTATATGACTATAATTTACATGAGTCAAGTGATTTTACCAAGTAAGAATTATGACACTTTTACTATAACTACCTCAGTGAGGCTATTCCCCAACGATACTGGTATGTCTTGTACATAAATTGTCTTTTATTGATCCTTCTCATGTGCATCTTTCTCCTTAATAAAACTCTAAAAGTAATTGGATTGTAAGTCCATTGGTTGTGCACCTTGACTTCAGAGTTTGTATAGCTTTATATTCATTTAGTATTGTGTATGCAATATGACATTGTTTTGCTATTCTATTACAATTTACATATCCTTCCATTACTTCATGTCCTTTCTCTTGTTCTCCTTTTTGAGCTTTCTTAATTACATCCCCTTGGTTGTTTCCTCTTTACGATGATTGTTTTTTTCTAGATCTATAGTCATTCTATCCTTGACTAACTTTATAATATCTTGCTTCACCTTTTTCACAAATCTTATTGTTTACTTCCTTGGAATTGTCTCTTCTTAGATAGCATCATGTCCCTTTATGACTTAAACATCCTTCTTAATGTCTTGACATTGAGCGTCCTTCTTTACAAGCCCCTCTTGTCCCCTTCCAATTTTCTTGATCTTTGCTAACATCACTTCCAATTCTATTGTCTCCCTATGTTACCTCACATAGTTCACCATTATCTAAACCCATGTGAAACCTATCATGAATGTCTCTTTATTTTGCATTTGATACATGGGTTCCTTCGGCTTTTTAAGCAAATATTTTACCACACTTATGAGTTTTTTCTCTTTGCATCCCATAAAGTGACATAATGGTATTAAAAATGGTAATAAATTAGGAACTCAAATGCATTAACAAGGAAGTTCATTGTCAACTCCACTTCCTCTTTCATATCTACTAACCTCAAGCCTACTTATTCATATATTGCTTACTATTCTTTAGCATAAAGATATTTTTATTAACTTACACTTTTTTATTTTGCAAAGAAAGAGAAAACAACTTATGAATATGCTTCTTTATCAAAAATGTCTTTTTTCTTACATATAAGTTACAAACCCAGAATCCAACTTATTTACATTCTTTATAAGCATCACTAATGTAAAACATTGCTAATCATTTAGTCCTACCACCTTCAAAATTTGAGTATATCGAAACATATTCAATCCTTAAGTATCTTTTGTATATCATGTGAATACTTCTATTTTTGCGTACATAAACTATACATGGTCCACTTTTAGAAAAATCGGAAGAATTCACAAAAATTCTATATAATCTCTTTTGTTTCTCACAAAAGAAAATCTGGGATTTCCTTTATAAATAGCTAAGAGAATATTTTCCTAAGGTGAATTAGAATATTATTTATGTCAATATGTCTTTGTGTAACATATTTTTTAATTTATTTATATTGACTTCCTACTTTACTTTATTATTTTTCATTTTGATCCATAGAACTCTCTTACATTCTTAATCTTAAAAGTTTATAATATTCCATTCACCTTGAGCTTTTAACTTAGATTTTCTTTTTTATATATACCAATGACAATAGCTCATATTTTATGTCTTTTTTTTTTTATCAAGCCATGCAATTATCCACTTTTGTGGCTTGTAGGCTTTTAAATTTATTTTTTTAAATTTCATTAAACAATTTTTCTTCATTTCTAAATTCTATTGGACATCAATTTTTAAAGATGGTATAATATACTAAGCCAAAGCTTAAAAGGCATTATGTTCATGTTTATATACCCACAAATTCTAAAAGAATTCAATTTTAAGAAAGATAATTCAACATTCTAAATTTAGATTTAAGGTTTTTCTTTTGTGGGAAAATAAGAGAAATTATAATAAAATTCATGATAACTTAAAAGATAAGTGTTTTTTCAAAGAATTGTAGAATTCTTATGAATTCTTATGAGTTTCTAAAGGTGCATGTATAATTAATGTACGTGAAAATGAGAGTATTCACATGATATACAAAAGATACTTAGAAATTAAACATGTTTCGATATATTTAAATCTTGAGGTGGTAAAGCCAAATAATTAATAATGTTTTACATTAGTGATGCTTATAAAAAATATAGATAAGTTGGATTCTAGGTTTGTAACTTATATGTAAGAAAAAAAGAAGCATATTCATGAGTTGTTTTTTCTTTCTTCGTAGAAAGAAAAGTGTAAGTTAATAAAAACATCTCCATACTAAAAAAAATTAAGCAATATGAATATGTAGGCATTAAGTTAACAGATTTGAAGGAGAAATTGGAGTTAATAATGAACTTCCTTATTAATGCATTTGAGTTCTTAATCTATTACCATTTCTAATGCCATTATGTCACTTTATGACATGCAGAAGGACAAGAAGCCATAAGTGTGATAAAATATTTATTTAAGAAGCTAAGGGAACTCATGTATTAAATGCAAGATAAAGAGAGATGGTTTCACATTGATTTAAATGGTGACAAACTATGTAAAGTAACATAGGAAGACAATAAAATTGAAGTGATGTTAGCAAAGCTTAAGAAAATTGAAAAGAAAAAAGAGTGGTTTATAAATAAGGAAGCTCAACATTAAAACATTAAGGAGGATGTCCAAATCATAAGTGAGAAGAAGGCAAAGAATATTATTTAACAAGAGATCAAAATTAAAACTGAGATTTTAAATTATCTTCTTTAAAACATTCTTTCCATAAGCATAATAAGAAGCAAATTTTTTGTGTTTTATAACAAACTTCTTCATGAGTGTATAAATTATTTTATTAATTTTGATCCCTTAATCACTCATTATCTCTTTAAAAATTTTATAATGTACAACAATATAAGCATTTACCTTTTTCATGGGTTTTGCCTCTACCCATTTGTCATTTGGTCTATTAATATCAATATATATTGATTTTGTTTAGAACTAATGGGGTTTATGGATCTTACAAAATCCATTCTTCAATTTTTTTAAAAGGTTTTAGTGAAAAAACTAGATTATAAGGTTTTTTTGAAAAAATTTGTGCACATGAGCATTTTTCATATGTTCAATATATTCCTTTATATCACATCATATAGTAGGTCACCACAATCTCTTGTAAGATTTTCATAAATATTTTATTTTTTACAAAACGTTCTTCAATTAGATTATATTATGAGCTTCTTTAAAAATGCCTAAGACCTACACAATGCCTTAGCATTTCATATATGCCCAACTTGAATAACTTTATTCTCACCAATTTGTCCTTATTATAGCTTTTTTTTCATGTTTTATATATATGTAATTCTTTATATTATTTGCTCACATAGAAAGAACTTTGATATAAAACAAGTTTCTATTTAAAAATTATCCATACTTGAATTCCTTTTTTATATAGTTTAAATAATTAACTTGTTTGTGTTACCTTTTGAGGTTATGAATTATTTAAAAATGTAATAAAAGAAATCATCTGACCATTTTTTTAAATTAAAAGGTAAAATAAAACTTTATGATTAACAAACATTTTGAAATAGTTTTGAACTTTTGAATAACATATACAATTCATAAAAGCTTCATTTTCAATTGTTGTGTAATTTACCTCTACAACATTAAGCTTTGATTTATATAATAAATAAAGCAACCTTTTTCATCATATACAACAGTTCTTATTATAATATTTGAAACATCACTTATACATAAAACTTTTTATTCCATTTAGGACTAACTAATATAGGTGTGCTTTGATAAGAACTTCCATAAGCTTATCAAATATTTATTAACATTTTAAAGTTCATTAATATAGTACTTTTGTGTTAAGAGATCAGTTAAAAATTTGGTTATCCAAATTTAATTATTTATAAATCTTTAAGTGATAATTTATATCTTGTTAAAAAATCTTCTTAACTTTTTAAAAAATTCCAATGATTATAATCTTAAGATAATTTGTAACCTTAATATGTTTTTTAGACACTACATGTCTTATTCATGATTTAGATTCATGTAAATTAAATTATAAGTTTAAGATTTAAGTTACACTTTTAAAAACATTTCTCCAAACATAGTAGTGATTTTCCTTAATATTATATTATTGAAATCGTTCATAAGCACTTTTAAATCAAACAAATATTTTTGAAAGATATATGTAATAATCTTCAAAAATATAAAATGTGCATTACAAAGACCAAATAATATAACTACATAAGTACCTCATGAGCTTATAAAAGTATTTTTATATTAATTCTCTTAGGTTACCTAAACTCGTTAGCAAGAGCCTTTTTATGAAGCACTTGCGTGCTTGTGTATTTAAACCTAGCCTTAAGAAGCTTACTCGTGTCTTCACTAAGTATTAACCTTATGTCTAGAGTATGATTTGGTCACTTAAACCCTTAAGAGATTAGTCATGGTTCAAAGTCCCCTTATCATTATAAAGGGGGTTATACTTTTGATAAAGGTTCCTTAAGGGGTAGGTGGTGATGCTTTAGTTGTCATGGGGGTATGTCTGAGACATGTCTTCTTAGTGAGGTTAGAACATGAACTTGTTTAGGTCTCATGAGATAGAATTCTAAAGTCTATTTGGGTTATTCTTTAAGGTTCGAGGGATATCATTGTTGATTAAAAAAGCTCACCCTTCCTTATTCCTGAACTATCTTTTCACAAAAGTTAAAAAGGCTAAACGTTTTTCATTCATTTGTTCTTCAATAAATTAAATCACTTCTTTATGGTGTCACAATGACTAGTCTTCGAAATCAAAAGTAAGAATAAATTTTAATTATTGTTTGATTAGACACATTCATTAAAATTACATATAAAATATTTTATAATATGCAACTTCTTTATTAACATGAATACAAAAGAATAAGCATGGAGACTCCCTCTCCCTTGCCCTAACTACCTTTCTATAGCCCCTCTTTGCCATATCACCTTTTTTCTCTGAACTTCTATTTCATTTCTCTTTCTCCTTTTCTTTTTACTTCATATCTTTATTCTTTTCATAGTAAAATGTCTTATACTTTTAATTTTCTACCTTTATTAGTCATTCTAAGGGGCTTAGGGTAGAACTCTAAATCTTGTGCCTATTTAACATTTAAGTCAAACTCTCAATGTTGTCTTAAAAGATTTAGTGTTGCTCATATATAATGTTAATGCCAGATGACCACTTAATAACCACGCGTTGGCTTTTCAAGCTAAAATTAACAGTTACATAACTAGTCTTTCTTTATTAGATTTTTGCATTGTTTTCTCGCTCCACCCTCATTGTTTACTACTCAAAGGTAAGCCACATTCTCATTAGTGAAATGTGATTGCAATTGTGTTTGTAGACTGGTTAATGCATAGCACTTTTTCTTTTTTTAAGAAAATGGTACTTGATATTTTTACATACTCATGGTGATACTAATGGACACCAACCCATGCATTCCACCCATGATAAAGAACACTCTAATGCCTTCTTAGCTACAACATTATTTATAGTCAAATAAAAAATATGTGAGTGATTTTTTGATTGAGTACATCTTTAGTAAAAGACATGCACTCACATGCTCTACATTGTGGATTTGCACCATCAATGCATATTATAAGTTTTTCTAACAATAGTTCACTTTGATTTGAGACTTAACACGTTTGGTGCTGCATTTGTTAACAGAATTTTTTTTATGTATGCTTTAATTATAGCTTTTTGTTTCTAATTTTCTTGGTAAATATTCTTTTTACATGAAAGGATAAGGTTCTAATTCAAAAAAAAAGAAATATATGATGTAAACTATTTAATGTTTGTGGAGAAGTTCCTATGAATTTAACTTGTTGCTTCACCAATATCATGTAATTTTTCCATGGTCAGATGATTGTTGACAAGTGGATTCATGTAAAGAATTTTACTGTGAAAAACAGAGAGTAGTGGGATTGTGGATCATGCTCTTATTCTATTGAGCTTCAACTTGAATTGTGACTATTGAGGATATAATACCAAGTTGTTGTTTAAAGACTAATATGGGACAAATTTTCACTTGATGTAAGTCACATAAGCTATTTTGCTTGACAACTTTACAATTGGTATTATTATAGTTAGAGAGGATGTAATGCATGAGGTTTTCGTTGCTTTTGTTTACACGAACAAGAACTTTCAAGATTACATGGATGTAAGTTTGCATTGATTTCTTTTGTTCCGTTTTGATTTTAAATGAATTTTCCAAGTTAAAATATGGGTGTTACAAGCCTTGAATCTTGAAAAGCACATAGAAAAAGTTTGGCATGCAAACGTGGTGTTCAATTTATACATGCAAAATTTGGTGAAAAGCCTAGAATGATGTGGTGGGAATACAAGGTTTGAGATTTTATTTTATAATATTAAAGATGAAAATCAAAGTATGAGTTGATCAATGCAGCTGGCCTTCATGCAACTCATCTTATAGCTCCACTACCAATGAAATGCAAGGAGAACCCATTTAACATTAAGGTAATTTTTCTTTTGTTACATATTAAAATCTAAATGTTAACTTCAAGGTGTTTACATGTTGCCAACTAGATCAAGTTATTAAGTTTATTTCAAAGTTATTTGACTTGCTTAACTAAATACATACTTAATTGAATATTGAGTTTGAGATGATATATACAAGTTTATATCCCAAATACTCACATCAATGTCTATATGTGAATTGAATTTTGCATGCTACATATTATTATTGTATATATAATATAATTTGTCCACACATAAATATTAAAAATGTGCATATATAAATATGTATTTAGATATATATTGCACACTATAAATACAGTATATTACAAATAAAGATATGTATTGTGTGTGTGTGTGTGTGCATGATGTGTTGTTGTCCTTATATATAAGTGTAATCATATGCCCCAAATGGTATAAGTAGAAATTAAACTGCCTAAATGGGGTTCAAGTGGTAAAAAACTTACTTAAATTACACAAAAGGACTTTTAGATTTCATTTAAATTAACTTAATTAAAATAATCAAAAGTAAAAATAATAGAGGTTAATTTAAATTAGTTTAACATTGAAATAACTCACTTCACAAAGAAATTGAAATAACTCAACTTCACAAAGTTTAACATTGCTTTTAGAATATTACGAAGCAAACCACCAACTAGTCAAATGCAACTATTCTTATAATTTTTAAAGTATAAGAAATATATGCATAATCCAATGCCTATTGTCCAGATTCATGTTCTAAACTTCCCATTGTTATTGTTATATAATCAAAACAAACACAAGTAGCTACAACAATTGCACTACTCTCAACTCATACAATTGTTACACTAGGAATACATCAAATTCATTTAGTTACTAAATAAGTCTTTGCTCACTAATACTTCTTACCCTTACTCAATAAAGCAACTTAGTAACAAAGATGATGCCAATGCACTCCTCACATTCAAATCAAGTACTATTTATAATTATTATAAAGCTTTTGAATTGAGGAAATTAAATATTGAAAATTCTTCATTTTTGAGGCACTTATTAAAAGCTATGGTTTTTTTGGACATTATGAATTAGTAATTTGTTTTAGTTTAAACAAACCTAAAGCGTTCTTAACAATTTTTTCCCACAAGAACAACATAGTGTACATCTTACAAGAAAACAAGAGATAGAAAATGAAAGAAACTCTTGAAACATTTGTATTATAAACTTGTCGTGAACAAAATTTATTAGCATCTACTTGTTTGGGTAAGATGGCAATAGCTTTCACTAAAACACAAGAAATGCATATAGGGATTATTGTCTTTTAGAATTTGTCTCTACTATTACACCACAAACACGATGTGTTCAGTTCTTAGATACACATGTCATAGTTTTTACTATGACTTCTTTTTACTTTGGATGCTGAACTATATTAACAAGCTTTAGATAAGGAAATAAGCCTGCTTAGTGCACTTGGGTATCTAATGATGGTCCGGTAGGGTGTTATTAAGTATTTGTAAGAAACTCTAAGTGAAGCTAGAATTGACTTTCTAAAAAATTCTTATCCTAGTTTTTCGTGTCCCAATTAGGTTTTTGGGTGGTTCTGGTGAGTTCGACATGTCGGATATACCCATAAGGTTGACCTAACCTTAGGGTTGCCCTAACCCCACACTTGAACCCCTTAGGTTAGGTCAATAAGTCATTAATTAACTCACCAAGTATATTCCCTATAGGAATGAGATTCCATGCCAACCCACTTATGTAAATAGGCCTTTGTCACATATATTAAATAGTACATGTAAGAGAGCTCCTGAGTTCGTTGCTATTCTGCCGGTGTAAGCTTTAGCTTATGTTGTTAAGGTACAACCCTTTATTGTGCTACCTTAACTTCCAGATAACAAGGATATGTCCCACCTTTGGGGTAACTTACCCTTAACATTGACAAATTCATGCTTAAGAGGTCTTGTCAGAATGCACGTTCCAAGAGTCAGAGGTTGAGACTTGTCTTCAGCCTCCTCCTCCACGTCAAGCTAAGAGCAACACTCACAATTAAACATAGCATGTTCATGTCCTTATTTAAATTGTGGTCGTGGGTTCTTAGTTGATAGGGTTTCCTTATCGAGTTCTTGAGGAATAACAAAGGAGTTCTAGAGTTGGCATTGGAGAGCCACATTCGTGGCACTTGGTGCAACTCTATAGCATGATAACGCACATTTGGGAAACAGTGTCACATCTTTATGTGACATTAGACTAGATGGCACAATACAACGCCTAAGGCACGCCCTTTGGGGTTGTGTTATGGGTTTGTCGCCAAAGGATTGGATAGTGCTAGGCCTTGTCACGATACAGGATACATGATACAACATACAGGATTCAGCCTACAGGATATGGGATACAGGATTCGGCCCACAGGATATTCCCACAAGATATGCCACAGGATATTCCTACAGGATATGCTACAGGATATTCCTGCAGGATATGCCTACAAGATATTCCCGCAGATATTCCTATAGGATAAGGATGACCATTTTTGGCTAGTGACTAGATTAGGCTCATGACCAGATTAGCTTGGAGTTGTGAGCATAAAAGCTCCGACCTAATTGTTGTACAATCAGTTACTATCAACACCAGTCATTCTACGATTATTTTTGTTCTTGTCTTGTTCGTGTCTTGCTCCTGTCACAACCCGATACAGGATGCAGGATGCAGGATACAGGATTCCGGATACAGGATGAGGATGCAAGATTTTGGATACATGATACGGGTTACAGGATATGCCTGCAGGATTCCTACAGGATACCTATAGGATATTCCTATAGGATATGCCTATAGGATATGCTACAGGATATACCTAGAGGATAAGGGACACTATTCTTAGCTCATGACTAGATTAGACTCATGACTAGATTAGCTTGGAGTTATGAGCATAAAAGCTCCGACCTAATTGTTGTACAATCAGTTACTATCAACACCAGTCATTCTACGATCATTCTTGTTCTTGTCTTGTTCGTGTCTTGCTCCTTGCCTCCTGCTCTTGTCTTGTTCTTGGATCCTGTCCTGCGCCTTCCTGTCTGGCTTCCGGATCCTATCCTGTTCCTGTCTCTCCTGGATCCTATTCGGTTCCTGTCTTGCTCCTGAATCCTGTCATGTTCTTGTCTCGCTCTTGAATCCTGTCCTGTTCTTGTCTCGCTCCTGAATCCTGTCCTACTCCTGATTCCTGAGTTCCCAGTTCCTATTTTGCTATCCTGCTCCGGTTCTATCCTGCTCCCTGTCTTACTCCTGAGTTCCTAGTTGCTATCCTGCTCCGGTTCCTATCCAGCTCCTTGTCCTGCTATCCTGCTCCAATTCCTATCCAGCTCCTTGTCCTACTCCTAAGTTCCTAGTTCCTATCCTGCTCCAGTTCCTATCCTGTTCCTTGTCCTACTCCTTGTTCTGTTCCTGAGTTCCAAGTTCCTATCCTACTCCTTGTCCGGCTCCTGAGTCAAGCCTTCTTGTTCTCAGAATCCTACTTCTCCTTGTTCCTGGATCGTGGCTTGACAGTTTGATAGTAACTGCTTCCATAGCTCTCCGATTCCTAGTTACTTTTTTTTTTTTCCTTGGTTTTCTTCCTTCGTTTTCCTCTTTTGTTTTTCTTTTCATAGATCATGGCCGTTTTTGAGCAGATTCAACGTGAGCACCAAATGTTGCTTCATGAGCTGGCCACTTTGCGCCAAGTGGTCACCGATCTGCAAGGCTCCACCCATGCGGCACATGCAGCTGCTGATGCATCCTCCAAGGTTGCTGCGCAGGCTCTCTCTTAGGCATTAGTGGTTCCTTCTTCATCGAACTTTTCTTCGAAGCCGAAGATCAGCATGCCAGAAAAGTTCAGTGGCAGTGCCGATTTCTAAGGTTTCCTGAATCAGATCCGGCTCTTGATCCGCATGCAACCACGCCGCTACTCGACTGATGCACAAAAGGTTGGCCCTTTTGGCATCCTTAATAAGTGGATCTCCCCGGGCTTGGGTTGCCCCTTTGCTGGAACGTGACGATCCATTGATGAAGATTTTGAAGGAATCGTGGCTGCCTTTGAAGCCTGCTTTGGGATCCTGATAAGTACCATTCATGCACGAAGTTACGCAAGCTCAACAAGGATCCTGACCAGTTTCTGTTTATGCATCCGAATTTCAACAACTTTGCACGAACGTTCCATGGGATGAGACTGCATTGATCGAACATTTCCGTTTTGGGTTGAGGGATGACATGAAGGACCTTCTCCTTACGTTACCGGATGCCCAAACCTTAGCAGAGATCATCCAACAGGCCGTTCACTGTGACAACCGTTTGTTTGAACGTCGTCAGGAAAAATCTCGTCAGCAGTTCTTGCAAGTCAATGCAGCTGTAGCACATGTTCCTGTGACACCTTCTGGAGTAGTCCCTATGGAGATTGAGAATACAAGTGTGGTCCGCTTTCAGCTGCGGAAAAGCAACGCCGTCGCAGTGAGTGAGAACTTATGCTTGTATTGTGGTGAAGTAGGACACAGGTGGCGGAATGTCCTGTTAAAGCCAAGAAGTTCAAGACGTGCGAAGTGGAAGCCGAAGTTCAATGTCCACTCCGTCTAGGAGCCGCGAAGTTGGACTAAGTGCAGGCTCCATTGGTGTTGCTCATACCATTTCATCACTCAAGTTTCCTGTACACATTCGCCTCAATAACCGAGAGCTCAAGGAGTTTGCCCTGTTAGACACTGGTGCAAATGTATGTTTCATGGATGACACTTTTGCAGCTCAGCATGGCATTCCGGTGGTGAAGTTGAAGCGTGCAGTTCCTGTAGAGATGGCCGATGGTCGTTTGATTGCTTCTGGCGCAGTTACCCATGCTACCACACCTCTCTCTTGCAGTCATGGCGCATTCAACTGTTTGATTTCTTCAACTTGATCAAGACTCGGTCGAATCCCATCATTTTGACATGCCATGGTTCATTGTTGCAAATCCGCAATCGACTGGAGGTCTAGGACGTTCATTGTTTTTTCCAGCAGTCAAGATCAATCCTGTACTTCCTGCGTGCAGGATACATCCTTGGTATCTGAGGCAGTACAAGCTACAGGATTGACTGTGCCTGTTCCTGTATCAGTGTTGAAGACTCCTCCTCAACAGGATTCACCTCATGCCAGCTCCTCAGCACATCCGCAGGCTCTCTCCACTCCTGTAAGTTTGCGGATTCCTATAGGGTTCTTCCAATCCTGTATCAGTGTCGAAAGTTCCTCCTCAACAGGATCCACCTCCTGTTGGTTCCTCAGCACATCGCAGGCTTTCTCCACTCCTGTAAGTTCGCGGATTCCTGTACAGGGTTCTTCAATCCTGTATCAGTGTTGAAGACTCTTCCTCGACAAGATTCACCTCATGTCAGTTCCTCAGCATCCACAGGCTTTCTCCATTCCTGTAAGGTCGCGGATTCCTGTACAGGGTTCTTCCAATCCTGTATTAGTGTCGAAGGTTCCTCCTCGACAGGATTCACCTCTTTTCCGTTCATCAGCACTACAGGTTCATCAGGCTCCAGCAGATTCAACACTTCTAACAGGACATCCGTTCGCAGTTGGCTACAGACGATTTGGCAAGGAATGTGTTCTCACACATTAGTCCTGACATTGCAAGCTCCTCTTCCTCCAGTTCCCGTTCAGACTACACACTTTGCCATACAGGACGGACTCCTGTACCGGGAAGGTCTCCTGTACGTTCCTGTTGGTGTTTGCAGGACTCGTGTGGTACAGGATTGTCATGATACCCCGGCTACAGGACATTTTGGTGTGGCCAAGACAGTTGAGTTGGTGACTCGCAACTATTGGTGGCCTGGGTTGCGAGGTTTTGTGGAAAGGTTTGTACGGAGTTGTGACACCTGCAACAGGTCGAAGATGCCTCGTCATGCACCTCTGGTCTTCTTCGTCCTCTTCCTGTTCCTTCTGCTCCTTAGATCCATTTCTATGGATTTCCTCACAGATCTTCCTCCTTCTCGCGGATTCGATGCAGTTCTTGTGGTGTTGACCGTTTCACCAAACAGGCTCATTTCCTACCATGTAACAAGACTGCTACAGGCCAGACAACTGCTGAGTTGGTGATCCGCGAAGTGTTCCGACACCATGGTCTTCCTGAGAGCATTGTTTCTGATCGAGGTCCACAATTCATGTCCAAGTTTTGGCGAGCTTCTCGAAGTCTACAGGTTAAAGCGGATCTTTCTTCAGGATATCACCCAAACTGATGGACAGTCAGAACGCACAATCCAGACCTTGGAGCAATATCTTCGTTGCTTCATCAGTTACCAACAGGATAATTGGTTGGACCTTCTTCCTATGGCGGAGTTTGCCTACAACAACTCCATTCACGCATCTACAGCCAGACACCTTTCTTTGCTCTTACAGGCCACCATCCACGTTTTGACTTTGCTCCTCCTGCTTCTCCTTCTTCCGCTCCTGCAGTACAGGATCGTCTCCAGCATCTTCGGCAGGTACAGGATGATCTCCAGGTTCATCTTCAGCAGGCACAGGAACGGTACAAGCATCATGCTGATGCTCACCGTCAGCCGGCACCTGCATACAAGATTGGTGATCTCGTGTGGCTTCTTCGTCGACACATTCGCACCAACAGGCCTTCTTCTAAGTTGGATTTTCAACGATTGGGCCCTTACAGGATCGTGGCGAGGTAAATCCTGTAGCTTTCCGACTCGAGTTACCATCCACGGTGAAACTTCATCCTGTGTTTCACACCTCCTTGTTGGAGCGTATCATCCTTCTTCTCTTCCTGGTCGTGCTTCTTCTCCTCCCCCTCCTGTGGTCATTGCTGGTGAACCTGAGTACGAAGTTGCAGCCATCCTTGATTCTCGTCTTCATCGCCGCCAACTTCAATACTTGGTGGATTGGAAAGGTTATTTGCCTACCGATCGCACTTGGGAACCTGCATCCAACTTACTCCATGCTTCTTCCAAAGTTGCTGCTTCCATCGGCATTATCCTGCTAAACCAGGTCTAAGACTCGTGGAACTCGTCCTTAGGGAGGAGGTGCTGTCACAACCCATACAGGATACAGGATACATAATACAGGATTCCGGATACAGATACAGGATGCAGGATTTCGATACAGATACGGGTTACAGGATATGCCTGCAGGATATTCCTACAGGATATACCTATAGGATATTCCTATAGGATATGCTACAGGATATACCTAGAGGATAAGGGACACTATTCTTAGCTCATGACTAGATTAGCTTGGAGTTGTGAGCATAAAAGCTCCGACCTAATTGTTGTACAATCAGTTATATCAACACCAGTCATTCTACGATCATTCTTGTTCTTGTCTTGTTTGTGTCTTGCTCCTTGCCTCCTGCTCTTGTCTTGTTCCTGGATCCTGTCCTGCGCCTTCCTGTCTGGCTTCTGGATCCTATCCTGTTCCTGTCTCTCCTGGATCTTATTCGTTCCTGTCTTGCTCCTGAATCCTGTCATGTTCTTGTCTCGCTCCTGAATCCTGTCCTACTCCGATTCCTGAGTTCCCAGTTCCTATTTGCTATCCTGCTCCGGTTCCTATCCTGCTCCCTGTCTCTCCTGAGTTCCTAGTTGCTATCCTGCTCCGGTTCCTATCCAGCTCCTTGTCCTGCTATCCTGCTTCAATTCCTATCCAGATCCTTGTCCTACTCCTAAGTTCCTAGTTCCTATCCTGTTCCTTGTCCTACTCCTTGTTCTGTTCCTGAGTTCCAAGTTCCTATCCTACTCCTTGTCCGGCTCCTGAGTCAAACCTTCTTGTTCTCAGAATCCTACTCTCTTCCTTGTTCCTGGATCGTGGCTTGACAGCTCCTTGCCTCCTGCTCTTGTCTTGTTCTCGGATCCTATTCTACTTTCGGATCCTATCCTGTTCCTGTCTTGTTCCTGGATCCTATCCTGCGCCTTCCTGTCTGGCTCCTGAATCCTATCATGTTCCTGTCTCTCTCGGATCCTATCCGGTTCCAGTCTTGCTCCTGAGTTCCTAGTTCCTGTCCTGCTCTCTATCTGTTCCTGAGTCAAACCTCCTTGTTCTTAGAATCCTGCTCTTTTCCTGGTTCCTAGATCGTGGCTTGACAGTTTGATAGTAACTGCTTTCATAGCTCTCCGATTCCTAGTTACTTTTTTTTCCTTGGTTTTCTTCCTTCGTTTTCCTCTTTTTTTTTCTTTCATAGATCATGGCCGATTTTGAGCACTTTCAACGCGAGCACCAAATGTTGCTTCACGAGTGGCCACTTTACGCCAAGTGGTCACATCTGCAAGGTTCCACCAATGCGGCACATGCAGCTGCTGATGCATCCTCAAGGCTGCTGCGCAGCTCTCTCTCAAGCATCGGTGGTTTCCTCTTCATCAAAATTTTCTTCGAGCCGAAGATCAGCATGCTAAAAGTTCAGTGGCAATCGCGCCGATTTCCAAGGTTTCCTGAATCAGATCCGGCTCTTGATCCGCATGCAACCACGCGCTACTCAACTGATGCACAAAAGGTTGGCCTTTTGGCATCCTTGCTAGTTGGATCTCCACGGGCTTGGGTTGCCCCTTGCTGGAACGTGACGACCCATTGATGGAAGATTTAAGGTTCGTGGCTGCCTTTGAAGCTGCTTTGGAGATCCTGATAAGTACCGTTCTGCATGCACGAAGTTATGGAAGCTCACACAAGGATCCAACCAGCTTCCATTTGCATCCGAATTTAGCAATTGTGCACGAACATTCCATGGGACGAGACTGCATTGATCGAACACTTCCGTTTTGGGCTGAGGGATGACGTGAAGGACCTTCTCCTTACGTTACCGGATGCTCAAACGTTAGCGGAGATCATGCAATAGGCCGTTCGCTGCGACAACCGTTTGTTCGAGCGCCTCAGGAAAAATTCCGTCAACAGTTCCTGCCAGCCAATCCTGTAGCCGTAGCACATGTTCCTACGACACCTTCTGGAGCAGTTCCTATGGAGGTTAACAATCCAAGCGTGGCCCACTTTCAACTGCTGAGAAGCAACGTCGTCGGGGTGAGAACCTATGCTTGTATTGTGGTGAAGCAGGACACAAGGTGGCGGAATGTCCTAATAAAGCCAGAAAGTTCAAGACGCGTGAAGCCGAAGCTGAAGTTCAGTCGGAAAACTTCAATGTCCACTTCGTCTAGGAGCCGCGAAGTTGGACGTAGGTGCAGGCTCCATTGGTGCTGCTCATACATTCCATCACTCAAGTTTCCTGTACACATTCGCCTCAATAACCAGAGCTCAAGGAGTTTGCCCTGTTAGACACTGGTGCAAATGCATGTTTTATGGATGACACTTTTGCAGCTCAGCATGGCATTCCGGTGGTGAAGTTGAAACGTACAGTTCCTGTAGAGGTGGCCGATGGTCGTTTGATTGCTTCTGGCGCAGTTACCCACGCTACCACACCTCTCTTTGTCATGGCGCATTCAACTGTTCAATTTCCTTCAACTTGATCAAGACTCGGTCGACTCCCATCATTTTTGGCATGCCATGGTTTGTTGTTGCAAATCCACAGATCGACTGGAGGTCTAGGACGCTCACGTTTTCCTTCCAGCAGCCAGATCAATCTGTACCTTCCTGCGTGCAGGATACATCCTTGGTGTCTGAGGCAGTACAAGCTACAGGATTGACCGTGCATGTTCCTGTACCAGTGTTGAAGGCTCCTCCTCGACAGGATTCACCTCATGTCAGTTCCTCAGCACATCCGCAGGCTCTCTCCACTCCTGTAAGTTTGCGGATTCCTGTACAGGGTTCTTCCAATCCTGTATCAGTGTCGAAGGTTCCTCCTCAACAGGATCCACCTCCTGTTGGTTCGTCACACACTCATAGGCTCTCCTCACTCCTGTGCATCCACGGACTTCTGTACAGGATTCTTCCAATCCTGTACACTTGTCAACATCCACATCTGTTTCTCCCAATCCTGCCTCTTTTCGTTACTCTGCTTCTGTTCCACCCCCCAAGATCCTTCCTCTTTTTCAGTCACAGCTCCCTCCTTCTCCTCTCCAGTTCTTACCACTACCATGCATGAACTTGCCACTGATCCTGCTCCTTTCCACTTTTTGCCTTTCAAGTAACTCCTACGTCCTCTTCTACTTTCCTGTATCTGACTCTCCTGTTTTTCAATCTCCTTCTCCTTTCCTTTCTCCTTCCTCCTTCCATCCAAGTATCACTCCTTTCAGGACGTTTTTGACAAGCACAAGGCTGCAGTTCTTCCTGTTCACAGGTCCTACGACTGTCCTATTGATCTTGCGAAGGAAAGACTCCACCGTTCGGACCATTTATGCACTGTCACCCACAGAGTTGGAGGTTCTTCGTCAGTACATCGAGGACAACTTGGCATCCGCTTCATTCGTCACTCAAAGTCCCCTGCAGGAGCACCTATCTTCTTTGTCAAGAAGAAATGGGAGTTTACGTTTGGTTGTGGACTACAGGGGTTTGAATCAAGTCACCATTCGGAATCGGTACCCTTGCCATTGATCCCGGAACTTCTCGATCGGCTGCGAGGAGCAAAGGTGTTCACGAAGATCGACTTACGAGGGGCCTACAACTTGTACGGATTCGTCCAGGCGATGAGTGGAAGACTGCCTTTCGTACAAGGTATGGACACTTTGAGGTGATGGACCTGCCCATGTCCATTGAACACATCTTTCGTGACTTCTTGGACCAGTTTGTGGTATTACCTCGATGACATTTTGATTTTCTCCAAGGACCAGGCGGCATGACAAGCATGTACGACTAGTTCTACAGAGGCTTCGCGAGCATGGCTGTATGCGAAGTTGGAGAAGTGTTTTTTCGATAGGGATTCTGGAGTTCTTGGGCTACATCGTCTCTCCTGCTGGCGTTTCCATGGACATGCACAAGGTGAAGACCATCGTGGAGTGGGAGAGGCCCAAGTCTGTACGAGATGTACAATGTTTCCTTGGCTTTGCAAACTTCTACAGGCGTTCATACAGGACTTCTCCAAGCGTGTACTTCCACTCACGGAACTCACCAAGCGCACAGGAGGTTTCTCTTGGTCCGACAAGGCGGAACATGCATTCACAACACTCAAGGACGCCTTCACGACAGCTCCGATTTTAGCACATCCTGATCCTTCTCGTCCTTCTTCGTTGAAGCAGATGCCTCGATTTTGCAGTAGGATCTCCTATACAAGTTGGAGAAGACAAGTTGCTTCATCTGTAGCTTTTCACTCTCGTAAGTTCCTTCGGCGGAGATCAATTACGAGAGAACTCAAGGCCATTGTGGATTCGTTCGAGGAGTGGCGGCATTTCCTGGAAGGTGCTGCATCCTGTACAAGTTCTTACGGATCACAAGAACTGGAGTATTTCAAAGGCTCGAGTTCTGGCGACACAGGCTAGGTGGGCGGAGTTCCTATCACGTTTTGATTTCGTCATCATCTACAGGCCTGGTTTTCGGAATGGCAAGGCGGATGCATTGTCTAGGCGTCTTACCTTGCACCGACCCGGGCGATCCTGCATATGACTGTCAAAAGCAAGTGTTGTTGGGTCCTGATCGATTCGGCTTGCAACACTACAAGTTCATCAGGCTCCAGCAGATTCAACACTTCTACAGGACATCCGTTCACAGTTGGCTACAGACGACTTGGCAAGGAATGTGTTCTCACACATTAGTCCTGACATTGCAAGTTCCTCTTCCTCCAGTTCCCATTCAGACTACAAGTGTTTGCCATACAGGACGGACTCCTGTACCGGGAAGGTCTCCTGTACGTTCCTGTTGGTGTTTGCAGGACTCGTGTGGTACAGGATTGTCATGATACCCGGCTACAGGACATTTTGGTGTGGCCAAGACAGTTGAGTTGGTGACTCGCAACTATTGGTGGCCTGGGTTGCGAGGTTTTGTGGAAAGGTTTGTACGGAGTTGTGACACCTGCAACAGGTCGAAGATGCCTCGTCATGCACCTCTGGTCTTCTTCGTCCTCTTCCTGTTCCTTCTGCTCCTTGGAGATCCATTTCTATGGATTTCCTCACAGATCTTCCTCCTTCGCGGATTTGATGCAGTTCTTGTGGTGGTTGACCGTTTCACCAAACAGGCTCATTTCCTACCATATAACAAGACTGCTACAGGCCAACAACTGCTGAGTTGGTGATCCAAGTGTTCCGACACCATGGTCTTCTGAGAGCATTGTTTCTATCGAGGTCCACAATTCATGTCCAAGTTTTGGCGAGAGCTTCTCGAGTCTACAGGTTAAAGCGGATCTTTCTTCAGGATATCACCCGCAAACTGATGGGCAGTCAGAACGCACAATTCAGACCTTGGAGAATATCTTCGTGCTTCATCAGTTACCAGCAGGATAATTGGTTGGACCTTCTTCCTATGGCGGAGTTTGCCTACAACAACTCCGTTCACGCATCTACAGGCCAGACACCTTTCTTTGCTCTTACAGGCTACCATCCACGTTTTGACTTTGCTCCCCTCGCTTCTCCTTCTTCCGCTCCTGCAGTACAGGATCGTCTCCAGCATCTTCGTCAGGTACAGGATGATCTCAGTTCATCTTCAGCAGGCACAGGAAAGGTACAAGCATCATGCTGATGCCCATCGTCAGCCGGCACCTACATACAAGATTGGTGATCTTGTGGCTTCTTCGTCGACATATTCGCACCAACAGGCCTTCTTCTAAGTTGGATTTTCAACGATTGGGCCCTTATAGGATTGTGGCGAGTCAATCCTGTAGCTTTCCGACTCGAGTTACCATCTACGGTAAACTTCATCCTGTGTTTCACACTTCTTTTTGGACCGTATCATCCTTCTTCTCTTCCTGGTCGTGCTTCTTCTCCTCCCCCTCCTGTGGTCATTGACGATGAACCTGAGTACGAAGTTGTAGCCATCCTTGATTCTCGTCTTCATCGCCGCCAACTTCAATACTTGGTGGATTGGAAAGGTTATTTGCCTACCGATCGCACTTGGGAACCTGCATCCAACTTACTCCATGCTTCTTCCAAAGTTACTGCTTCCATCAGCGTTATCCTGCTAAACCAAGTCTTAAGACTCGTGGAACTCGTCCTTAGGGAGGAGGTGCTGTCACGACCCGATACAGGATACAGGATACAACATACAGGATTCAGCCTATAGGATATGGAATATAGGATTCGGCCCACAGGATATTCCCACAAGATATTCCCGCAAGATATGCCTACAGGATATTTCCGCAGGATATGCCTACAGGATATTCCTACAGGATATTCCTATAGGATAATGATGACCATTTTTGGCTAGTGACTAGATTAGGCTCATGACCAGATTAGCTTGGAGTTGTGAGCATAAAAGCTCCGACCTAATTGTTGTACAATTAGTTACTATCAACACCAGTCATTCTACGATCATTTTTGTTCTTGTCTTGTTCGTGTCTTGCTCCTTGCCTCCTGCTCTTGTCTTGCTCTCGAATCCTATTCTCTTCCGGATCCTATCCTGTTCCTGTCTTGTTCCTGGATCCTGTCATGTGCCTTCATGTCTGGCTCCCGGATCCTATCTGTTCCTGTCTTGTTCCTGGATCCTGTCATGCGCCTTCCTGTCTGGCTCCCGGATCCTATCCTGTTCCTGTCTCTCCTGGATCCTATCCGGTTCTATCTTGTTCCTGAGTTCCTAGTTCCTGTCCTGCTCTCTGTCCTGTTCCTGAGTCAAGCCTCCTTATTCTTGGAATCCTGCTCTTTTCCTGGTTCCTAAATCGTGGCTTGACAGGCCTTGGGCATAAACTCAAGAGAGATTAGGTCTCGTAATTAGGTGTGCTTTTGCAGACCTAGGTAAGGGGTGTTCTTATTAGGATCTAAGGGTTAACCAACCTAAGCTCATTAGCAAAAGCCCTTTTATGAGGCATTCATAAGGTCATATACTTAAGGTTATCCAAACTTATCCTTGGGGAGTTTACTTAGCAGAACACTCGTGTTTGTTTATGGCGCATACTCGTGTTCTCATTAAGTATTAGTCCTAAGTCTAGGGTATAACTTGGCCACTCAGACCCTCAAAGGTTAGTCGTGATTTAAGGTACCCCTTATCGTCCTAAAGGGTTGTCGGATGAGGGTGATTTCTTAAGGGGTAAGTGACGATGCCTTAACTTTGTCACGGAGGTATGTGTAAGGCACATCTCCTTGATGAGGTTAGGGCACTTAAGGTAAGTGATGATGCCTTAGCTTTGTCACGGGGGTATGTGTAAGGCACATCTCCTTGATGAGGTTAGGGCACTTAAGGTAAGTGATGATGCCTTACTTTGTCACGGGGTATGTGTAAGGCACATCTCCTTGATGAAGTTAGGGCATGAGCCTGTCTAGGTCTACTAGGATAAGATTCTAAAGTCTACTTCGGAAGGTTGAGGGATGGTCATTCTAAGGGACTTATGGTAGGACTTTGTTTAACTAGGCATATGAGTTAGACTTTGGGGTCATCTTAAAAGACTTAGCGTTGCTCACATAGGGTGATGACACCAATGGTCACTAGGCAGCCACGTGTTGTCATGTGTTGGCCCTTCGGGTTAAAACTCTGATATACCAATTGTATGTTGAAATCTTTAATATAACTTCAAGCTTTATTGTTTAATAGTAATTCAATTGCAATGAGAAGCAAACTTGAAAGTATATAAAACAAAATGAATATATGAAAAACATTATGTTACTAATTGTGTGCTCAAAGAATAAAGTTGATAGTATAGAAACAAGAGTGAAACTAGTGGCTATTAAATATATTAATTATAAAAAAGCATTAAATTGTGAGTGTCTTGCTTTATAATATATTGTTTTACATGTGCCACATAATGAAGACTTATATGCAAGTTACAATAAATTCTATGAGCATTTAAATCTAAAGAGAAAAATTGCTCAAACGAATGATGTTATTAATTCTTATTCCCTTTAACATCACAATAACCAACTTGGCAAGAAAGCAATTGGGTATAAAATATTTCAAAAGACATAAAACCATCATTTCAAAATGATCATGCAAATGATTTTGAAATATCAAGAGGTGTTAATGTTATTTATCAAGTTATTAAGCTTAAAAAAGTTTTCACTTAAATCGATTTTATGCCAAACATAAAATATCATGGTAAACTATGTTCCATAACTTTTAAATACCAATAAGTGTTTGATGAAGTACTTTACACTAAAATTATTCAACTCAAGGAGTTATTATATTTATTTTGATTAATATGTTGGAACTGGCAAATCGTAAAACTCTTATTACAAACTCCTAAACACAATTTAAATATAGTAATGTCAAAACTTAAACGCAAAGTACAAAACAATTATAATTGCAACTACTAATTGTGCTGCTTTTAACATGGTGGGACAACAATACATAAAGCATTTGGTTTAACATTATGTTTTGGAAGTCATATTATTTAGTGATAAAAAACTTAATGCATTTCAACACCACTATGCACATTGAAAATGTTTAGTTGTACACATAAAATAGGCAACCACTAATGAACATTGAATACTATCTTATGTGATGACTAATACTACCAATTTCTACATAGTGGTGTTTTGAAGATTGGAAAGTAAACACATTATGATGCGGCCCTCACATATAGCATGTTATTTAAATTGACTTAAAAAGATGAAACCTTAATCTAGATTTTGAGAGAATAAACCAGCAAACAAGAATACATGACTATAGTCACCTAATGATTTTATATTTTCCACACTTGTTTTTCACTAACAAATAGGTTGATGAACACAACAATGCTTCTATGACACGTATTATAAATCTGGACTACATACTTAATGCAATTAACACTAAGGCACTGTCCTGTTCAACAACTACAAGGCTCCCTAACAAACCACAATAAATAGTCAGTCTAACAGTCAAATTCTACTATGCCTTTAAATTAAATTACAACTTGAATATTATCCTTATAGTTATAATGTGGTTGTCAAACACTTAACGTTGCTAACACAGTGTGATGACACCGAAGGGCACTTACATACCATAAACATATGTAATTTCTATAGAATATTAATTTAGTTCATAAATGAAAATAAATATTTTTATATATTGACAAAGATTATGGTCAATTATGGGTATGCAAGATACAATTTCACTACCAATTTCTAATTCATTTTGCAGTTGCATGAACTCTACATTGACTTTGACAGTAGTATGCTTTATCACCATATGGTTATACATACACTGCATCGCAGATTGCAATCCGTACATAAACGTTTTGTTATAGAAGATTGTGTTAGTAATGAGCTACAAAGCTATGAGAAAATTCAATAGACCTCACACCATTCTATGATAGCAATATAATTGTTAGGACTTGAAATATAAGGAGTGCACAAGCACATGCTCAAGATATCATGGCTTCACAATTATTATGTCCAATGCATATTTTATGCCTGCAACAGACAAAAACATTCCAGCAACAAAAGTATTTTTAATAGAGGTTCCTAACCTCAATATCAACAGATACACTAATGGATTGGTAATTCTACTTGTAATTTTTAATAACACAGTCACGGTCAAGTCACATAGATGCTCTATGGCATGTCTAGCAAAAGTTTTCGAGAATTTAATACTAACGTGGATTTGTTAGGCACAATCCATTAAATAAATGTTTAATGTGTTATCACATGTTTATTATTTATATCAATGTGGGACGTGACACTTAGCAAATGCTCAATTTATAATTTATATTTGATTAATATGCTATCTCCCTTGGAAAACATTTATAAATAAAAAAAGTCTTCCTATCCAGCATTAACATAATTTGTTTAGTTTTATTAGGGAACAACCGTCACACCTGGTATTAATTGAATAATATACATATACAAATCGAGGTATACCTTCCAAATCCTTAAACCTCCTAAAATCATTATCCATAACTTTTATAACATACCAGACTACTTGCAAAGTGCGGCAAACATATAAGTCCAACTCTTTTCGGACTCCAGAACTAACTTCATTTGATCACTTTGAAGAAACTTCCATATAAATGTCAATTGTTAAATACGAAGATCCCACAATGTTTGTTTACAAATGCTTTCCCATAGATGTGTTTTTATATGCATAACTGTGCAATATGTGTAGTTTGTGTGTGTGTGTGCGTGCGTGTGCATGTGTGAGAGAGAGAGCGAGACAGAGGACTTAATTTTGTTCACTGACTCACAAGCAATGCCTTGAAACTCATCGTCCAAAAGCAAGTTCTCAACCATAGCTACCATATTCTGCTAAAACAAACGATGCTCGGAAATACATGAAAATCCGTACCTGTAAATAAAAATACAAAACAATGAGAAATAATTGATTGATTTCGGATCTGGTACTCTTCTTATAGATCCTACAAGTGGTGGCTGCTGTATATATGCATGTAATGTCTAGTCGAAGTCCGTTGTGTGTGTGTGTGTGGTCGGTATGTATGTATGTATACACACACACACACATACAATAATACAAGATACGAAGTCTGTATGTAGTACAGATTTCTATGGTATGCTTTGTCTAAACAGAACACAGATGTAGGCATATAATACAAAACCATAAATATAACGTATACACTACTAATGTATCTTGATTTGAAGTACGCCTTGTGTATGTATATATTCATACACACGCAAACATGTATACATAGTCAGCAAAGCATAGTGCGAATAAGATTATGATGGTGCATCTGTCTGTGTTTTATGTGCGTGCGTAAGAGAGAGTCCAGAAGCTTACTCATCTATTGTGTAGATGGACTTGGGGCATTTGTCGAACTTGCAGAATTATCTGTTGAAGTTGTTGGTGGTGTTTGTATCTTCAACTTCCCAAATGCATCAAAGACATCGTCTTGATCAGCTTCCAGGAGCTGTGGTAATGCAACTCCCATCTCGTACACTTTCGCCCGTCTCAGAATCTCTGCTACAACCCATGCTTTTCTCTTGCTAAGCGGCCTTGATGGATTCAACCTCACCTATATACGAGGGTTAACTACTAATAATAGTTAACACTGTGTTTCATAGTAAGAACCAGTTTTAAATAAGCTCTACCGATATTATTGTTAAGTATCCTCGTTACGATGTTTTAAAATTCTTTACTGTCATTTCATTTTGATCATGATAAATTAGTTAGATAATGCACCAGCAGATTGAATGCGGTTTTTACAAAACATACCCAATCGCCCATGTTGCAAGCATTGGTCTCGTCGTGCGCCATGAGCTTGGTTGTCTTCTTGACATACTTCTTGTAGCGCGGGTGTTGCGTGAAGCGATCCACTGCCACAACGATGGATTTCTGCATTTTGTTTGAGACGACAAGACCGATGATCTGCTTCATCGCACAGCAAGAAAAAAACCCTAACTAGGGCTTTTGTGAGGTTTTAGGGATTCGATTAAATGAAAATCAGCATTTTCTATAATTTAAATCTGAAATGGGATCTGTTTGATTCACACGAAGTGATAAGTTTAGTGGAAAATGGTTGCCAAAGGTGATGAGCACAGTGTAAAACTAGCCGGATTTAATTATGGATTACTATAGACGGAATGAGTTCGTACAGAGAGAAAGTACTTAGCAGACAAGACAAGGTACAGAAGCTTCTGTGGACCAAGTGTACATAGATTAATAATGACAAAGCTACTTACATGTTGAATTAGTATAAGTATATAAGTTAACAACCCAATGACTAAAGTATATAATCTAACAACCACATATTGTTGGTGCAAGTGGTCTTACAATTGTTTTAAATAATGTGGAGCTGAATTAACCACGAGAATTTACACACAAGAAATCCAGGCTTTCATGATAAGACTTTTATTCCCATAAATTTGATGCGCAATACGAACAGTAATGTGTTGCTTGCAAAACATTATTATTGTATGTGTGTTTCCAGCTATCATGCCTTGTATTGGGTTGCCAAACAACATCAGGCAGGAGATTAGTAATAGAGTAATATTATATAAAAGGCTAAAGGACTGGTTCGTTTTTTGCCAAGTACTTGTTGAGACGTCACCCTCTCAAAAGCCGAGTGGGGTCATGGGGGCATCAACAATTACCCACGACTATTGTCCGCGTGCTAACAAGCAGCCCGACGCGTGGCGTGATCCCAGCAGATCCTGCCTCCCCCGACGTGGCAGCTTTTCTAGCCGTCGGGTTTGGTGCGGCTGCGATCTCGGCTGCCATTTTGTAAAACCCGCGTTCCTTTCACACTCTGATAAGTTCGATACCTGTTCCCTCTTGCTCTTTCCTCATCCACTATCTCGTAGCATACTTGCAGCTTCTGTTAGTTTGACGCTCTGAACAATCACTTAGTTAAGCTGCAGGATCTGTGTTGTTCAGCAAAGCTGGACTGGCGGAGAAACAATGCGTAGTGGGGACTGCAACGAGCGATGGAAGTGGAGAGAGAGACGAGGATCACACGACAAGAGAAGGAGTAGAGAGAGAGAAGAGGAAAGCTCGTCGCGAGTGCGAGGTCCAAGGCCATCTGATAGGCACCCAGTGTACAGGGGCGTACGCAGGAGGAGCTGGGGAAAATGGGTTTCAGAGATTCGAGAACCGAGAAAGAAGAACAGGATCTGGCTTGGCTCGTTTCCTACGCCCGAGATGGCCGCTCGCGCACACGACGTCGCAGCTCTTTGTCTGCGCGGGGAGGACGCACACTTGAATTTCCCGGATTCAGCTCACACTTTGCCTCGTCCAGTGAGGCTGTCGCCAAAGAGCATACAGGAAGCTGCCATTTCTGCAGCATTGTCTTATAACTCAGTGCAGCAAGTTGAGAGTGGTGATATCAAGGATCCTCCTGTGTCTGATGCACAGACTTCTCAGCCTGCGCAAGTTCCCGAGTACGTCGATGAGGATCTCATATTCAATATGCCGAATGTCGTATCCAGTATGGCACAGGCTCTAGCTGTTCCACCACCACCACATAACAACGACGAAGAAGAAGACGACGACGTGAATGGTGTGGAAGGCAATATATGGGACCCTTGTGTTTGGAATCGTTACTCCTGAAAAAGCCTTTAGTGTTTGTGTCTCTCTTTTTTTTGGCCAAAGAAACGCTTTGGTGTCTCATAATTAAACTAAACAATGCTTAAACACGAGCAAATCTAGTGTGCTTTTGTTCAACAACCTTGGTGTGTCAAACAGGTCATATATGAATTTAAAACTAATAAACGATTAGCAGTATGTGCATATGCAGTAGTTGAAGCAGATGATCTCTAGTGCATATTTTGTGGGAGCCATTGCTTTTGGGGAACTTGGTCCGAGTTGTTTTATGTGCCGACATTGAGATTTGGTGATCAAGTTTAATGGTTATATACCGGTTTAAATATTATTATTGATACAGTTTTATGCAAACCACCTGCATAGATAGCTGACAAGAATTGTTTAAAATTAGCTGTTCCTTTCGAACATGCTCGCCATTCGCTATTTTGTCTACCAATGGGTATGCATTGCACGTAGAAGGTGATACGTTGACGTTCTAATCAAATCCGCTTAATCTCGTAATTCTTTTAATTTATATGTACGCACTTTACAAGTATGAACCAAAAAAAAAAAAGCACATAAATGTGCATTGCACGTAGAAGCTTCGGTGATTATGGCCGGTCAAAGATCGATTAGCACATTGAAAACAGTATATTTAAGAAACTAGACTAGTTCGACATGCCCCTTTTTTGTACATGCACAACACGTAGGTAACTTACTTAACATGAAAATTTAGAATGTCATACCTTCTGGTCAAAGACAGACCTCATGTTCAACTGATTGCGTATAAGAATAATTCCACGTACACGTACATACATAAGAGATGTATGCGTGTGTGTATATAGAATGAAGGGGGGGTCAGGTCACACAGCTTGCACAGTAAAACAGGAATAGCTGTCAATGACACAAAAGAAAGGCTGGCGTACCTCCGGAAGAAACAGACAAATGACAAAGAGCACTATGAGTAAAAGGGTATAAGTATTTAACTGGTAAAAATACTCATTTTGTCTGTACCTTGCTCCAGTCCAAACACAAGTTGCCATGTACATGACCGCACTTACATACTACTACTACTGCCACACAATAATGAAATCATCAAAATATTTAGTCAACAAGTTGGCTTGCCATAAGTAGATTGACCTGTAAAATAGGTTATTAAGAGACGTGTACTCAGCTATACATGCTCAAAATGGAAAACCTTGATGTGTGATATTAATAAGAAAAACAAGCTCAGCATTGCAAAATGCTATCTTAGGCGGTAAGAGATTTGAGATTCTCAATCAAGGCCTATACAGCTCCGTATTACAGTTCAGAAATGTTGCTCCGTTTCAAAGTTCTCACAGATTGCATGTAAGAGCGGAATAGGATGCCTTATGATGTCTGTAAAAAGCTAACATGACGATTTGCCATAACCATAAAGTGTGGTGTCTGCTACCTGCGCTGACACAATAAAAGAAAGTAAATATAAATGTATAGAGAACACCAGAAACAGCAAGTGTATCAAACAAGTAAATACATAAAAATTAATATAATGATATATTAAGGGATGAATAATGAAGAACAATGTACAGCCAGTACCTGACTATGCACTGTCCACGAGTGCACTGTAAAGAGAAACAAATTGATCAAAAGTCAACTGATGTGGCCTTGCCTGCCAAAGGGAAATGTTACCATATTAAGGATGTCAGCTTAATGAACTACATACAGGGAAAGTGCATTTAGTTCTCTCTTTTCATATGTATAGCTATGTTGATATGTATATATGTATGCTTGTTACCAAATCATTAATTAAGTTGAATAGGAGACTTTTACGTCTTGTTTTGTATACTCACCGTCTCAGTCACGCCAATGGAACAGAGTGCTCCTTCAACTTCTGCACTAGTATAAAGATGCCGGAGAGATGTTCGTAGCATTTTTCTCTTCCCATTAAAAGCCGAGTTTACCTGGCATTCATACATTTAGATATTTGTAGTATAGGTGTGCCGAGTTTACCTGGCATTCATGCATTTAGATATGTGCAGTATAGGTGTGTGTGTGTACCATTGTGAAGAAAGAGTTGATGGAGTTGACCTTGGGGTACTGAGAAGTATCTTTCAAAGAGAAGGTCACGACCGCCCCATCAACCTGAGAACAGAAACAAAGAATCTACATGTTTAAACATGCACAAACATCGTGGTGGCATATAACTTACTGGCGGTTGAGGAAAGAAGTTCGTCCGATCTACCTTGAACTTGTACTTTAATTCTGTGGATCAGTGTTTAGTTTAGTCCACAAAACTTGATAATGCCAATTCATACCAGAATAGAATCGAATGTAGATGCTTATTGGGCGATACTCGTCTCCAGTTGGAGATTCATCAATAAATCTCGCAGCAACCTCGTCCTGTGGCAAACTTAAAAATATAAATCAGTAATATGCGTCTGTATATGTATGTGTAATATTAATTATACAGAACTACTGACAAGAACAACTTATATAAATAATATACTTGCACAAGTAAAATCACGCTGGAGAAGAGGTCTCCCATGGGAAGTAGCTTTCTTACAACGTCCGTAGTAATATTAAACGGAAGATTAGAAACAACCTATAATAGAAGAGAAAATCAGGACAGGACATAACTCTTTTATTTCATTTGATTATCAAACCTTAGCATGTTTGGGAGATGAAGTTTTTAAAACTCTCTATCCACTTCGTGACGTGTAGCCTTACGTGCCACTTCAAAAAGTCTTCATGAAACACCTGGAAACGAGAAATCGTAATATGAAAGTTCCGGGAACAATGAATACGCACCTTTACTCGAGGGTTGCCTTTGAAACGCTCACATACAAGGCTGACCATGTCAGGATCCTGAAAACATCACAATTCGGAGACGTTCACTCTCTCTCTCTCTCTGCGACTTTAACTACCTTCTCAACAGCTATAACAGATGCTCCAGCGTGCAGTAAAGCATCTGTTAGAGCACCTGTTCCTGGTCCAATCTCTAACACAACATCTCCAGGTTTGATTTGTGCAGCAATTACGATTTCCTCATTGATGTTTCCATTGACCATGTAGTTCTGCAATATGTTATACAGCCCTAGTGGTAATTAATTACAACTAAAAACCAGGGGAAAGTATGTGATTAAGAAAATTTATATATAGCAAATCATGTATATAGATGGTCTTTTTCATTTATATTCTTTCAATGCATATAAATCGTTAAAATAATGAACTTAACTAAGTATGATTAAGGGAGTGTATAACCCTGAGCGCCATACATACATACAGATCATTATTTACCTGTCCAAGCCATCGTTTGGGCCTTCTGTCTCGTGATTTGAGGGCTTCGAGAGTCTTGTGATAATTATCAGTTGTTGAAGCAGAAGCACTCACAGATTGAGCTTTGCATGCCAAATTTCCAGCCCTACATTCTTCCATCCTCCATGGCGCCATGAGCTTTGCTGGGCAGAAGAGTGCCATTTCCAAAAACCCTAAACACTGTTATGAACCCTAAACCTTGTGTGGGCAATGGTGATGATCACGGCTGCACTTGGGCAGCAGGTACTGAATACGAGGCGTGGGATTGTATCGAAATGCATGGCGACTGCGGAGAATCCTGTTCGTGTTCCATGTGTTCTTACAATCGCCGGTTCCGATTCGGGCTCTGGTGCAGGAATTCAGGCCGACATCAAAGCGTGTGCTGCTCGTGGTGTCTACTGTTGCACTGCCATTAGCTCCGTCACCGCTCAGAACACAGTTGGAGTTCAGGTATTTTTTTCGCACGCACACGCCGGGGTATGCCACTTGCATTTCAATATATATACGTCACACATACATAGTATATTACTCCAGAACCGTCCGTGTGTGTGTGGGTGTGTAGATTATGTATATGGTGCGCAGACATATACCTTTCTCCAGGCAATCTAGATCTATACTACATACACGTGTGCTTTTCTTAATTCAGGGAATACGTACACTAGCATCCGAATTTGTGGAGGAGCAGATCAACTCAGTGCTTTCTGATATTCACATTGATGCGGTAAGTTTGCCATATCTTACTTCATTTATTTAATGTATTTACTTAGTCTCTTTGTGCATATTGATACCAATATTGTTTGCGTGTGCCTGTATGAACATGTATATATACCGGTTTTTCGTTTTGTTTATGCTTTTAAACTAGTAGTTTTAATAATAGGTGAAAACCGGTATGCTGGCATCCGCTGAAACCATCCAAATTGTCTGTTCTAGTATCAAAGAGCACTCCATCCAAGGTAATAATAATAATAATAAGTGACTTTTATTAAAATAACTTGAATTGTAGTAATATAAATGTGTGTGATGTTATCCAGCTCTTGTAGTCGATCCTGTAATGGTGTCTACAAGCGGACACCAGCTTTCTGGTCCCGACATTCTGGATACTCTTAAGTAAGTATTTTCCTTTTTTCTTTGATGTATTTGACTAAATAGTAATATTCAATGAGTTATTTATATTGGTAATGTGAACCTTTGCAGAAAGGAATTATTTCCTTTAGCAAAGATTGTGACTCCGAATATGTCAGAGGCATCGGTTTTAACTGGTGGTAAACTTGTCACCAACATTTCAGAAATGAGAGATATTGCAGCGGAGATACACAGTATGGGTCCACGGTAAATTCATCTTTAGTACTTGGGTGTATGTGGAATGCTCACATTTTGCTAATATACAGCTACGTCCTCGTGAAAGGAGGCCACTTAGAAAACACAGATGATATTGTTGATGTTCTTTATGACGGTAAGTACTGATCATTTTGGTTATGTTCTTATTTTATTTGGTTATAAATAGATTTAAATAAATTATAAATATGTTCACACACACAAGTTTACGTGTTTTTATGCAGGCTCTGAATGGCATGAACTCCATGGAAGCCGGATAGAAACACAAAATACGCATGGTACAGGCTGCACATTGGCTGCTTCAATTGCAGCTGAACTTGCCAAAGGGTTGGATGTGCTCCCAGCTGTTTTGGTAAGTTCCTTGTTACATACTCATGTACTCACAAAATAAATATATTTATATACACACACACACATAATATCAACACCTATGTAGATGGGGTATATATATGTGCATAAATAGTTATGGTATTATGAACAGGCAGCCAAGCAGTATGTTGAACAGGCGCTAAAGCACAGTACAAAGCTAAGAATTGGTAAAGGTTCACAGGGACCGTTCAACCATCTATTTCAGTTAACAGATTGGGAGAACAAGGCAAGTCGATGTCAATTTGATCCCAAAGTACTTCTATTATACGCTGTTACAGATTCTGGCATGAATAAAAGGTTATACTACATAATCGTGACTTACCTATGAATATATCACGAGATCCTAAATCTAGTTTTTTGATACCCAATACTATCACTGAATGCTGTATGTGTTTCCCACTAGGTGGCGGCGTTCAATGTCTGAAGCTGTTGAACAAGCTATTGTCGGTGGTGCTACTGTCATCCAAATAAGGTCCTTTGCATATTGTGTGTGTTTACATATGTTTCAAATCATATTTCCTATTGCTAGTATGAAGCTCCTTGTCATATATATTTACTGATATTTCACTTTAAGCATATATCATACAGGACATCTAACACATGTACTAAGTGCATATACGAATATACGCATACAGGAAGTTGTTTCTAATGCAGATATGTGGACGGATAACAGGATATATACCTTATATAACATTACACAGTGCGATATTATCTACAAGCATTATGTTATGTTCTGCAGGGAAAAGGACGTTGAAACTCTGGATTTTATACAGTATGTGCTTACAGTTTCAATTGCTAGAGAGAGAGAGACGCACGTACGCACGCACTCAAGTTTAAATGTTTACAGGAAGCGGAAGTTGCAGTTAAGGTTTCTAAGAAGTATGGAGTTCCCTTGTTAATCAACGATCGAGTGGATGTAGCAATAGCATGCAACGCAGATGGAGTTCACCTGGGTCAATCAGACATGCCGGTCAATGTTGCTCGGTCAATTCTTGGACCTCACAAAATCATTGGTACTTCCTGTAAAACAGCAGAGCAAGCATTGCGAGCTTATGAACAAGGTGCTGATTACATTGGCACTGGTGGTGTATATCCGACGGCTACAAAGAAAAATAACAAAACCATTGGCATCGCCGGTCTCCGTGCAGGTGCGTGTGTGTGTGAGAGAGAGAGAGAGAGAGGGGTTCTTAGGGCATGTCCCTCCTTAATCTCTGGGGTCTGAGCTTGACCCTGTGTGTCTGTGTGTGTGTGTGTGTGTGTGTGTGTGTGTGTGTGTGTGTGTGTGTGTGTAGAGAGAGAGAGAGAGAGAGAGCCGGACATCCAGACACGAGTACATAGATGTCACTGTTGTATATACAGTACACTCTGGCATCGTGAGAGTTTCATATAATGCATGTCTGTATATTGACTTTATATGACTTATTGTATATTATTGCGCATGATTTACTGTTTACATATTTAGTTTGCGAGGCGAGCCGGCTACCGGTGGTGGCTATAGGTGGCATCTCAGAAGCAAATGTGGGAGAAATCATGCAGTCTCCGCCGTCGATGCTTTATGGAGTCGCAGTTGTTTCAACTATATTCGATCAACCAGATATCCGGGAATCAACACGGAATCTTTACGCTAGCCTGTCGGAAGCCATGTCGACACCAACAAATGTATAAAAAGACGTGGCGTTACTTTTTTTGCTGCACCAAATCGGTAAGATGAATATGCCTGTTTTGAAGATATCCACACGCACGCACGCACACATACACACACAGTTTCTTACGCTAGTATGTCAACATCAGCAAAATATAAACAAAAGCATTTAGGTTTTCACACCAACCGAACGAATAAGCCTGACTTGGGACAAATTAAACTATAAAATATATGAAAATTGGTGATCTAGTATAACATTTACATGTAACATTTAGTCGTTTTGTGGCGATTGGACTCCCGGATCACTTTAGACATATTCAACTGTACCACCAACTATGGCCTCTTAGTTATACAGTAACGATTACTATTTTTTTGAGTATTTCATCGATACTCGTTCCATTAGTGAGTGGGTGGTGACATATATTTCAGACATTCGTATATATTCTACGTATATATGCTAGACATTTAGTATATAGTGTGAATAGTACTCATATTAAAGAAGTCATATTATGTAACTTGTCAAGGACAACATTATATATATCAGAGCACACACACACCTCTCTGGTTTGTTGACACCATAGGAGCAGACAGGGGATGTGGTGATTGTTGTTGTAAGATGCAAGTTGGGCAGGAAACTAAATAACTAGTTTTGTTGGTGCCAGTAAAAAACAGTTGTTAGGGGGACAACGAGACAAGCGTGATCGATATCCGATGAGTAACATGACTTTCACACCCCAAGAATCCCGGAAGTTGAAGTTTTCTGAGTTTTACATTTTACTTAAACTGCCTTTAAACAAACTATTTTTGACGGCGGCTTATTAAGTGGTTATTTTCAAAGGTAGGACCGTCAAGAGGAGCCAAGGGAAGGAGAAAGAAAACACAG
The DNA here is from genome assembly GCA_003024785.1 of Selaginella tamariscina. NCBI lineage: Eukaryota > Viridiplantae > Streptophyta > Lycopodiopsida > Selaginellales > Selaginellaceae > Selaginella > Selaginella tamariscina. Next base: position 159,040 of record PUQB01000409.1, read on the forward strand.
ATATGGACCAGGAAGAGGAATGGTACTGGAGAGCTCTGTGGCTCAACGTATTGTTTGCAGTCATCGCAGGGATTTCTCTAACAAGAGTTACAGCTCCGTATGGACGTCATCACAGGTCGTCGAGCAGAATTTGGGGTCCGAGCATCCCGGCAAAAGATGGGTGGATCATCATGGAGAGCCCTGCTCTGTGGGTTACAGTTATGGTGTTTTGGGCCGGTCGGCATTCGCAGGAGGCAGTTCCCGGTGTGCTCCTCGGATTCTTTCAGTTACATTATGCTCATAGAGTGCTTGTTTATCCCTTGAGGATGAGGTCCAACGGGAAAAGCATATCGATACTCATAGCCTTCCTCTCTTTCGTTTTCAACGTATATAACGGGTACCTCCAGGCGAGGTGGATTTCACACGTTGGGAGCTATTCTCCGGAGTGGTTTACAAGTGCTCGGTTTGTGCTTGGGAGTACAGTGTTTCTCACAGGTATGACGGTCAACATATGGTCGGACCACGTTCTGATTGGCTTGAGGAAGCCAGATGAGAGTGGTTATAGGCTGCCGCGCGGTGGTCCGTTTGAGATTGTGGCTTGTCCGAATTACGCCGGGGAGATTCTTGAGTGGCTCGGATGGGCTGTCATGACGTGGTCTCCTTCTGGGCTTGTTTTCTTTGTGTTTACGGCAGCCAACCTCGTTCCCAGGGCCGTTGCACACCGCAGATGGTACATGGAAAAGTTCGACGACTTCCCGGCCTCTAGAAAAGCGGTGCTTCCATTTGTGATATGACTCACTTTTACTGGTTGTTGCTCAACTGTTCAAAGTTTATTTTATTTAAAACATAGTGAATGAATTAGTATGTAACCAGAAATGATCATGCACGTTTTATTTTTTTTTTATCAAAGAAAGAATTTCAAAGCTGATTTATTACTTGTGGCAAATTTAGATTACACTCGACTGTACTCCACAATAGCTGTTGGTGGTAAAGTTCCTGTTGCAATCAAGTGAACCGTGGAGAAGAGCGGAAAGGATTCTTCCCAGTTTCTGGTTCTCAACACTTCATAAACTTCCCTCGCTGTAGAAACACCCTGTACAAACGCACACACATATATTATACATATTCATTCACCTCTACACCACACCATACCTGCAGCTTTTGCCCTTGAAGAAGCTCAGCTTCCAAATCATCAAAGGAGCTACGAGAACAAAACGTTAATACTCGTGCGTGTGTGTGTGTTTTACACATGTATATGCTTACCGTTTGCCTCTATGTCTTGCAAATGCATCAGCCACCTTCCTGTTGCGGCCTCCAACTGAGAAACAAGTAAAGAATAATATTAAAGAGTACAACTCATTAGAAGAGAAAAGGAATATACTTACGGCATGTAGTGATGAGGTCCGCAACCCCACAGCTCTCAAAGAATGTAGTGTCACGCACAGATGGAAAGAGCAGCTTTGAAAACAGCCTCATCTCTTTCAATCCAATTCGCATGATTGCAGCCTTCAATACACAATATATGTGTATGTGTGTGTGTGTGTGTGTAGAAAAAATATTAGAAAGCATACCTTTGTGTTATTTCCCATTTCCAGTCCATCCACAAGACCTGTTAAGTTAATCGACTGAAATTAGAATAAGAATTCAATGTTTAATTAATCTTTTAAAACTTGCCTGCAGCTACAGCAACGATATTCTTCAGTGTTCCACAGAGCTCAACACCCTCAACATCCTGGACCTACAAAGTGAACAAACCTTTCATATTAGTAGTTGGAATAGAAATTACATTACTTACAGGAGTAACCAAGAAGTAAGGTCTTCCAAACAGTTTTACCCACTTATCTGCCATCTTTTTATCATGCCTGTAACCAACAGTGGCCTCGCTGAACTTTTCAACAGCTATCTGTTAAAATGTTTTTGAAACATCTCTATATTATGTATATACATGTGTGTGTGTGTGTGTGTGTGTGTGACGATACCTCATTTGCAATATTTGCACCCATGAGAACTGCACAGTCGATTCCAAGCAACTCAGTAATCAAGCTCGAAATCATGCAAGGGCCATCCTGCTTCACCTGCATCAATATGTATGTATCTATGTATTATATCTGTATCTGTATATATATATATATGTGTGTGTGTGTGTGTGTGTCTCTCTCTCTCTCTCTCTCTCTCTCTATATATATATATATATATATATGTCTGTGCGCGTGTAGAGAGAGACACATACACATGCATACACTATGCTTAGTTTACCTCCATTCCCTTGATTAATGATATGGCCTTTGCATCGGGTCTAATATTCCCCTTAAGCCTGTTACAAATGCCCTCGATGAACTGGTGAGGCATTACGAAAACAAGCATTGTTGCATCTCCCACTGGAAAGGTAGAATAATATTAAAAACTCACCTACATATAGTTATATAGGATTATACCAGCGTTGAGAAGCTCTGGATCCGCAACCACGTTTGTTCCTATCTTAATACCGGGCAAATATTTTACATTCTCCTGCAAAGACAGTAGTATATAATATATATTTTCCTGAAAAGTACATAGAGAGAGTTTGTTACATGTTCTCTGTTGATGACGTGTGTGAGCTTCTCTCCACTTGGAAGCGTCTCTTCATAAACCCACATCCTGATTTCATCTGGAACGAACCATATCAATAAAACCATACATGTCAACTGGTATAATACCCTCAAACAGATCGAGGGAGAGAGTGTTGGATGCGATGAGTTTGGCAGCCACGCTCCCCCAATTGCCGCTACCAATCACCGCAACTCGATCTTTTCCGACAAGGACTCCATCCGCGCCATTCACCTCCAAGCCTGGAGCCATTTAAGATCTAAAGGCCTGTCCTAAACACAAATTCAACACGGAGATATAACCTACAAGGAAGCGTTGCCTTCATAGACGGAAGCTTGTCCACTTATGCCATCCAATGCATGCCATCGTCCGCCCATTGCTCTCTCTCTCCTCCGCTAAATAAATAACTGCCTTTCATTGGTCCATGTAAAAATCCCAATTACTGTACATACATATGTACGTGTATGTCAGTGCTGTATTCCTAAGATTCGTCAAACAAATGCATGGCATGCCCAATCTGGGCATAACAGTTTAATGGGCCTGCTTGGAATAGAGGAATGTGCAAATCTCATCAAGTCGACCAAACAATCTCACAAGCAAAAGATGCACATTTACTCGTTGCACGATCCGCCTGCATTCCTGGATTCCAGGATAGAATTTTCCTCTCAAATCTACTCATACAAATGTACCTGAGATGCGGAAGCCTGGAGCTGGCTCGCCAGATATTTGATACCACGAATCCGAAGAGGATACACACTTGGGTGTTCATGATATCCGGATATGCCCACCGTGGAAATGTGGAAGAAGCCGAGGTTTTGTTCGATTCGGTTCCGCAGAGGAATATGGTTTGCTGGAATTCAATGGTCACGGGATATATCCACAACGGCTGTCTCGAAAGAGCTGCTGACTTGTTCTATCAGATGCCTGCGTGGAGTGTTGTTTCGTGTACTGGGATGCTAGCTGCATATGCCCGATCTGGGCATCTTGTCAAGGCTCGGAACATGTTCGACTTGATTCAGGAAAGAGACTTGGTTACGTGGAACACATTGCTAGCTGCGTATGCTCTCCAAGGTCGTGCTCGGGAAATCAAGCTTGTGTTTGACTCGATGCCTGAGTTTAACCTTGTGTCATGGAATTCTGTGCTTAGTGCATATGCCCGGAAAGGGCATGTACATGACGCAGAAGAGCTCTTAAATCGTATGCAGGAAACGGACTTGGTTTCGATGAATACGATGTTGAGTGCATATGGAGAGAGCGGCGATGTGTTGCATGCCAAGAAACTCTTTGATGGGATGAGGGAGTGGAGCTTAGTGTCGTGGAATGCACTCCTTGCAGCATATGCCCAGAATGGGCAGTTGCACCTGGTCAAGGATTTGTTTGACGAAATGCCTGCGCGGGATGTTATCTCCTGGACTACCTTGCTAGCGGCATTTGGACAAGATGGTTATTTGGTACAAGCGAAACAAGTGTTTGAGGACATGCCAGAGAGAAACATGGTCTCCTGGAATACGTTACTATATGCATATGCCTTGAGTGGGCATGTGAAAGAACTAGAAGACTTATTCCACAGGATGCCCGAGAGGAATCTAGTTTCCTGGAATGTGATTCTCAATGGATATGGACAATGTAAACAATTCACTTCGGCTCAGCACATATTCCAGAAGATGGCGATGAGAGGATAGCATTTCATGGAACTCTATGTTGTCAGCGTATGCCCGGAAAGGTTATATCCCTCAAGCGCGTAAATTCTTGAGGCAGATTCCAAAGCTGGACACAGGCTCGTGGAATGCATTACTAACTGCCTGCTCTCACAACGGGCAACACAGTGCTGTTTTCGAGCTATTCTACGATATGTTGGTTGATGGACATGTTCCAGACGAGATTTCCTTGACTTGCGTGTTGGTTGGGTGCAGTGAGACAGGGAATTATTGTACAGGAATCTCGTATTTCCGCTCGATGAGCATTGAGTTTGGGTTGGAAGCAACAAGGCAGATGTTCAGTTGCATGGTAGACCTTCTGGGCCGAGCAGGGCACCTGCGGGACGCACAAGATTTGGTTCTAAACATGCCTTACTTGCCAGAGGCTGTGGAATGGAGGTGCTTGCTTTCAGCCTGTAAGAGTCATAAAGATGAGCAGGGCGCTGCTCGGGCAGCAGAACGTATTGTGGAGCTTGATTGTGGGGATGATTCTGCTTTTGTGTTATTGTCAAATACTTACGCAGTGGGTATATGATATGGATATTCCTTTGGAATACAGTATAGAAGGGAAAGGAAAAGGAATTCCCTAATAGGGAAATGGAGGTTTGTATAGTGTTGAAGTTACATAGGATTGAAGATGGTGATGAGTTGAATCTTCGCCCCCATGTATACATCTGGCAACACGAATCGGTGGATATGGATATTGTAAACTGTTTCATATGCCTTTTTCAGCTTGAATTGTTAATTGTCATTTTACAGCATCAACTGGAGCCCCGCGGATCGGCGGCAGCTTGGCAACTAACCAAATCCTCCCTTCTACTTCTGGTATGTACAAACTCTCTATAGTGGACAAAGATCTGAATAACTCTATCAAACAGGCAAATTCAATTACAGATTTTGCTTAGTTACCAAAGATAACAGTGAACCACATACTTTTGAAGAATCCTTGGGTCATATCTTCGATTTGAAGGAAGACAATGAGTCTGAGTCAGTTGCCATATTCAAACTCGAGGGTCGTATTTATACGTTTTCAGTACATGTACAAAAGGTGATTCATTTATCATATTGTTATTATCGATATAGTTTTAATATTCTAGGTGCATGAAAATGGTCCAGCAAATACAGAAAGACTTAGACAAGGTCTATCACCAAACAGGTCCGTATCAATCAAGGTATGACAATGTGTGTTCGGTGAACAACTTCGTTTTTGGAGTAAAGCTCTAGATAATAACACGCACACACACGTGATATCTGTATATAATATTTTAATTTTTTTTAGTGTTCTAGGATTTGGTACTTCTAGAATCGGACGCATCGACAGCACAAAAAGAGAGTACATCAGCAAGTTGCTCGGTTCAAGCGAGGAAGTCACGATCTGTTGGGACAGATACTATAAGTTCTCGGTTTGAAGATCACCAGGGACTTTATGTGAACAGAAGTGCTGGCAACTCACCAAAGCTTCTCCGGATTTCAAGCGATATTAGCATGCTAAGTGACTCCCCACTTGACAAGGAAACTGAAGTAAGGAAAACTACTACATTTGAATGTCTCAATGCTGGTGCGTGTGTGCGTGTGTCAGGATATGCCCGAGGCTACAGGAGCTGTAGCTGCAGCGGCAGTGTCAGAGCGTATGTTACTACCAAAGGAACGGCGTCAACTAGCAATTGTGTTGGTGAGCTGCCTTCTGCTTTTGCGCACCACACACACACACACACACACACACACACACACACACAAATAGCTGTGCATATATGTTTGCTGCTCAGGTTGGGTTACCAGCGAGAGGGAAAACCTTCACGGCAGTCAAGCTGACGAGTATCTACGCTGGCTTGGCCATGATACCAAGCACTTTAATGTTGGCAAAGTAAGTATAGTTTTTTACATGGATTTGTTTATGATGCGATAATACATTCAATTCAATCAAACTATAATTGAGGTTACTTGAGGATAATAACATTAAGTTCTTTGCTTGCAGTATAGAAGATTGAAGCATGGGTGCACACAGGTCTGTTACATACATTCAATCAATAATGCTTTAGCTGACTTTTAAACCGGCTGTTAGAGTGCGGATTTTTTCCGTGGGGATAACCAAGAAGGTGTTGATGCCCGTAATGAGGTATGAAAGAATATGCTTATATTTAGACATATACAGTTTATGTACTTTACCATTTAGATTTGAATAGGTTGCTGCTTTGGCAATGGAAGACATGCTTTCCTGGATGGAAGCTGGTGGTCAGGTTTACAAAATGATATAATATCATTTCGAATTTAAACTCGGTTTATAGATTGGTGTATTTGATGCGACTAATAGCACTAAGGAACGTAGAAACATGATTTTAAGAACGGCCGAAGGGAAATGCAAGGTTTTTTTCTCTTACATATATATTATAATTTGCGTATTTCTTTGTTTATTTCCGTAAAAGCAAGGCACTAACAACATGGTACTAGGTGATTTTTCTGGAAACCATATGTAAGGACCAGAGCATTATTGAGCGGATATATCATCTTGAAGATTCAACAAAGTCCGGACTATGCTGATCAGTAAGTTCTTATTATTACAAGTCATACACACACAGACTATAGTAGATACACTTATAACAACTAGCATGCAGAACGGATTATAATTCAGCACTTGAAGATTTTAAAGCTCGACTTGCAAATTATGAAAAGGTGAGTCATTTAGCTTGTTTTGTACGAAACTAATCTTGCAAGTTACAGGTGTATGAAACTGTGGATGAAGGCTCATACATCAAAATGATTGACACTGTCACTGGCCAGGGTGGTCAAATACAAGTTAGTCTCTCTCTCTCTCGCTCTCTCACACACACACACACCCATGTTTTCCATTCTTTCAGATCAATGCCATCAGTGGATACTTGCCGGACGCATTGTTTTCTTCCTAGTAAGTGTTTGTTACGTGCGGAGAGAGAGAGATGATTGTAATAGGTGAGGTTAAACGTAAGTTCTTTGCAGGTTAATACACACATAACTCCACGTCCGATTTTTTTGACGAGACATGGTGAAAGCATGTACAACTTAACGGGCCAGATCGGAGGTGATCCAGGATTAAGGTATTGAGTAATATCTTAAACTTGGTTATTCTATATTGTTGTACAGTGAATCAGGAGAGAAGTATGCAGTGAAACTGGCAAATTTCATTGCAAAGCAATTAAAGTCTGAAAGTACTGCATCTGTAAGTAGTTAATAGGTTTTTGTAATCCTATATTATATATATATCACATATACAGATATGGACTAGTACCCTGCAAAGAACAACTCTTACTGCCCAACACATAGTTCGCTTACCTAAGGTACTCTTGTTTCTTTTTTTTTTTTTTTTTTTAATTGGTAAGTGCTTTATTTACTTTTTTCAATACGTTATTCGAAGGTACAATGGCGTGCGCTAGATGAAATCAATGCAGGAATTTGTGATGGTATGACTTATGAAGAGATAGGAAAGAAGATGCCCGATGAATACCTGTGAGTGCGATATGTGCGTGTGTATGCATGCTTATTTGTATATAAAACTTAAATCTATTTTACATCTGTGAACTTTGAAGCATGTGACATCTTGCGCGTTTAAAACAAATCTATGCCACATGTTTTGTGGGTGTGTGTGTGTGTGTGTGTGTGTAACAAATCCATGTTGCGTGTGAACTTAGAAGCACGGGAAAGAGGGTCTTTGAGCTGATTAGTATCCCTTGTAGAGCTCGTAAGCTGGATAAATTACGTTATCGGTATCCCCGTGGCGAATCATACCTCGATGTTATTCAAAGGTAAGATATCATTTTACTTTATTAGCTATACTAAATTAGAATACTTTGTGCAGATTGGAGCCAGTGATCATAGAGCTGGAACGTCAAAGAGCACCCGTGGTTGTTATTGCCCACCAGGTGTGCGCGTGCGTGCGTGCGTGCGTGATGAAAACGAGATTGTCTTACAGGCAGTTCTTCGTTCTCTATATGCTTATTTTGCGGATAAGCCTCTCAAAGAAATACCACACATTGAGGTTTGCTATTGTGTGCGTGTCTCCTGTTTGTACACAAATATATTTTCACTCAGGTGCCGTTGCACACTGTGATTGAGATTCAGATGGGAGTCACAGGAATTCAAGAGAAACGTTATAAACTCATCATGGAAGAAGACGTGTAATAAAATATTAACTTGCACTGTTTGAGATCTCAAATGTGATTATGTTTGATTTGAAAGTAGAGAGAATAGAAATACATGTATACATACACCACAGCAGTGGTTTTAGAACCCGTGGATTTTGATTTGATCCTTCTTTACCACACCAGCCTGTATAGTTAACATGAAGTTAAACAAGCTCCTTAAGAACTTAATCTAAACAAGTTACCTGCACCAAAAACTGTGACACATTCTTCCTTTGGTCACCTTGCAGCTGGATCACCTGACCCAGCTCCGGATCCTGCACCACGGTCCCGTTGCAGCAGAATTCCTGCAGAATTTCACAATGAATTCTGGCCAAATTGATGAATTCAATTTAGTTACCTTCTTGAAGTCCTTGAGGATCTTGTTGTAATTGAAGTCCTTTTTGAGCCCCTGCACAGTGGTCAGGCTCTTCCGTCCATTTCTCTGCTGAACTCGAACGTGTACGTAATCTTTGGATCCACCGGTGGTGTCCTCGTTAGTCGCATCCGCAAACGGATCTAAATTCACAAGAAGAAGATGAATGAGAAATTGAATAAACTCTGGCAATTCCATACCATAAGTGCCAGGCAGCTGGACGTCGAGATCTGACATGAAACTCCTCTTCCTGAGTTTGTGCTGTAAGGAAGACTGCAGGCAAGGGAGAATTCAATTCAGTGGCTTTCCCAAGTCAAATTATTATGAGGAAAGTGCGATCGAATCCTGACCTTTGGAGAAAATACCCTAATGAGGAGTATTTAAGAGGTAAACTATGTGAACGCGCTGCCAGGTGGAGGCGTTGCAATCCATGCTCTTATTGACAAAAATGTGGGGCAACGCTCATTGTAGGCCACAGTTGTCTATATCATATCTGCCTTGCTTTCCGCTATATGAAATTCCACCGAATCATATTTTGCTGCCACTACTCACCTCCTACTTATTACTCACATTATTCTCCCTAACTTTGGTCAATCACGCAACACATAACACAAAATATATGTGAGCAAAAATACATTCCACACATCCCCTTTTTAAGTTTCAAGCTCTGGATCGGATAAATCCACATCTAACAGCCCTTTGATCTCCATAAACTCCACAATTTCTGGAGGTGGCTCAATGGGTTGAACAGATTCATACATGTTGTTAATCTCTGCGTCTCCGTACTTGGACACAATGGGATTTGTTACCACTTTCTTGTCTGGAACATAGGGGACCCTCGTACCCAACGGCACCACTTTCCGAGACCGCTCGGCATTCTCCTTCTGCTCCTTCAATATGTTGAGGATACCTGAAATGCACTCTTAACATTACAAACAAGCCATTCCTCTACTACCCACCTGTGATTATGGCGTCCATGTGATGAGCCCTAAGCTGCCTTGTTGAATAACGAAGTAAAACGTCGACTGAGAGAGAGAGAGTATTTATTAAATAGTAAAGACATTGAATTCATCCGGATGGGTATATTGGTTATTTGCTGGCCATTCCTCAATCTTAGCTTCACAGTGCGCCTGGCAAAGCTTTAAGATCCTCTTCTGTGCCAGCCTCCACTCAACGGCCAACTTCAACTTCTCATCAGCACAGGTGACCTCTTGTACTTCAAACCCTGTTAAACTGTCTATATTCATTGTTTAAATAGGTTCAATCAAATTTCGACGTACCCAGAATGATGATATCCTCCTCAATGCTGGTTGGGAATCCCTTCAGAGTCGAGTAGCACTTATCTCGTAGCCACCGGAAAACAATCAATTCGCTCTCTTCAGAAATGGGCAGTCCCTGAGCTGCTAAGTAAGCATGTGATCTTCGTTTAGCTGGTGGATTAGCGCGGAGCCGCAGAGCCTCCAACAAGGAGAAAGAAGGTGTTCCATTTGCTTGTATAAAGCATCTCGAACCTTTGTGCCTGTCACAATCGCCATTGCCTTTGAAACCGAACTCTTCTGGGTCAGGCAAAGGAATGTAAACCACGTCGTTTGGATTGTCCCGCAGCAAAAAACCATAGTGCTCCAACAGCTCCAAGTTGGTATATTGACCATAGCAAAGAAGAATCTACATAGCATAAATGAATCTCAAGGAAAAAAGAAACCGTACTATAGGCACGCAGATTTGAATACATAGTTATTGTACACATCCACATTACCTGTTCACCTTTCGTATAGTTCCTTCGAGCATAAAAGCAGTATGAATTTGTGGAGGAATCAAAGCCACCGTCTGTTAGTCTCTTCCCACCAGATAATAACGAGCTTTCTTTAGGTGCATCGTAGTTGAACAAGTCACCTATTGGACACAAAACACCTGCCTCGTCCCAAGGAACATGTACAGTTCTAGAAGAAATCTGGAAAAGTGTGAGACATTTGTCAATGCAGGAAACACTCACTCACGGTAGCAGAAGCCCAAAGCCACGCTTTAAAAGTGGTAAACTTAGGCTTCAGTTGGAGTTTGACAGTAATGGAGTTGCTTCTATCCATTTGTCACGACAATTCTCACGGGACACATTTGCAGTCCATACAGCATCTTCCACCTAAAGGATTACATGTCTGTATATGATTTGGTTTAGCACAACACATATAATGCTTACCTGTAAAGCTTCAGCTTCACGTTCTGAGTAGTGAGCAAGAGTGTGATGAACCCGTGGAAGATGCTGAAAATATGGGTACCACCGAGATGCTCGAGATTTTGATATCTCACTTAACAAATACACAATCAATACCTGAGAACACAGCAAATACATTGCTTATACAACATTGTATAAAAATATTTGTTATACCTGTATAGAAGAGAGATGACTCAAACCTTGAAGAACTTTCGAAAAATGAGGATCCTGTTTGGCAGAATGTACACCCATCAAGGCAGAGTATGGCACCACGAGAAGCACCTCTCCTTGCTGAACATCTCGAACAGCAGCCAAACCTCTCCTAATAAATCACAGTCTAGAAATGCATGCTATTGTGTTGAGCACAATAGCTTACCCGCCTTTATCTGGAAATGTCGCAATTTTCAAAGCGTGTGCAAATACATCTGACGAACGGTAGAATGAATCCGTGATCCCGATGCCGGCCGCCCATTTTAAAAGCTCCGTATGGTCCCCCTGCATTAATAAACCCTAAAATGAGAAAAGCGCCCTAAAAACAAAAGAAAAGGTCCTACCGAGACTTGAACTCGGGCTATTGGATTCAGAGTCCAATGTCCTAACCACTAGACCATAGGACCAGAACGATGAAAAAGGAGGAGGTTTACATATAACTTCAAATCAAAAGTGGATTATGCTAGACTTTGCTTTGCGATCCTTGCAATGCCAATCTTCGCTTCTAATGGACGCGCTAATGCACAAAAGCAAGAGGATTAGGACCACATTGATGCAAGAAAGCTGCAATGGCCACAGAAATGGCAGAAAAGGTAAGCGTTGTAGTCATGAAGCGAATCTTGTATGAACCACTGGCTCATATTTTCAGACTGTGACTCTTAAGCTCCTCACTAAATCAAGCAGAAGCAGATACAAGATAAGCAGCCAGCTTTGCAAGGTTCCGGGTACACGTTGAGAAGTGCGTCAAGGCTAAGCATGTGCTTAATTGTTTGTCTTGCAGGAGTGAAGAACGTTGTTGTAGATCTTGAAGAGCAAAATGACTGTAACAGGTCATTTTGAGCAAGAGCTTCTGATGAAGAAGGTGGCAAAGTTTAAGAAACTTGTTCAGCTCTGGCCCGTTGAAGTGGCACCAACTCCACCTCCCGACGGCTATGCAATGCCTTCGGTATGCAAAACTTGTTGGTTCAACGACTACACACTTAACTCTTTTATATTGGTGAACTAGATCATCGAGCTCAAGGTTGCCCTGCATTGCCAAGGATGTCAACGCAGGGTGTTAGCGGCATTATGTGAACTACGAGGTTGGAGCTTATGACAAACTCATTTTACTCATGTTTTTGTTATGTAGGAGTGGAGAAGGTGGACACAGACATGGAGAAGCAGCGCGTTATAGTGACCGGGCATGTTGATCCACAGTCACTCTTGAGAAAGATCTCAAAGACTAAGAAACGTGCACAAGTTACATCCGTGACAATTGCTGAGCCCCCTCCACAAGAAGAACCTCACGAGGCTTGATACTCAACATTAAAAGAATCACTGTTAATTAAGTAAATGGAGTTCGTTCTTAGGTATTCCCAGCCAAAGCACATTCCTTCCTTACATTTGGTATATTCCATTTAAAAGCAAGTCGATTTGTTTAAAAATAAATAAAATTTGATTTGGTGTTTACATTAGTTAAGGGCTTAAAAATATTTAGTTTTATTTTAAATACCAAAATAATATGTATTTGTTATTTAAATGTATTTTTCAATCATGATATTTACATCTTTTTACGATAGTGTGGGTTGAAAAATTAGGAATAACACCTTTGGCAATTTATATGCTAATGAAAAACAAACATAAGGTGTTCACATAATTAGAAAACTTATTTTTATGTTTCTTGAAGTTCTCATAATCACATGTTGAAACTAACAAATCTGTATCACATATACTCTCATAGTATAAGATTTAACACTTAACACAGACTTCCTTACATTTACCCTATTAATGCGCATATTCAACTCATATGTTTGATTCATCTTCTCCTTGACTATTGTTGAAAGATTATTTCTTTGTTGAATTGCCTTACCATCACATTTTGTTAATGGTTTATCATAAAGATAAACCTATATTCTTCAATTGTGAACCATCAAATTCTTTTGTAATAATTTTCTTTAAAATAAAACTTCTTCATTAAGGATTTTCTTATTAGTATAGTATTTGTTGCAACTGGCCACTCTAGTGGTACCTTTGAAATTCTATTAATGAATTTTTTAAGTGTCTAATGTGTGACCTTATCTTTACAAAACTAAGTAACATTATTAAACGGACATAAGCATGATGTAATGCAAGGTGCTACATCTTATAAGAATCTTCTCATCTGTTAAATATGTCATGTAAGTAATTTGTGATCATTTTAGAATTTTACAAATTGTTGACTTCATCTTGTGAATATCTTTTTTAATAATTACTTCTCATGTACCAATTGAACTTTCCCAAAGTTAATGTTACATTAAAATTTTATATATTCTAGATAGTGTGTGGTGTCATAATTCTAACCTAGTGGATTGATTATTTGAGTAAAAATTGTGGGATATGTGAGTAAAAAGACTTAAGCGTAACGATCATTATGATCAGGGGCCCTTTCATAAACACCAATGAGCCCTTTCATAAACACTAATTGGCCCTTTGCCTAATTAATCTGCTGAGAAACTTATGAACGTTTTCCTCTGCATAAATTTAAGAAGTCTTAGAGAATATTGTGATTTGTTTTTAACCTTTATGTATAAAGTTCCATCTCAAAACTCTTGCATATCACTAGGACCATAAGCTTAAGTACTTCAAAAAACTTGATCTTCTTTTCCATCATTTTAAATGGCTAAGAAATGATGCTCTACCTTTATTTTTGTTGCAACTATTCCCTATGTTATTTTTTATGTTTTACATTTATATATTTGATTATGCTTTGCCTCTACTTTTGTTGAAGCATTCAATCATTTCCTACATAGTCTAATATGTTATTTTTAATGTTTTACATTTATATATTTGATTGTGTGTAAATACATCTAATTGCATGAGACCTTCCATGAAATTGTGAAACACAAGAGTGAAATAAAGCTTTCTTTTCATTATGTTGTTTAATTTGGTCCTGTAATAACATCTTCAACTTTGAATTTACAAATACTTAAAAGATCCTTAATTTAAAATTTCAATTCTATATTAGAAGTTTGTGTAAAATATGATTATAAACAAACCTTAAATCATAAACACGAGCATCCATTGTTGTCCAATCATTTATCATGTGCATGAAATTGAAATAAACTTAAGCTTAATTCAAATCTTTCATGATTGCATTATCTCACTATATTTACTCCATTTCTATGTCTTTTTATTGACATTTTTATTATAAGCACTTTTTCTTTATTAAATCTATCAACTTGTATGAAAATTAAAATCCCTAAAAGAACTCTTATTTGTATGTTATTGAAGATATATAATGTTTAAAAATTCATTTTAATTTTGTCTTGTTGGATGTTATACATCCATCTTCTTAACCTACAAAAAGATCACAATACGTTAGATCAAATAATATTAATTTATGTTTTACAATATTATGAGTATTATTACATAGCACTACTTGGGCTCAAGTAGTGCTAAACAATACAGCTTACGCGCAAGAAGTGTTTTTCGAGCTCGAGTAGTATTGTTTAACATTACCCAAGCTTGAGTAATATTATTATTTTTTTACATATTTTCTATTATCACTAAATAATTTTAATTCATTCAACATATTGAGTAATCATTTTACTCATAGCAAATTCTATTTGTTCTCATCTATTGTGAAGAGCTTTGATTTCACCATAATATCATGTATAACTTTCTTTTAAATGAATCATGATCCTTTTGATCTTGGTTGTTAAGCCTTCTCTTCCATCATCTTTTTCATTTTTTTGTGCTTTTTTTTTACTTTGCGCTATACAATGAGGATGTTTATGCATAGAACAATGTATGGCAAGCATGATGTCATTTGACTTAACATACATTATATCAGAAGAAGATTCAACACAGATTGGTTGATTTTCATTGCATGTCATTAGCCCTACGAACACAATATATTTTCACATCATAAAGAACTAGCACAAACCGATTTGTTCATTATTCTCGAGAAAACGTTTGATTATTGTTTTCTCTGATCATGTCCAATATATATGGATCAAACAATTGCTCCATTATTTGCATGGAATCTATTAATGCAGCGGTCGGTGGCAACTAAAAACTTTATCACCATTGTTTAATTCCAACTCCTTATGCACGTTGTAACTAAAATGGGCATGATACGTGAAAATGGGAATAAAATAAATTGCTAATTAATACTTAAGTTTTAATAATTAATTAATTATTTAATAAATATAATTAAGCCTTAAATATTAATTAATTAACAAATTAATCCTTCAATAACCTTACTTATTAAGGAATATTCCTAAAATATCTTAGAATATTCATATTATTCTTTGTTAAAAATAGTTTACAATAAAAAAATATTATCAAACATAATTACAATGAAATCATTTCCTTATCAACATGTTGATTTTTTATAAATACTTTTCCTTAACTATATAAAGAAATCTCCTCATTTTATCTAAGTCATCACTCTTCGGATTAATTGAATCATTTTGATCAATATCTTGATGTTGTTGCCACCACCTAACACTTTCACGAATGCAGTTAGGAGTTGCCATCCTTGTTAATACATAAGATGTAATAAGATCAGGTCTGCATAAAGGCTTATCTAAAAAATGACGTTCCTTAAAAATAATATTGTAAAGTGCCCGGTTGCTCTCTTTATTTTATAAAATTTAAAATCACGAGAAAGAAAAGCATCAGGAAATGTTTAATATGGTGGATATTTGGTATCAAAATATGGATCGAAAGTGATTGGATGAATACAAGCAATGTTTTGGTTGAGCAGAGCCTTCTAAGGAGAGTCGTTTACCACTAAGATATGTGCGTTCTTCATTATCCTTAACTAATTGACCTTCATGTGAAGCCCAATAAATCTTTCATTTTTGAAAAAGTATGGCTTGCTTTCCTTTCTTATATTGTGAAATTCAAGAAGTTTATAATATATTCACTAGTCAAAAATCCAATCTTTACAAATCACCTTTTCTGCAACACTAAAAGTTTTTTAAGCAAATTTAATAGCGGTGTCAAGTTGTGAATCTGCATACATGACCAAATCCTCACAAGTGCACCATCTCCTTAAGCTTTTGAAAGAGACGGTCCAACCTTGGACGAAAAATGATATCATATCGAAATTTACCATGACAAGGAATGAAATCTCCTTGTTTGATTCATTTTTTTTTATCCTCGGCCTTTGTCGATGAAGCAGAACACCATTGACATCCAACAACACAATATGGCCATAGGTAATAGGGGATAGCGTTGCCTCTTGAATGCTTTGCAACTCACTTGTTTGGTCCCTTTCACATTTATCTGTTAACACTATATTGTTGCCTACTCCTTTATATTTACTTGTACATCATCCTTATAAGATTCAGATATTGCAGGTCGAAGAAAGTGATTTAGGAACTGAAGACTAAAATAGTGATAAAAAATTGAAGTGGTCCTCATGGTAAGGATGTTTAAGCTACATTATTATCCATTTCTTGTATGAACTCTGTCATTTTGACATGTGGCACAAGAAATTTTTGTCAAACCCCTCTCTTACCTCATGGCAATGTTGAAAATCCATGTTCTTAACTGTTTCATTACATCTGCAATATGATAATTAGCTGGCCTTATAATTATTAAGGTATATTATTTACCTGTTAATGTGTGACCCATGTTTGAACTAAAAGCTTTATTAATCCTTGAGAATTTATTTTCTGTACAAATATAAATGAAATACAAAAATGCCTTATGTTACACTCATTTACAACTATTCATCACTGTAAGAACTCATTAACAATTCTTTTTCGCTATTACCTTCTGAGTGAGGCGAAGAAGTCTAAGTCGCTTGAAAGATCGTTTATGATCTTCTGTATCTTCTGTTGATGTTTCCATGGGTAATGGAGTATGTGAATGTTTTGTACTCCTCGAGATAACTTCCGGTCTAATATCTAATTGAAGATCGTCCTCAAACTCTACATTGAACTAGATTCGTTTTCAGAGTTATCGCACTTCTCGGGAGGGAACTTTCCCAAATACTTTTGTATGGGTTTGTTGGGGTAGTCAGTTGAGAACCTCTCTATCCACTTGTTCAGGTCCTCAACCATGGCCTTATCCTTTTCAACAGTAAACACACATGTATCCCGAAGGTAACACTCCAAGACGGATCCCCTAGTGCAGTAGTAAAAAACCCATGCATCACTATGAAGACCCCTGATCAAGTTGACAATGCTCCATGCAGCCTGACTTGTGATGTTTGGATAACGTACATTGCCGAATACGTCCTCTTAACTATCGATGTATCAAATAGGTTCAGGCCTGAACAACCGTATCAATGCACTTGGGATCAGCATCATTCATATAAAATCCTGTTCAACGATGTTTATTTCTTGTGAAAACGAAGGCAAAAGTCTGTGACATGAGCCAAAATAAAGAAATAAATACCTGAAAACGTAGGTATCATGACGAGTGCAAGCATGAATTTAATAATAAATACCTTCTTTGTACATGCTTGCACGGCTTGAAATCGTTGTCTACATCCTTTGTAGATTGAATAAACTTAGCCTTCGGCGTCTTATTGGGTTTCTTTGCAAACTTCTATGAGGGCTCACCTTCACTTGTCTGCTTTTTCTCAGTGTTCCTTTTGCAAAGGATTCCATAACCCCAATCATTTGGCAAAGATCTTATCCCGGGGCAAGAATCAACATCATTAAAAAGGATGTTTCTTTCCGCCCCACCTGGCAAAATCAACTGCAGCATTTCTTCAACTCTCTGAAAAAAAAGAGACAGATTAATATACTGGTGAGATAAATCCCGCCAAACAATTACTTCATTGCTTTCCCTGCAAGCTCTTTGTGGTCGCCCAAGATTTCCCACAAGAATCGCGTGTGTTTGAACTCTCCCAAATTTTTCTGTTGTAGTTGGTGTCGGCAGTGTCCCATTCCGCTGATAACTTATGGTACTACTCGATGTGAAATTCGACTTAGCTAAAAACACTGATCTTTTGTCAGCTCCACGATATGCTCGGAAAGTTTTGTTGCCATCGTTTCTTTATTGTGTTCATCGAGAAGTCGTTGGGCTGCCGTTATTGTGTGTTGGCCACTAATGATGTAGTACTTGATTGATTTTCTATTCTCCGTCTGAATCTTTGTGATTTGTTTGGTGTTGTCACCCATACTTTCTCAGTGCCTTTCTCTTTTCATAATATGAGCACAAAACAGCATTATGTAGAACGATGTAAGAATTGTCGTCCTTCATCTTCTCCATGAGCTCAGCTACATGTTCCTGATTGAGTGGCATGTAATTGAAGTTTGGGTTGATGCTGCAATACTTAACCCTGCAATCATAAATCCTATCATCCAACATCATTTCCTTGTGGCTTATTGCAGCATGGGATGCCACAGGTGCAGCTGACAAAACGACTGATGATTTTCTTCTATGATTTGAATCAACATGTGTGATCCGATTGCAGCTGTTCTAATGTTCTCGGCACACTCTTCCAGCTTCCGAAGATTCCTAAGCAAATTGAACATAATCTGTAAAGAACCTGGACCAAGCCACCCTCTCAATCTCCCTTATGATGCCGCTGTGTTCTTCTTCAATGTGAAGAGGACGATTGCTCCACTTGTGGATGTTTTGTATTGTGAAGCAATATTTGCTGAGAATACACCTACTCGATGAGTATGGAGATCTTCGAAGTAGACATCTAATTGGATCCCCTCCATAAATGGGCTTTTGTTGAGTTGAAGAAGAACTCTACGGTCAACATCATTAGTGAAACGTGAACGTCATTATTTACAAGTCGACAAAACCACCCAAGATTAATGTCGTAACTGGTGACCTCTAGATCCGAGAGCGTGACATTGGATGGAACAAGGCATACATGTCGAGCATCGTCTAATTTGGGGTTCGCAGCCTACTCTTTCATGCTTGACTAGCAAATCTACTTTCCATTGTTTTACTTGTCCACACGATGTGATAGAGGTTAGTTTGACAGCAACCATGGTTGCTCCAATGCGCTTCCATTTATTTTGAAATATGGCCAAGTTGATTCCAAATCTCCCTGCCCATCTCTTTTCCTCTCTCGTCTTCAATGTCACCTCAATTCCACATCTGAATACAAAAATGTTAGTTCTTCAAGCACATATCGAGTATAATAGATTTTATTATAATTCTTACCCAGAATTTAATGACGACTCCATACTAATGACTCAATCTTTTGTTTGATCAAATTGTCCTTCTGCACAATAATACACTATGAATACAATTCATATAAAAATCACACACACTTGTATAAACCGAATATACAAAATTAATACAAATAAATTCACATACACCCCTCTTTGTCTCAAAGAGAAGTGGATGGGATTAACTGTCCAAAGCTCACATTTGTGCTAGTGCAAAAAACTGATAACATTTGGTTTTAGAACCACCACAAATGTGAGCTTTGGACAATTTCACAAGTTTACTGGCTTTTACTCAAAATATTATGATAAGATGATAAAAGTAAATAAAATGAGATATGCAACTTATATATATACTAATATAATATATAAGGTGGGCGGGATTAATCTCGCCACCCCTTCTATGCCTCTAAAAGGGTGGGCGGGATTAATCTCCACACTTCTCGATCCCCTGAATGGGTGTGCGGGATTAATCCACCACCCTTCTCGGTCTCAGAGAGAATTAATCAGGATTTATTTGGCACATCCATTCATGGGAAAGGGAGGGTGGCGGGATTAATCTCGCCACCATGGAAGGGATGGTGGAATTAATCTCGCCACCCTTTTCAGTCCCTGAACTGTGTACGGTAACCCTTTTCCATCTCAGACAGAAGTGGTCAGGATTGATTTGGCTCACCAATTCAGAGACAAAGAAGGGTGGGGATTAATCATGCCACCCCTTCCATGCCTGGTGAGCGGGACTAATCCCGCCCAGGACACTCTCATATGATAATGGCAGTTGGCGGGATTAATCTGCCACCCCTTTATGCCTGATGAAGGGAATTAATCCTTCTACCATTTTATGCCTCCTTGGAGGGACGCGGGATTAATCCGCCACCAGGCATAGAAGGGTTAGCATGATTAATCCCGCTGCCCCATGGGCTGTGCGGAGTGCAGTAGGATTAATCCCGCCGCTCATGACTACGTGAAGGGCCTGGGCGATGGGATTAATCCCGCCGCCCATGACCTGCGTGAAGGGCGGCGGGATTAATCTTGCCGCTCATGACCTACGTGAAGGGCCTGGGCAGCGAGATAATCCCGCCGCCCAGGCGTTAATCCGCGCACACACAAATATATATATGCATATGTATATACACGAATGTGAGAGAGATGAACAAACACATATATATGTATATGTATATACGAGAGTGTGCGTGTGTGTGCCAGAGATAAAAAAATCAATAAGATTATACAGATACAAACACAGATATATATATATTTATATATGTATATATTTATATTTATTATATGGATATGTATATATGTGTGTGCATGTGTGTGCTAAATAAATTAAATTATACAGATACACACACATATGTATATGTATATGTATATACAGGGGTGGTGCGTGTGTGTGCGAGAGATAAAATTAATAAATCAATAAATATATAGATACACCACACACACACACACACACACATATATGTATATATACATATATATATATGTGTGTTGTGTGTATAAGAGTGTGCGTGTATGTCCAAGCGATAAATAAATAAATAAAATTATACATATACACCACATAATATATGTATGTATATATGTATATAGGTATATATATATGTGTATATGTATATCGTGTGTATGCGTGTGTGAGCGAAACAAATAAAATTATATAGATAACAACCACACCACACACATTATATATATATATATAGGAGAGTGCGTGTGTGCGCGAGAGATAAATAAATAAATTTTATTATTAAGATACACACACATATAAATGTATATGTAAATACAGATAAATAAATATACACCGGAGTGTGCGTGCGTGTGTGAGAGAGAGAGATTTTACTTGTTTGAATGCGCCTTCAAACCCTACTGCACCGCCGTGCCATTTTGCATTGCCACGCCTTATGAGAGAGAGATTTATACATCTATGGCACAGTCGTTAGCACAGCCGCTCTAATCCACTACGCTGCCTCCGCCGCCTTTCTTTTCAAAACCCTAAGAATATACCTAAATCCTAAAAGAATAAATATATATTAACCTTAATCAAATATTCCTTCTAAGGATATACTTAAACCCTAAAAAGAATAAAATATATATTAACCCTAGTCAAATATTCCTTATAAGAATATACTTAAATCCTAAAAGAATAAATATATATTGACCCTAAACGAATATCTTTCATTATATTATCATAATTTTAAATTTGTGTGCGTGTGTGGGTGTGTGGGTGTATCACATACACCCCAAAAATATAAATCATGCAGAGGTTTAACATATGTGTGTCTATGAGAGTGTTAAATTTTCACGTGTAGCAATATATATACACACATATAATATACACATAAACATACGTACATAAATATATATTGTCACGTCAGTACATATTATGAATCATGCATGGTGTGTATGTATGAGAGAAGAGAGAGTGTTAAAAAAATTAATTTTGTACACATTGCATATATTAATACACATATATACATACACATATTATACACAGACATACATACATAGTACATAATACAAATGTAGATCAAGTACTGAAATAATTAACTAAATTAATTATGATAATCATGTTTAATATTGGAATATTCTTGGAATAATAAGAAAATAATAGAGAATATCCCATTAATATAAGGAAATGTAGATTAATGCTCAAGTAATTAAGAAAATGTTATTAATATACACACTATGAACATATTTTAAATTTACATAATAATATATCATTTTATCTAATATATAGTCATATATAGTTTTAATAATATATATTAATTTAATATTGATAAAAAGGTTTAACATAGGAATATTCTTGAAATAATAAGAAATTAATTGAGAAATTCCCATTAATATATACAAATGTAGAATTATTACTGAAATAATTAAGAATAGAGACTAATTTAATTATGATAATCATGTTTAATATTTGGAATATTCTTATAAAATATTAAAAAATATAAAGAATATCCATTAATATTAGGAAATATAAATGAATTACTTGAGTAATTAAGAAAATAATATTAATAAACACACTATGAATATATTTTAAATGATACATAATATTATCAATTTATTTATTGTATAAGTATATATATATATATAAACTTAATAATATATACTGAAATATTAAGAATGTAGAATAATTACTAAAATTTCGTAATATTAAACAGCTTGAATCACTTGAATCACATTAAATACAAATTTATAGCACTTATTGGAATTGGAAAGTATATATGTCAGAATGTCGGTTATTTGTGTCAATTCATCTTAAAATTTATTTTATTTTATTTTTAAAATTTTTAAATTTCTAACATAAGTATTGTCAGTCTGACATGTAAATTTGAAAATCCATTCAATTTCTCGCTCAAATTCAAATCTAATTCTTTCTTCGGCAAGGGTGTTTCTTCATTTCTGTAATTTTTCACTCTTCAGATCTTCTTTTTTCTTGATAATGATCAACTCATGAGCGATATTAAATTGGGTGCTATTGTTTATAGGAAAACACGGCACCTTCAATATTATTTACAAGTAAGTATTATAAATAAATTTAGAAATACATAAAGATTCACTCTCTTACATTCTCTTTTAAAATTAAAATTTAGGAGCTTAGGAATGCATTAGGATTACATTATATTCCATTAAGGCCGTTTAAACATCCTTTTTACTTAATATTCTCGGTCAACTGGGGCGGCGAGATTAATCTAGCCATTTCTTTTTCACCTCTTAGAAGAGGTGGCGGGATTAATCCCACCACCATCTCTTTAATAGCCATGGCAGAATTAGTCTATTCGCCTTTGAAAAAGAGCGGCAGGATTAATTTTGCCGATAACTCTCTCAATTGATGAAGAGTTACTTGAATTTATTAGAAAGAGTTGTCAGCGGGATTAATCTCGCCAACCATTCTAGGAGGTAAAGAAAGGGTGGCGGGATTAATCTAGCCACCACTTCCCTGTTTTAAAATTTTGTAAGAAGGATTTATCCCGCCAATCAATTTCGGACACAGAAAAGCATTGGCGGGATTAATCCCGCTACCCCATTGAGATCTCTTTGAAATCATAGCTTCGGAGAGAGAGTTGTAGGTGAGATTAATCCCGCCACCTATTCCCCATCGTGAAAGTTGTGTGCGGGATTAATCCTGTTGACTCTTCCTCATGGAAGGGTGTTGCGCGGGATTAATCCCGCCGCCTCTTCCTTGTCGGAGGGAGTTACGGCGGGATTAATCCGCCGCCTCTTCCTCGTCGGGGGAGTCGGCGGGATTAATCCGCCACCTCTCTTCGAGGAAGATCCGGGCGGGATTAATCCGCCGACTCTTCCTCGGTGGGATTAATCGCCGCTGACTCTCCTTCGGAGAGAGGCAGCAGATTAATCCCGCCGACTCTCTCCGAAGGGGAGAGTCGGCGCGGATTAATCCCGCCGACCGTTCCTCGTCGGAGGGATTCGTGGGCGGGATTAATCCCGCCCATCAGTTGTATTAATCAAACATGAGATATTATCCTAACATAATTATGTATTATTGCACATGCATATTATTAAGCAATACCAATTCAGATTTCTTAAATATTGCATAAACAGATATCATAAATAACACAATTATTTATGTGCAGGACAATATGTTTAATACTGGAGATAAAGTATGTCTTCTTCGGAACAACGAGATAGTTGGCACTGGAACTGTGGAAGTTCGAGATAATAATGCATCATGTCACAATATTGCCCAAGGATCTTGTGTGTACGTATGGGTGAACACCATTTACAAGCATGTTGAGGTTCTGGGAATGGAATTTGAGGAGGGTTCTCCTGTATTGTGGAATTTGGATGAAGTCAAGGCTGACACAGAATATGCAGAGTCACAAACAAATAGTAGCACGAGTTTACCAGATGATGGCTTGCCTGCTGTGATGGATGAGGTGATTCTTTTCTTCGTGAGATTGAAGTCGGAAGAGGCATCATCACAGCTATAAATCCAATGGAAGCAGTGTCAGAAGAGAAACTAGGGTCCGACTTCGTGGGTGTAGTTGTGACAGAGGTTTCACCTAATGGCACATTGTATCCTGGATCCCTCGTGAGGTGGCGAACATCTGAATTAAGACGGCAAGATGGTTCAACATATTCTGGGTTGGATTTCAATAATAACAACCCGGAAGAACAACTCATATTTGAAGAGGTTCCTTGCATTGGTCCTATTGTAAGAAAAAGGCGATTCATGGGTTGTAGATCTTCCCCTGCAAGTTTCAGCAAGAGGGTAAAGATGGATCCTACATCTTCCGAAAGTGTTACGAGCATTTCCACGATTGACTGTTGCAAGAAGAAGTGTTGTCAGATGGCAGACCGGAATGAAATTACCCAATGTAGACATGTCTTTCGTATGCTCACCCAAAAGCAAAGGCATGAGTTTGTATATGCTGCACTAACTGGGTGTATTGATGGAATGGCCTCGGACACAGGTTATCAGAGTACATCCATGGTATTTAATAAGGTGGCCATCTGCTTCAAAGCTTGGTACAGTATATACGGGATCCCAAAGACCACGTTCTACCGTCGGAGGGATGAGTGGCTAGATGGAGCGCGAACCTCAGTTCATGGGAACACTCGCTTGGTCAAAACCCGCTCTCACATCATGGCAGCCATAGAGATACTCAAGGCTTTTGTGGAAGCAAATGCAGACAGGATGCCTCACAAATGCCGAACCACAAATGCAGGGGTCAGGGAAAATCTCAAGGTTTTGCCTTCAATCTACACTCAATTGAAGCTGTGTGAACATGTGAACAAGTGCCTCAGTTTGATGGGGCTCCAAGCAATCTGCACTGGTACCTTCAACAACATATGGAATACTCATTTTAAGGATGTGGAGATTGCAAAACACTCTAGCTTTTCAAGTGTGACACTTGTACATCATTGAAGGCTGCAGAGGCTTGTGCAAAAACCTTGGTGGAGATCACTACCATTCAAAAGAAGATGGAGGCCCACATGATTGCACAACAAACTTGCCGGTCTCAGTACTATGCACACCGCATGCTTTCTGTGTCACGCCCATCAGAGTACCTGTGCTTGATCCATGACAAGATGGATCATTCAAAGACCAGCATTCCAAAGCTCTTTGCAACACCAAAGTGCCTTGGAAATGTCATGAAACTTCCGATTTCATTGACAGGTGTGCTAACACATGGACACGGTTGTGAGTCATATGGACACTTTTCACTTCCACATTGGTCTAGCGACTCCAATTTCACTATTGGGTCGTTAGCCATGTGTTTCAGAAACCTTGAAGCCCACTCACAGACAAGTCCTATCAGTGATCTCAAAGTGAAGAAACAACACCTTCAACCTTTACATAATGCTCTCATGAACACGTCTGCACTTGAGGCTACTTGGGAATATGAGAGGCATTGTCAGCCTGCACAAAAAACAGATGGCCCTGTTGAGAGTTCAGGTTCAGTGGAGGGATCTAGCTCAAATAGTGTACATGTGTCAACATCAAATAAGCTTCCTCGTCATTTGCTTTTACAGATGGATAATTGTGCAGGCGAGAACAAAAATAGGTAAATCATTTTACTTAAGGGTTTCTCAAGCTCATACTTACTTTTATTTTCTAGATATGTGCTAGCATACTTGTCAATGCTTGTTGCCAAAGGTGTGTTTGAACAATCACGCTCAGTTTCCTTATGGTTGGTCACACTCATGAAGATATTGATGCGTTCTTCAGCAAGGTCTCCAACTCTACAAAAAGGACAAGTGCACTTACCTTACCGCATATGATGAATCTTTTTGAAAATTGCATCTAAAAAAAGTTGTGCTTTGCTTGTGACTGAGGTGCCAGACTTCAAAAAAATTTCCTCAAAAAATATAAAAGAGGGAGTGATTCTTTAGTTGGTCACCTTGTGCCGCTACAATTCTTTTTCTCCATACGAGATGGTATACCTATTATGCAGTACAAGTTACGGCCATCAGAGCAGGAGTGGTTACCGAAAGAGGGCTTAATGCTCTTCAAAAGTGGAGAGGATGGAAAGCCACTTCTCCCAGAAGGACAACCAGACCCTATTCCATTGAGTGCCCAGCTCAAGGAACAAGAGGTTATTATTGATGGCATCAAAAAATATGTGGCATGGGTTCAAAAATCGATGCCAAAGAATTCTGATAAGGCAACTGGTTACTCAGAATATATAAGCATGTGGTCGATTATTGGGAGATTGTTGTTCAGAGTTAAAAGGGCCTACTGTCACAAGTACAGAATTGCAACACCCGAGAGGAGAGTAACCAAAACCTAAAGCATACTTTGATTGCTGTAAGGATCTTCAAAACTAATGATGGTTCTCATTACTCCAGATGTGTCATATAATCAACCTATTTGGATGGGTCAAATTATTGACACACCTGAAATAATCACAAAAAATAGTATGGTTAAGGTTGCATGGTTCAAACCACAAAAAAGCGACACAAGAAGGAGAGAGAAAGATATAATGAATGCCTAAAGAAAACATGGTCTCCCAATTAAAAAGACCTAGCATGTTTTATAAATGTTAAATCCATTCGATATGGGTGGATGTCAAGAAGCGTTGATAAAGTCACGATTAACAAAACTGCAAGGGAATGTATGTTTTCTAAAGCTTAAAGCAATTACAAAATTATAAAATATCATATATTTAATATTCATAATTATTATAAACTTTTAATAATAGTACCAAATTGTTTACTTAACTATATAAATTTATAAAAAGATATGGAAGATTGACTATATTATTATAGGATTTTGTATATTACATATATATTATTACTAGTACAAATTTTTAATTAATAATATTATATTTAAATATTAATATTTTAATAACAACATCAATATTTATATAATGTACCTCTTATGCTCTTCCTTAATTTTATATTAAGCCCATACAATCTTAAATATAATATATTTATAATTTAATACCTTCTTCTTTTATAATGTTATTAATTTTTGTTCAATGAATGCTATAATTTATTAAAGGGTCGATTACAAAATAAAATATTGTAAAGAATATTCTGTCTTCAAACATATATTCTAAAGGATATTCCTTTATATAATTAGAAAATGTTAATTAAATAGCTAAAATTGCTAATTATTATGAAATGGGACTATAGCCATGCCCATTTTAGTTACAACTTGTATACATGTACTAAAGTGAGAATTCATTTCGCACTTTCTTGTTTGAATGCAATGTTCATTCTTATAAGATAAACATTTGAACATAAGCCTTTCCCTATTTGAACACTATTGCCAAACCTGATATTAAATCTTGACCTAAGTCAAAACTCAATGGACAATGTTTGTTCGCAAATCATATGTTATCTCAATTTCATGCACCTTAAAGAAGAAAAGAAGATTTTTTCAATAATATGCAGACTTAGCATATCACATGATCAACTTCACAAGACTTTGTAAGCCAAAACAAACTAATTCATCATGTCTTCTGAAAATGTATAATACATTAATTTGTGCAAACTTAAGGTAAAGTAACATGGACAAACGTAAGGTAAAGTAACCTAGGCAATCGTATAATAAAGTAACCTAGCATGTAACTTGGAAGTTGCCTTCCAAGTGCTACCTTCAACATTAAAGTCCACACCCACACCCACTTACCAAGCAAGTGTTCTTTAAAGAGTTATAGATCTCAAGACCAACTCTCCGTATAAAATTTAGACATGTTAGCTAAAAGTGATAAAGCACTTCAAGAACTTAGAACTAACTAATCCCTAAAACACACCACACCTATTGACCATAGAGAATAGGCTTTAATACCAATTGTCAGAGTTATAACCCAAAGGGCTAACCCCCTTTTGTTTTTTTAATTTTGTAAAGTGAGCTAGCATGGAATCTCATTCCCAATAAAAATATACTTGGTGAGTTTAACCTATTGACCCATCAAGGGGTTTAGGGCGTGAAATTAAGTCCACCCTAGAGGTATTTCTACTCATATACAACATGTCAAACTCACCAAGACTAACCAATAACCCAACTGAGACACAAAAAATGAGGGTAAGAGTTTTCTGACAATGTTTTAGTTTTGTCTTGGGGACATGTGTGAGACATGTCCCCTTGGTGTGTTCAAGGCATGAGCATGTCTAAGTCTTCTAGGGTAAGATCCTAAAGTTTACTCTGATTATCTTTAGACTTAGGGTAGAACCTTAAATCTCATGTCTATTTGAGCATCTGAATCAAGCTCTCGGGGTTGGGGTCAGAAGACTTACCGTTGCTTACATAAGCTGTTGCTGTTAAATGGCCATTTGGCAACCACGTGTAAGCCCTTTGGGTTAAAACTCTAACAACCATGTTAAGAATAACAATTGCATTACTCATCAAGTTAAGAATAGTTAAGTCCACCAACAGTCATCTTAAATCCTGAATCTAAATCTAATGTATTTAATAAAATATTTTAAATTGAACTATGTAACACATATGCATGTTGTAACTAAAATGGGCATGGCTATAGTCCCATTTCTTAATAATTAGCAATTTTAACTATTTAATTAGCATTTTCTAATATTAAAGGAATATTCTTTAAAATATATGTTTGAAAACAGAATATTCTTTAGAATATTCTATTTTGTAATCAACCCTTTAATAAATTATAGCATTCATTGAACAAAATTTAATAACATTATAAAAGAAGAAGGTATTAAATTATATAATATATTGCCTAATATAACAATTAAGGAAGAGCATAAGAGGTACATTATATAAATATTGATTTGTTATTAAAATATTAATATTTAAATATAACATTATTAATTAAAATTTGTACTAGTAATAATATATATATAATATACAAAATCCTATAATAATATAGTCAATCTTCCATATCGTTTTTTAAATTTATATAGTTAAATAAACAATTTGGTATTATTATTAAAGAGTTTATAATAATTATGAATATTAAATATACGATATTTTATAATTTTGTAATTGCTTTAAGCTTTAGAAAAACATACATTCCCTTGCAGGTTTATTAATCGTGACTTTATCAACACTTCTTGACATCCACCCATATCGAATGGATTTAATATTATAAAACATGTTGGGTCTTTTTGATTGGGAGACCATGTTTTCTCTAGGCATCCATTATATCTTTTGCTCTTCTTCTCGTGTCGCCTTTTTTGTGGTTTGAACCATGCAACCTTAACCATATTATTTTTTGTGATTACTTCAGGTGTGTCGATAATTTGACCCATCCAAATAGGCTGATTATATGACACATCTGGAGTAATGAGAACCATCATTAGTTTTTGAAGATCCTTGCAACAATCAAAGTATGCTTTAGGTTTTTTGTTACTTTGTTCAACAAAGTGTGGGTTTGCACTTCCACATCATTACTGACTTTATGTCATCTGTGCTTAGTGATGTCATTTCAATCTCCTCTCACCACCTTCTTTTAGGCCAAAAAGGGTGTTGCAATTCTATACTTGTGATAGTAGGCCCTTTTAACTCTCGAACAACAGTCTCCCATTAGTCGACCACATGCTATATAATTTTGAATAACCAATTGCCTTATCAGAATTCTTTGGCATCGATTTTTGAACCCATGCCACATATTTTTTGATGCCATCAATAATAACCTCTTGTTCCTTGAGCTGGGCACTCAATGGAATAGAGTCTAGTTGTCCTTTTGGGAGAAGTGGCTTTCCATTCTCTCCACTTTTAAAGAGCATTAAGCCCTTTTTCGGTAACCACTCATGCTCTGATGGCCGTAACTTATACTGCATAATAGGTATACCATCTCGTATGGAGAAAAAGAATTGTAACGACACAAGGTGACCAACCAAAGAATCACTCCCCTCTTTTATATACTCCTTGAGAAATTTTTTGAAGTCTGGCACCTCAGTCACAAGCAAAGCACAACTTTTTTTGGAGATGCAGTTTTCAAAAAGATTCATTATATGCGGTAAGGTAAGTGCACTTGTCCTTTTTGTAGAGTTGGAGACCTTGCTGAAGAACACATCAATATCTTCATGAGTGTGACTAACCATAAGGAAACTGAGTGTAATTGTCTCAAACACACCTTTGGCAACAAGCATTGACAAGTATGCTGGCACATATCTAGAAAATAAAAGTAAGTAGAAGCTTGAGAAACCCTTAAGTAAAATGATTTACCTATTTTTGTTCTCGCCTGCACAATTATCATCTGTAAAAGCAAATGACGAGGAAGCTTATTTGATGTTGAGGACACATATACACTATTTGAGCTAGATCCCTCCACTGAACCTGAACTCTCAACAGGGCCATCTATTTTTTGTGCAGGCTGATAATAATGCCTCTCATATTCCTAAGTAGCCTCAAGTGCAGACGTGTTCATGAGAGCATTATGTAAAGGTTGAAAGTGTTGATTCTTCACTTTGAGATCACTGATAGGACTTGTCTGTGAGTGGCTTCAACACATGGCCAATGACCCAATAGTGAAATTGGAGTCACTAGACCAATGTGGAAGTGAAAAGTGTCCATATGACTCACAACCGTGTCCATGTGTTAGCACACATGTCAATGAAATCGGAAGTTTCATGACATTTCCAAGGTACTTTGGTGTTGCAACGAGCTTTGGAATGCTAGTTTTTGAATGATCCATCTTGTCATGGATCAAGCACATGTACTCTGATGGGCATGACACAGAAAGCATGCGGTGTGCATAGTATTGAGACCGGCAAGTTTGTTGTGCAATCATGTGGGCCTCCATCTTCTTTTGAATGGCAGTGATCTCCACCAAGGTTTTTACACAAGCCTTTGCAGTCTTCAATGATGTACAAGTGTCACACTTGGAAAAGCTAGAGTGTTTTGCAATCTCCACATCCTTAAAATGAGTATTCCATATGTTGTTGAAGGTACCAGTGCAGATTGCTTGGAGCCCCATCAAACTGAGGCACTTGTTCACATGTTCACACAGCTTCAATTGAGTGTAGATTAAAGGCAAAACCTTAAGATTTTCTCTAACCCCTGCATTTGTGGTTCGGCATTTGTGAGGCATCCTGTTTGCATTTTTTCCACAAAAGCCTTGAGTATCTCTATGGCTGCCATAATGTGAGAGCGGGTTTTGACCAAGCGAGTGTTTCCATGTACTGAGGTTCGCGCTCCATCTAGCCACTCATCCCTCTAACGGTAGAACGTGGTCTTTGGGATCCCGTATATACTGTACCAAGCTTTGAAGCAGATGGCCACCTTATTAAATACCATGGATGTACTCTGATAACCTGTGTCCGAGGCCATTCCATCAATACACCTAGTTAGTGCAGCATATACAAACTCATGCCTTTGCTTTTGGGTGAGCATACGAAAGACATGTCTACATTGGGTAATTTCATTCCGGTTTGCCATCTGACAACACTTCTTCTTGCAACAGTCAATCGTAAAAATGATCAAAACACTTTCGAAAAATGTAGGATCCATCTTGACCCTATTGCTGAAACTTGCAGGGGAAGATCTACAACCCATAAATCGTCTTTTTCTTACAATAGGACCAATGCAAGGAACCTCTTCAAATATGAATTGTTCTTCCGAGTTGTTATTATTGAAATCCAACCCAGAATATGTTGAACCATCTTGCCGTCTTAATTCAGATGTTTGTCACCTCACGAGGGATCCAGGATGCAATGTGCCATTAGGTGAAACCTCTGTCACAACTACACCCACGAAGTTGGCCCCTAGTTTCTCTTCTGACACTGCTTCCATTGGATTTATAGCTATGATGATGCCCCTCCCAACCTCAATCTCATGAAAAAAAAGAATCACCTCATCCGTCACAGTAGGCAAGCCATCATCTGGTAAACTCGTGCTACTATTTATTTGTGACTCTGCATATTCTGTGTCAGCCTTGACTTTATCCAAATTCCACAATACAGGAGAACCTTCCTCAAATTCCATTCCCGGAACCTCAACATGCTTGTAAATGGTGTTCACCCATACGTACACACAAGATCCTTGGGCAATATTGTGACATGATGCATTATCATTTCGAACTTTCACAGTTCCAGTGCCAACTATTTCGTTGTTCCGAAGAAGACATACTTTATCTCCAGTATTAAACATATTGTCCTACGCATAAATAATTGTGTTATTTTTATATTTGTTTATGCAATATTTTTAAGAAATTTGAATTACGGTTGCTTAATAATATGCATGTGCAATAATACATAATTATGTATAGAGATAATATTTCATGCTTGATTAATACAACTAATGGGCGAGATTAATCCCGCCCACGACTTCCTCCGACGAGGAACGGTGGGTGGGATTAATCCCGCCGCCGACTCTACCCCTTCGAGAGAGTCGGCGGGATTAATCCCACTGCCGATTCCCTCCGACAAGGAAGAATCGGCGGGATTAATCCCGCAGCTGGATCTTCCTCGTCGGAGGGATTAATCCCGCCCACAACTCTTACAACGGGGAATAGGTGGCGGGATTAATCTCACCCACAACTCTCTCCGAAGCTATGATTTCAAAGAGATCTCGGGATAAATCTTGCCCACAAATATTTAAAATAGGGAAGTGGTGGCGAGATTAATCCCGCCACCTCTTCTCTGCCTCCTAAAATGATTGACAGGATTAATCCCGCCAACAACTCTTTCTAATAAATTTAGGTAACTCTTTATCAGTTAAGATTATTGGCGGGATTAATCCCGTCGCTTTTTTTCATATGCAGAGAAGCATTGCCCGAACTAATTCTACCATGGCTATTAAAGAGATGGTGGCGGGATTAATCCCGCCACCTCTTCTAAGAGGCAAAAAAGAAATGGCCGGATTAATCCTACCGCCCTAGCTAACCAAGATTTAAACGGATAAATCCCTAACGGAATATATTGTAATCCTAATGCATTCCTAAACCCCTAAATTCTAATTTTAAGAGAGAATATAAGAGAGTGAATCTTTATAAGTATATCTAAATTTGTTTATAATACTTACTTATAAACAGCACTAAAGGCGCCGTGCTTTCTTATAAACAATAGCACCCAATTTAATGTCGCTGCTGAGCTGATCACTATGAAGAAAAAAAAAATCTGAAGAGTGAAAAATACAGAAATGAAAAACCCTTGCCAAAGAAAGAACCAGATTTGAATTTGAGTGGGAAATTAAATGCATTTTCAAAGTTACATGTCAGACCGACAATACTTATGTCAGAAATTCAAATTTTTGAAAAGAACAGAAAATAAAATTTAAGATGAGTTGACACAAATAACCGACACTTTAACATATATACTCTCCAATTCCAATGTATTATAAAATTACATTTAATATTATTCAAGTGATTCAAGCTGTTTAATATTACGAAATTTTAGTAATTATTCTACATTCTTAATATTTAAGTATATTTATTAAGTTTATATTATATATATATATATATATAATATATATATATATATATATATATATATTATATATATATACTTATACAATAAATAAATTGATATATTATTATGTATCATTTAAATATATTCATAGTCTGTTTATTAATATTATTTTCTTAATTACTCGAGTAATTAATTACATTTCCTACTATTAATGGGATATTCTTTATTATTTTCTTAATATTCGAAGAATATTCCAATATTAAACCTGATTATCATAATTAAATTAATCTTATTCTTAATTATTTCAGTAATTATTCTACATTTGTAAATATTAATGAGATTTTCTCAATTAATTTCTTATTTCAAGAATATTCCTATGTTAAATATTATCAATATTAAATTAATATATATTATTAAAACTATATATGACTATATATTAGATAAAATGATGTATTATTATGTATAATTTAAATATGTTCATAGTGTGTATATAATATCATACTCTTAATTACTTGAGTAATTAATTTCTTTATATTAATGGGATATTCTTTATTATTTTCTTATTATTCCAAGAATATTCCAATATTAAACATGATTATCATAAATAATTTAGTTAATTATTTCAGTACTTGATCTACATTTGTATATATTAATGGGATTTTCTCAATTAATTTCTTATTTTTTCAAGAATATTCTAGTGTTAAACCTTATTATCAATATTAAATTAATATATATTATTAAACTATATATGGCTATATATTAGATAAAATCATATATTATTATGTATAATTAAATATGTTCATAGTGTGTTTATTAATATTATTTTCTTAATTATTCGATGTTTGTTTTGCACACATATATAAACACAATCATAAATTTATATATACACGTGCACACGCATTAGAAGCACTTACAGAGACACATATGCACACACATGCACAAGCCCTAAACCAAACTTGAGAAATATATTGCTTCTTTATTGAAAACATCATGTTCAACGCATGTATGATCTATATGTACTCAGTCTGTGTGTATGTAACACATTGAATTTACACATGTAATATATACACATGCATGATCCATAATATGTAACCTGTCTCTCTTCTCTCATACATACATACCATGCATGATCCATAATATGTACTGATGTTATAATATTATGTACTATGTATGTATATCTGTGTATAATGTGTATGTATATATGTGTACTAATATATGCAATGTGTACAAAATTAATTTTTTAACACTCTCTTCTCTCATACATACACACCATGCATGATCCATCATAAACCCTAAACCTAAACCCTAAACCCTAAACCCTATGTAAATATTGAATTTACACATGTAATATGTATGTATGTCTGTGTGTATACACATGTGTATAATATATGCAATATGTATAAATTTTATTTTTTTAACACTCTCTCTCTTATGATCCATGTTAATATGTACTGTCTCTCTTCTCTCAACATACACACCATGCATGATCCATAATATGTACTATCTTCTTCTCTCATACATACACACCATGCATGATCCATAATATGCACTCTGTCTCTCTAATATTATGTACTAATATGTATGTATGTAGATGTGTATAATACTATGTGTGTATATATGTATTGCTACACGTGAAACTTTAACACTCTCATGAACACACACATGTTAAACCCCTGCATGATTTATATTCTTGGGGTGTATGTGATACACCCACGCACACGCACACGCTGATAATATAATGAAAGAATATTCGTTTAAGGCGAATTTATATTTTATTCTTTTTAAGGTTTAAGTATTTTTATATTCTATTTCTTAGGGTTTAGGTATATTCTTAAGGTTTCAAGAAGAAAGACCACAGAGGTGGTGTGGCTGTGAAATCTTCTCTCTCTCACACACAGGTGAGATCTCTCTCTCTCTCTTTCACATGCACACTCCTGAGTTTATTTATTTATTTTTATTTACATATACATTTATATTTGTGTGTATCTAATAATAAAATTTATTTATCTATCTCTCACACACAACACAACTCCTATACATATATACATACATACATATATATATATATATGTGTGTGTGTGTTTGTGTTCTGTATAATTTTATTAATTTATTAATTTTATCCACACACACACACACTCCTGTTTATCTGTATGATTTTATTTGTTTCGCTCACACACACATACACACGATATACATATACACATATATATACCTATATACATATATACATACATATATTATGTGTACCAGTATCTGTATAATTTTATTTATTTATCTATCTCTCGCACACACACGCACACTCCTATATATACATATATATACATATATGTGTGTGTGTGTGTGTGTGTGTATCTGTATAATTTAATTTATTTAGCACACACATAGGATATACATATACATATACATATGTGTGTGTGTGTATCGCTATAATTTTATTTGATTTATCTATCTTTGGCACACACACACACTCTCCTACACACTATATACATATACATATATATGTGTGTAGCGGCGGGATTAATCCCGCCACCGAGGCCCTTCATGCAGGTCATGAGCGGCGGGATTAATCCCGTCCCCCTTCACGCAGGCTATTCAGTTAGCTTTATGAACGGCAAGATTAATCCCACCGCCCATGGCTTGCGTGTAAGGCCTAGGTGGCGGGATTAATCCCGCCGCACACCCATGCCCTGCGTGGAATGCGGCGGGATTTATCCCGTCACCAATGGCCTATGTGAAGGGCCTAGGCGGCGGGATTAATCTCGCCACATTCCGCGCAGGGCATGGGCGTGCGGCGGGATTAATCCCGCCCTTCACCCATCTCTTCTCGGAGGGCGGGGGTTAATCCCGCCACCCTTATATATGTGTGTGTGCGCATGATTTACAAGAGGGCGGCGGGATTAATCTCGCCGACCCTTCTATGCCTGGTGGAGGGATGAACCCTGCCATCCTTCTTTTTTTCTTTCATTGATGAGTCGAACCAATCCCGATCGTCTCTGTTTGAGACGGAGAAGGTTTACAGCATACCAATGAAGGGGACTGAGAAGGGTGGTGAGATTCATTTCACCATCCCTTACATGGTGGGCGAGATTAATCCCTGGAACCTCTGAAGGGGTGTGCCAAATAAATCCTGCCCAGTTCTCTCTGAGACCGAGAAGGGTGGCGGGATTAATCCTGCACACCCATTCAGGACCTCCAGAAAGGTGGCGAGATTAATCCCGCCCACCTTTCAGGAGGCATGAAGGGGTGGCGAGATTAATCCCGCCCACCTTCCATGTGAATATATATGTGTATTAGTATATATAAGTTGCATATTCATTTTATTTACTTTTATCTTATCTTATCATAATATTTTGAGTAAAAGCCAGTAAACTATGTAAAACTGTCCAAAGCTCACATTTGTGGTGGTTCTAAAACCAAATGTTATCTCTTTTACACTAGCACAAATGAGCTTTGGACAATTAATCCATCCACTTCTTTGATAAAGAGGGTGTATGTGATTTATCTGTGTAATTTTGTATATTCGGGTTTATACAAGTGTGTGTGCGTTTTTATATGATTTGTATTCATAGTGTATTATTTTGCAGAAGGACGATTTGATCAAACAAGGAGATCGAGTCATTAGTATGGAGTCGTCGTCAAATTCTGGGTAAGAATTAAAATAAAATCTGTTATATTCGGATATGTGCTTGAAGAACTAATCATTTTTGTATTCAGATGTGGAATTGAGGTGAAGACGAGAGCAGGAGAAGAGATGGGCAGGGGGATTCTGGAATCAACTTGGCCATATTTCAAACTAAACGGAAGCGCATTGGAACAACCATGGTTGCTGTCAAACTAACCTCTGTCACATCGCATGGACAAGCAAAACAATGGAAAGTAGTTGCTAGTCAAGCATCCGAAAGCAGGTTGCGAACCCAGATTGAACGATGCTCGACACATATGCCTTGTTCCATCCAATGTCACGTTCTCGGATCCAGAGGTCGCCAGTTACAACATTAATCTCGGGTGGTTTTGTCGACTTGTGGATAATGACGTTCACGTGTTCACTAATGATGTTTTTGGAGTTCTTCTTCAACTCAACGAAAGCCCATCTATGGAGGGGATCCAATTGGATGTCTACTTCGAAGATCTTCAGACTCATCGAGTAGGTGTATTCTCAGAGAGATTGCTTCACAATACAAAAATCCACAAGTGGAGCAATCGTCCCTCTTCACATTGAAGAAGAACACAGCGACATCATAAGGGAGATTGAGAGGGTGGCTGGTCTCAGGTTCTTTACAGATCACGTTCAATTTGCTTAGAATTTCGGGAGCTGGAAGAGTGTGCCGAGAACATTAGAACACTGCATCAAGGGATCACACATGTTGATTCGGATCGAAGAAAATCATCAGTCGTTTTGTCAGCTGCACCTGTGGCATCCCATGCTGCAATAAGCCACAAGGAAATGATGTTGGATGATAGGATTTAGATGTAGGGTTAAGTATTGCAGCGTCAACCCAAACTTCAATTACAGGCCACTCAATCAGGAACGTGTAGCTGAGCTCATGGAGAAGATGAAGGACGACAATTCTTACACGTTCCACATAATGCTTTGTGCCATACTACGAAAGAAACAAAGGCGCTGACAAAGTGTGGATCACAACACCAGAACAAATCATGAAGATTCAGACGGAGAATAGAAAATCATCAAGTACTACATCATTAGTGGCCAGCACACAATAACGGCAGCCCAACGACTTCTCGTGAACACAACAAAGGAACGATGGCAACAAAACTTTCGAGCATACCCGTGAGAAGCTGAAAAAGATCGGCGTTTTTAGCTAAGCCGAATCTCACAATCGAGCAGTACCATAAGTTATCGGCGGAATGGGACTGCTGACACCAACCACTACAACAGCAAAATATGGGAGAAGTTCAAACACACGCGAGCCGTGTGGGAATCTCTTCAGCGACCACAAAGAGCTACTGCAGGGAATACACAATCTGCGGTACCGGGTAAGCAAATTGTTTGGGCGGGATTTATCTCGCCGGTATATTAATCTGTCTTTTTTTTCAGAGAGTTGAAGAAATTGTAGCAGTTGATTTTGCCCAGGTGGGCGGGAAGGAAACATCCTTTTTGATGATGTTGATTTCTTGTCCCGAGGATAGGATCTTTGCCAAATGGTTGGGGATTATGGAATCCTTTCAAAAGGAACACTGAAGAAGAAGCAGACAAGTGAAGGGAGCCCTCAGAGAAGTCTGCAAAGAAACCCAGTAAGACGCCGAAGGCTAAGTCTGTTCAATCTATAAAGGATGTAGACAACGATTTCAAGCTCACATGGTTGAAGCCTTTAAATGGAACAACGATGGAGGAGATGGAAGTCTTGGCTGATTTGGTGATTGATGGCAAACTACAGATTAACAACAGCACCACCTCTCCTTTTCATCTCAAGGCAATGGAGTTGAAGACGGTCAGGCACTTCAAGGAGTGGTTGGGAATACACTGCCACAAACTGGGTTGGACCTCGGCTTCAACATACGAAGAGGTCAGCAAATATTTGCATGTGACAAACGATGATATGCTTGTCGAATGGGTGAATCAATCGGAAGATCTGGGCAAGAATCTATTGCACGCCAACGCCAAAAAGGAGAACATTGCGATGACGCCTTCTCTTATGGCAGTCCTTCAGCAGCGGAGAACCGAGTTGAACCTTATAAAGGAGGATGCTACGAATCACGACAAGCCCTACAGATGTTTGTTGTTGGATTCGGAGACTTTATGGGGTACATCACTGCTTGTAGGAAACCGTTTCAATTGTTCGTGATGGATCGGCGGGTGTCAAAAAATCCTTCGACAGACAGGACACTAGAGGATTTGGTGGAGAAACTTAGCCGTGCAAGCATGTACAAAGAAGGTATTTATTATTGAATTCATGCTTGCACTCTTACTGATACCTACGTTTTCAGGTATTTATTTCTTGATTCTTGCTCATGTCACCGATACTTTGCCTTCCCTTGCCAAGAAGAATAAACATCGTTGGACAGGATTTTATATGAATGATGCTGATCCAAGTGCATTGATCGGTTGTTCACTTGGTTGTTAGGAATGCGCCAAACAATTTCAAACTTCCAAATGACTGGCCAGGCATCTGTTTGCACTCCAACGGCCCTGAACCTCCATCCGATACACCGATAGTGAGAGTGACGTATTCGGCAATGTACGTTATCCAAACATTACAAGTCAAGCGGCACGGAGCATCGTCAACTTGATCAGGGGTCCTCACAGTGATGCGTGGGTTTTTGACTACTGCACTAGGGGGTCCGTCTTGAAGGAGTGTTACCTTCGGATACATGTGTGTTTGCCGTTGAAAAGGATAAGACCATGGTTGAGGACCTGAACAAGTGGATAGAGGTTCTCAACTGACTACCCCAACAAATCCATAAAGGAGTATTTGAGAAAGTTCCCTCCGAGAAGTGCGATAGCTCTGAAGACGAATCTGGTTCAATGTCGGAGTCGAACTTCAATCAGATATTAGACCGGAAGTTATCTCGAGGAGTACAGAACATTCACACTCCATTACCCATGGAAACATCAACAGAAGATACGGAAGATCATGAACCATCTCACAAGCGGCTTAGACCTTCTTCGCCTCACTCAGAAGGTAATAGCGAAGAAGAATTGTTAATGAGTTCTTAGAGTGACGAATAGTTGTAAATGAGTGTAACATAAGGCATTTTTGTATATTTCGTTTATATTTGTACAGAAAATAAATTCTCAAGGATTAATGAAGCTTTTAGTTCAAACATGGGTCACACATTAACAAGGTAAATAATATACCTTGATAATTTTAAGGTCAGCTAATTATCATTTTGCAGATGTAATGAAACAATTGAGAACATGGATTTTCAGCATTGCCATGAGGTAAGAGAGGGGTTTGGCGAAATTTCTTGTGCCACATGTCAGAATGACAGAGTTCATGCAGGAAATGGATAATAATGCAGCTCAAAACATCGTTACCATGGGGCCACTTCATTTTTCATCATCATTTTTATTGGCTTCAGTTCCGAAATCAATTTCTTCAGCCTGCAATATCTGAATCTTGTAAGGATGATGTACAATTAAATGATGAAGGGATAGGCAACGATATATGTCAACAGATAAATGTGAAAGGGAGCAAACAAGTGATTTGCAAAGTATTCAAGAGGCAACGCTACCCATGTTACTCATGGCCATATTGTGTTGTTGGATGTCAATGGTGTTCTGCTTCATCGACAAAGGCCCGAGGATAGAAAAAAGAAATCAAACAAGGAGATTTCATTCCTTGTCATGGTAAATTTCGATATGATATTATTTTTCGTCCAGGGTTGGATCGTCTCTTTCAAAAGCTTAAGGAGATGGGTGCGCTTGTGGGGATTTGGTCATGCATGCAGATTCACACTTAACACCGCTGTTGAATTTGCTTAAGAAACATTGTAGTGTTGCAGAAGAGGTGATTCGTAAAGATTGGATTTTTGACCAGCGAATATGTTATAAACCTCTCGAATTTCACAATATAAGAAAGGAAAGCAAGCCATACTTCTTCAAGAATGAAAGAATAATTGGGACTCATGGGGAGATCAGTCGCTTAAGGATAATGAAGAACGCACATATCTTAGTGGTAGACGACTCTCCTCAGAAGGCTATGCTCAACCAAAACATTGCTTGTATTCATCCAATCACTTTCGATCCATATTCTGATATGATACCATGGATGAGCTAGTGAACTACTTGGATACGTGCCTCAGAAAGAAGAATCTCGAAAACTTTTGTGAGCAGTATCCACCGTATCAAACATTTCCTGAAGCTTTTCTTTCTCGTGATTTTGAATTTTATAAAATGAAGGATAGCAACCGGGCGCTTTATAATATTATTCTTAAGGAACGTCATTTTTAGATGAGCCTTTATGCAGACCTCTCTTATCACATCTTATGTATTAACAAGGATGGCAACTCCCAATTGCATTCGTGAGAGTGTTAGTGGTGGCAACAACATCAAGATATTGACCAAAATGATTTGATTAATCCGGAGAGTGATGATTTAGACAAAATGAAGATTTTTTGTATGTTAGGAAGAAAGTATTTATAAAAAATTAACATGTTGATAAGAAATGATTTCATTTGTAATTATGTTTGATAGTATTTTTAATTATTGTAAACTATTTTTAGAATAATATGAATATTCTAAGATATTTTAGGAATATTCCTTACTAAGTAAGGTTATTGAAGGATTAATTATTAATTAATTAATATTTAAGGCTTAATTACATATTAATTAAATGATTAATTAATAATTAAAACTTAAGTATTAATTAGTAATTTATTTTATATTCCCATTTTCATATCATGCCCATTTTAGTTACAACGTGCATATATAATTTAAAATAAAAATAAACTCTCTTTCTAAATTTTAAAATTTAAATTTAATGTATTAATAACCTTAAAATTAGTATATAATAATATTTTGGTTTGTGTTTGTTTCTTTATTGTGAATACCTCATTCAACGGCCACCGTGGCACTATCGGGCTGCTTGATCATGTGGGTTAAAGATAATAATTAGGTTGGAAAATTCACCAAGTTAAGGATAAAAATGAATTAAAGGTTTAATTTAGATATAAACTAAGATAAGTGTTCAGCTTGAAAACAAACTCACAATAACAACAGGGTATAAATGGTACTACCAAGGTTGTTGAGATGGTTCATGTATTCACCAAAGATATCGACTATAGTGTTCTTCTTCAATTAGCCAAGAACAATCTATGAAAGAAGTTCATCTAAGTGTTTACTACAAAGATCTCATAACACATCATGTCATAGTGCTCACAACAGACATCATTTCAAAGTATACAAAGGAATCAGATGGAGTAATTGTTTCTACAAACATTGCTAAGCTCCACAATGACACTATTGACGAGATCCATTTATAAATTACTCATATAAATATATATAATATATGTACAAATTGCTTCTTTACAGTGTAGTCTTTGAAGTCAAGGGCAAATATGGATATTTTTTAGTTATATACACATGAAGTATCACATGCACTTTTCTTATATTAAAGAGCAAGTGTGAAGACTCCATCCCCCTTGCCCTAATTACCTCTTCTATACTCCCCTTGCCATGTTACTAGTCCCATGCATCTTTCCTTCAGCTCCTTTCTTCAAAGATTTCATTTGTGGTTTTCCTTTTTTCTTTTCGTAAGGATTTCCTCCATGGATCATTCTTCCAAAGATCTTATTTTCTCCAAAAAGTAGGATGTCTTATGCTTATGTTTAATGACTTTCTACCTTGAACATGACCTTGGTTAGATTAATTATAACAAATGTTTACGATGTAGTTCAACCAACAATACATCGTGTTGCATCGCCACTGAGGATATGACTATATGAGGATGCAAGTATGTTCTTGGAGTCAAGGATACATCACCAAACCGTCCTTGTCACCAAGAATATAAGTATGTTCTTGATGCATTACACTAAGGATTCTAAGGCTAAGTTTTAACTAGCGGTGGTTAGTAAATTAAAAAAAAAATGCCACAGCATGAATAATAATCATCCATTGTGGTTTTATACTTAAAAGTGGTTAATTAAATTCAGAAATAAATTATCAGTGCACAATGTCCATTTGCATGTTGCTAAGAGGGTTTTTGCTAAAGGGATTTTTGCTAGTTGGGTTTTTGGGCACATTATAACATACATTATGTACATGAGAGAGAGATTATTAAAAACATAACTTTAACATTTAAAACTACAT
The DNA here is from genome assembly GCA_003024785.1 of Selaginella tamariscina. NCBI lineage: Eukaryota > Viridiplantae > Streptophyta > Lycopodiopsida > Selaginellales > Selaginellaceae > Selaginella > Selaginella tamariscina. The sequence continues at coordinate 202,414 of PUQB01000409.1, forward strand.
TATACATATATGTATGAATTTGAACTAAATTGGTACAAGCTATTGAGATGTTATGAATTAAACAACAATGAGATATACAATAAAGTACATATGCTCACGTGTATATATACATGTACCTTCACTATGTATATAGTCATACTAATTGTTTGTTCAATGTGTGTGTGTGTGTATTTCGATGTAAAGGACTCAGATTTACATTATATACACGTGTTTGTGTACATAGCAAGAAGTTACCATTTAGAATTTGGATAGTCTGCTAAAAGACTAAAACTTGGCTATTCAGAATGTATAGTAAATATGGATTCATCACTGCTAAAAATAAATTACACACACAAAAACATGCACACATTATCTACCTCTTTTAGCCAGACACACACTCTCAATATCAAAGTCTTAAGCTATATAAGTTGGGCAAAGCACTCATGTCCCTGGCAAATATACAATATGTGTGCATCTACATATGTGAGAGGGTACAAAATAAAAATGGCACCTTAGGAAGGATAATTTGCTCCTGATAAACAAGATGTCACAGTTCCTCGTGTAACAGTCCAAACCTAAATGCAATCCAGTTCTTAAATTCACATTCCTAAAACACTAGAAGAAAGTTACTCACGTTTATATACTTGCATAGCCGGAAACTAGTTGTAGACACATAAAGTGTGTGTGTGTGACATAATGTATATGTATCACACTTACATACTACAACTGTAAGATCGACTAGAGATGGACATGCCACCAATGCTTTGCAAAGGAATTTGTTATTTATTGCTTTAATATTGTAAAGTCTTCAACCTACTCATGTTAAAAGAAGATACAATGAAACAACAGTACACACACGTGTACTCTCTCTCGCTCAGTGTGTATATGCTCTACTTCACGATGTCCGGAGCACAAATCACATACCTTGACAAGAATCCGGCAAAAAAGTTAGAAAACCTAGTCCTCTTTTAAGATCTCATGTAATATAAGTAGAAAAGAGAGCATTTAAAGCTGCTGCATACTTGCACGAGATTCCTCGAGAACAATAGGCAAAGGAGATTGAATGACAACCAAGCCTTGAACAACTTTGACCTCCACAAGCTTTTGTTTATTTGCAATTGTTGCATTCGGGAACAGAAAAACCTAGTTAACCACCTTAGTACACGTGTTAGGCAAAATTGTTTAAGCATCGTGAATTCCAAATAACAAGCTAATAAAATATAATTTTATATTAACCATTTATTAGTAAGCTAAAACAATATAACTGTTAAAAATAAAATAAAATGTATTTCATTATTACTTAACATATTTAATAATGAGATTGGCTGTTTGCCTCACATACTCAATCGGCAGCTTGTTAAGGATGTTTCACTGACTGGAGATGGAGCATATACAATAAATTACAATTTTTCAATGTATTTATAACCCATCTGGATAGAGATGAAGATTTGCCCCTCAATGTAAATGAGAAGAAAGAAGCAAAATTGCAAAATGCCAGAGAAGCTGGATATGCAGTTAACAACCCAGCTAACACTGTGTACAGCCTAAAGGAGAAAAAAGGGGCTTCAAATTCTCTCGTAAAACAGGAGGTAAGCTTCGGTCCTCAAAACTTGCTCAAACGTTGTCTTCCTCACATCGGAATCGCTAATGTAGTACCAACTGCTCTCTTCACCTCCACCTCGAACATACGCCACGTAGTGGCCGCCCTTCATCGTCCCTGAGTGCTCCACAACTCCCACCAATCGGTACAAACAAGCCTCCCCGTTCCTACAACCACACACACTTACTCTCACAGTAATGTATGTAGGATCAACTATTCCGTAGTTTTTCAGACGTATACATTTCTAGGCACACGCATGCAAAATTATCTTACTTGGTGGTTCCTTGGAAGGGCTTCAAGTCGAGAAGCTCCTCAAAAGCAACGTGGCCAGTAAGTTTGCTCAGCCTCCCACGCATGTCCTGTGCGAATCTCTTTAAATGCACAGTCAAACCGGTGGTGCCTTTCGTATAACCAAGCTCTTGGTCGCTTTGCATCTCTTAAGAACTTTCATAACGTCAGAATTCACCTCTGCAGCAGCTTCTCCTTCGGCATCTAATGATGCACCACCATCTTCGGTGGTCTCCTTCTTGGAGCAGTTCTCGCATGCCCACGCGTTCTCCCCAGAGAGAACTTCTAACTTGGTAAATGCCGCCAAGCAACCGTCCAGAGTCATGGGGACTATGTTTGTCTCAACAATCTCCGGCTCCTCTTCAGCCTCTGAAACAAATCCTTCCTCCCTGTTTGCACACCTCGCAACGACCACTTCTTCTTCCTGAAACAAATCCCCTAAGCCCTCGTCCACTTCAGAGACTTGTTGAGCTCCTGATGCCTAGGAAAATACAAAAGTTCATCCACTATATATGCACTGCATATAATATACATACATGGGCGCGGCGCCCACACACACACGCACGAGATGCATGTTATACCTGCATTTGCGCATCATCCCAATAGGGAAGTAGAATAAGACCAGAAGCTGTGGAGGAGCCTGCAACATCCTCACGTGTGACCACCATGTCCTGTTTCAGTGGACCATCTGCAGCCTCACATCCTCCTGGGACTATCACGGCAGTTTGATCCACTGAATCGGGTTGACTTGGCCAAGGATCATCCAGTGAAATGGCTGTAGAAACGGTGGACCAAGGGTCAACGGAATCGTCCAGTGTATTGACCTGACGGCCTGAAGAAACTTCGACAGGTTCGGGCTGTTTTCTATCAGTGTTGCTCATGGTATGCAGTTCCTGCTCAGGAAACAAGTCCACATCATCATCCACTCCGTCGACGACCCAGGAAACACCCTCCATCGTACTCGATGCATCACACACATAATCCAGCCAAGTTGTATCGGATGGATCTTCTTTAGACCCTTCTTCATCCTTGACCTGTTACGAGCAGGTTCATCCTGGTTGTCGCCAACTACTTCACCCTCGTTGTCACCAGCCTGCTCACCAACCGGTTCATCAGCTACTCGCTTACCGGATCTTGTAACAGGAGCTCTCTTCCGCCTGTCAAGGTGCTTCTTTGTTTTGATCTCCCGCTTCGAAAGTGGTGTCTTCGTGTTCGAGAGTGTCCGGTTGTTCGCTACTGTAGGAATCGGCAAGGAGATGTCCAGAAAACGTTCCAAAACTGAGGAAGAGTACCCACATTCAGAACAAGTAACAGTACTGGCGAACTCTCCACCGAAGAATTTGTCTACGAATGTTGCTGGTTGTGATTTCTTATCTTCTCCTTTTAGTAATCCTCCTTCTACCTGTAGTCCGTCGAGTAAACACCTGAGCAATTCATGGCTGTCCTGTTGCTGGTAGCCAGAAAACCTACAAGACTTGGCACATACCGCAGCGAAGAGGCTCTTGGGATTGTATGTCCCAAAGTCCCGAAATCGCCTCTTCCCAGACAACTCGTGCTCATCGGAGTTGATCTCCTGGTAGAACCTCCTTAATGAAGAGGTTAAGGGGCCTTCTTCCTCGGAAGATGAGTTTAAGAAATACTCCTTGAGCTTATTTAGTGCGAGAAGATTCTGCATCACTGAATTAAAAAAACAGGTATTACCCAGGTTGACCAGGCCACGAACAATCCCTCCGAATGCTGATGAGAACAAACTTGTACCTCCTCCGGAACTCTCCGTCCATTCTTTGCTGCCCGTTTGAAATACCTCTCCTGAAGAATGTGCGCCGCCTGTTGCAACACGTCCCCTTTGGAACCCAGCAGGCTGCCAAGACCATCCATCAGGTCCGAGTACGAAACCACGAAACTTCCGCAGTCAAAGCACCACACGCGCAATCCATCACCGAATTGAAGAACAAGAGGGTGGCGTTGCCTGCGAGAATGCTCGAGAGCATGGCCAGAACCAAACGAAGATCGCTCAATCTCCTGGTTTGCAGATCTCTCGCAGCCAACATGGCCACACGCCAGGCATACCCAGAAAGTAACCACTTCATCCACGCGGATCTCGTGATTCTTCTTTCTCACCTGCTTCTTCTTCTTACCCGACATGCTCTTCGGAGTTTTGTTCTCTTTGGCACACTCTGAGCACAAAATCGAGACGCTAGCGGCCTGGAGCTTCTCCAGGCTCACCCCGCGGGAGAAGTGACGGCATTGGATCGTCTCCTCCTCCTTGTCCCCACCAGCTTCATCGTTCTGTTCTTCTTCGCCGTCTCTCGGATTCTCTGTTGCAGAAACGGACTTGCCGGACGGTCTGTGAGGACGCAGCCTCGGGGGCGGCTTCTGCTTGGCCTTTCTCCCCATCCTCGTCACTTGAGCCCTAGAACCAAACCCTACAACTCGCTTAATTCTAGCATCATGTTTCTAGCCGGCTTCTTGATCGTGGCGCTTTCCAACGCAGCAGCGGAGCCCTCGTTGAGCGTGCGTGTTGATGCGGGGGACGAGGGACGCCGCATGCCTTGTACACTATTTGGGATCTTTTTCGAGGTAATTCACTGCATTCTTGCATTTGTTTCTAGTTGTACGCATTTTTATTGCAGGAAATCAACCATGCTGGTGCAGGAGGCTTGTGGGCAGAGCTAGTGAGCAACAGGGGTTAGTAATTTGTCTTGCATTCATACTGATTTTCTCTCTCTCTCTGTGTCATCAGGATTTGAAGCTGGAGGGCAAAACACTCCCTCCAACATAGCGCCTTGGTATCCTGTGGGGAATGAGTCACAAGTGTGGCTAGAGTCACAAAGATCCTCATGTTTTGCACGCAACCCAATTGCTTTGCGTATGGAAGTACTCAGTGACGTGCAAAGTGGCGTTGGCGTGTCGAATCCCGGCTTTTGGGGAATGGTACATGCCTTTTTATTATTTACTATATGTATATGTATTGGGATCCTTTGTGCAGAACATAGAAGCTCATAAACAGTATAAGGTTTCCTTTTGGCTTCGGTCATCAGGCAAAGTGAATCTGTGTGTATCTTTCGTCTCCCAGGAAGGTCTGATTCTGGCTCAGGAAAATGTCATGTAAGTGTGCATGAGTAATGTGTTTCATACTAAAACTGTGTATATAGATATGTGTGCACCGTATCTGCATAAAGATAATCTCACGCCATCTTTGTTCTCCAAAGAGTGAACTCTTCAGAGAGCAAAAACTGGCGGAAGTACGAGCTGCATCTGGAAGCAAATGCGACTGATCATTATTCTCGACTTGCTTTGACCACTTTCCAAAGGGGCGTCATTTGGCTGGATCAAGTTTCTGCAATGCCTGTTCACACCTACAAGGTCTTCCTTCAGTGATCTATCGCAAGATTTTAATACATTGTGTGTGTGCGCGCGCTCGCGTGATACAGTGACTTCTACTATTATATAGGGACATGGTTTTCGAATGGAGCTTGCCATGATGCTTGAAAATCTACAACCCGGATTCCTGCGTTTTCCAGGTGGGACTATAGCGGCAATTAATAACTGTATTTCAGTTTATATACTTACTGTTCTATAACATTGGTATTTCAGGTGGATGCTATGTTGAAGGTGACACGTTGCGAAATGCCTGGAGATGGAGGGACACAATAGGTCCATGGGAGGAGAGGCCTGGTCATTTCGGTGATAAGTGGGGTTATTGGTCAGACGATGGTCTCGGTTTTCTTTGAACTTCTCCAGGTATTTCAGCTCAGACGTGCACTTTTAGATCTGGCGCTCTTCTAATGAGACTATCCTTATTTTATAGTTATCAGAAGATCTAAGAACCGTACCTGTATGGGTTTTCAACAATGGTTAGAACCTCCTCCAGAGATGCCTGGAGCAAGAATTTTTGACTTGCATACTTTTATTTGCAGGGATCAGTCATACAGATGAGGTTCCACCGGAACTTCTTGGCCCCTTTATTCAGGTATCATACCAGTTTCTATATTTTTATGTGTGGTGTGGCAACGTACGTTATCATTATCATAGACTACGTAGACTGGATATTATTTCTTTGGATGAAACTTTTCTTGAACTCGGTTCTTTCTATTTTTTGTAGGATATCCTTGATGGGATCGAGTTTGCAAGAGGCCTTTAACCAGTAAATGGGGTCGGGTTAGGGCAAGCATGGGCCATCCGGACCCTTTCAACTTTTTACGTGGCTGTGGGCAATGAAGACTGTGGAAAAACGTATTATCTAGGTAGATCTGATTAAGCTTTAACAGTTTCTTTTGCAATAATACTGTTTGTGTCCTTACAGCAAATTATCTGAGATTCTACGGTGCAATTAAGGAAGCATATCCTGATATAAATGTTATTTCCAACTGTGATGGCACTGTGCAACCACTTGATCATCCAGCAGATTTATTCGATTTCCACGTGAGTGCCTCTTTCAATGTACACACGCATATATATATATATATATATATATATATAGAGAGAGAGAGAGAGAGAGAGAGAGAGAGAGAGAGAGAGAGAATGTGAACTTGCAGATATACACTTCCGCTAGCACACTGTTCTCAATGGCGCATATATTTAACTACGTTCCAAGGAATGGGCCAAAGGTGCGTCACATTTGAAATATGAATATTGACCTGTGACTGAAACTCTTGACAGGTTTTTGTGAGTGAGTATGCTGTCGTAAAGCACGATGCAGGACAAGGCAGCCTGCTTGCTGCCGTGGCAGAAGCAACGTTTCTTATTGGCATAGAACTAAACAGGTCTGCTTCATATAATATATGATTGTTCTGTTTATGATAACCCCTGAATACAGTGATGTTGTGGGGATGGCAAGCTACGCTCCCTTGTTCGTGAATCAAAATAACAGAAGGTATCCAGTTGAGTGCCCACATACACATACAATGCGTACATAATCTCTGTGTGGTAGATGGAACCCGGATGCAATTGTTTTCAATTCATGGCAACAGTACGGAACACCAAGCTACTGGATGCAACATTTCTTCAAGCTCTCAAATGGAGGAAAGCTGTTGCCGTTCGTGGTGGAAACTGCAAACATTAGTGCAGTTCCTGTAGTATTGTCCACTGTAATTAGCAAAGACAGCAACAGTTTAGTTCTCAAGGTTCGTGTGTCTGCGTAGTTTGCTTGCTCATAATATTTTGGTCCAGGCTGTCAACTTTGGTGAGTACACGATCAACGTAACGATATTGCTGGAAGGAGTTTCTTCCAGTCAAATCGATTACAGAGCTTCAACTCTTACCATCCTTTCTAGCACCGGTCTCATGGACGAAAACTCGTTTGATTATCCTACCAAGGTAAGTAGAGCACAAATTAATAAATTTGTTATTTTCTTTTTTCATATTTCAGGTGATACCACACACAAGGCTATTAGTTGATGCTGGAACGGACATGGAATTAGCCTTGCCAGCTTATTCCATTGTTGCGCTTGAGCTTCCATTGCTTACTGCTTCACATGTGGACATGTAACTTGTAGGTTGACCAAAGTAATGAATGATAACACTTTATATAGATGAAATAGCATTGTGTCATTACGTGTTAACTATCGAAGTTGATGCGATACAATACATGAAAGATGATATCACAAAGTACAACAAAGTCAGCAAAATACACAGTCCGAGATGCCATATTGGTCTGTCCGCCTATATCCGCACTTGTTGTCTCAACTGCTCCATCGATCCATTAGGAGGCTGAAACTGAGAAAACTTCACGTCCTAATGTAATCTTAATGTGTTTTCACACACACACTGAGTTGTATACATATTATAAATACTCAAAAAGTGTGTGTAAATTAAGCAGCGAGAACTCACAGGCAGTGGTGGTGCTGCTGCTTGGTGCTGCTCCGCTTTCAGCAACTCCTCTGGTTTCTCCCACTGCATTCAGATAACATGACAACTTTAGTGCCACAGCTTTCTCAACCAAGAGCCCATTCCACACTAAGCATAGAGTGCCCGCGCGCACACATACACACAAGCCTATACAAGCAGAATACCTTGCTTTCAGAAGTGACACTATTGTAATAGTACTTGTAGCCGTCAGGAGAAACATGTTCAGTCCAATTTGAAGCAGGGGCTGGTGGTGGAGGTGGCCTCACCAATGATTGTACTAGCTGTGCAGCAGGTGTCCCAGACAGCAGCCAGGAAGCCTCCTCCGGCTGAATAATCTGCATCTCTCTCCTTATGCACTGAACAAATAATACAGTATGACTTTTAACATATGCTTTTTTGTTGTGTGTGTGTGCGTGCCTGCGTGCTGCGTGAGTTTTCATTTAAGCAATGAATCGTCAGCTGCCTTCATGATGAACTATGATAACATTAAACTTGAACATGCATATTAATACAACCCTAGGAATTGAAGTACCTGCTGTTGTTGTTTGTTGCTGTTGCATGGGGATTTTGCAGGATTGGTTGCTGGTTAGGGCGTTGTTGCTACGAGGAGGTTAAATGCTGCTGCAGGGACGGCAACAACTGAGACAAAACTTGCTGAGGGATCTGCACAGATGCCGGCACATGCTGCTGCTGCTGATGATGAGGCGGCGGTGGTAAAGGTATGTAGTGTGGAATTGCAGTTTGTAGTTGTCCTCCAATAGATTGTGGAGGCCTTTGTAGCTTTGTTTGTACAAACTCCTATAACAAAGGTGTCACAAAACACTCTACAAAACTATAGACGGACTCTATGTGCGTGTGCTTTACCTGTAGAGGAGAAGCGGGTCGAATCCTCCCTGAGCCTCCTGGGCGAACAAGTTGAGCTAAGCTGCTGCTGCCACTTAACTGAGGAATGCTTGCAGGAGAAGTCTTCATGAACACACGGTCGTTCTTATTGCACGAAAAGAAATACATTATGCGACACAAATATAAAAAGTTAAAATATATACGTTTATGCATAGCAATATACCACTAAGAGATTCAGTAATTAACGGTGGAATTCAAAGAGCTTGCAGAGAGAGCGTACTAACAGATGGGATAACATAATAACTATTCTCAGTTATTACATTCACCATCGGAATGACGTGCAAAGAATTTATTGGAAAGATGATAATGCTATTTAAGTACAAACTTACAGCGTTTGGACGTATCATTGCGGGTGGAAATGATGAAGGTCCACCATTCTGAGGCAACGATCGTAATGCGAGTTGGTTTGCTTGTCGCCAGCTAACTGGAGAAGATGCACGACCGCTGCTGTGACTGTAACCGTGACCGTGACCATGACTATATACACTGTGACTATGGCCATGACTGTATCCGCTTGACCTGAGCAGGAACAAGGAGAAAAGTCTAAATGAAGATAGAAGAGAATAACGTACCGGACATGGCTTGACCCTGATCCATGACGAGGACTGAAGGTGTCCCTAAAAGCACATTTGTATGTATCTTTTATGTGTATGCGTATGCATGTACGTATAATACCTTGAATCGGCAGGTTTTGACCTCTTTTGATCAGCAAATCTGACAGCCAAAGGCTGGTCACAACCCTGTTTGAAATCGTTGGTCATGTCGTTCACCACTCCTATTGAAACTCTTCCCCCCGTGTGTGTGTGTGTGTGTGTGTGTGTGTGTGGGTACTTACACGCATGATGTAGACATTGTTGAGTGAAGTAATTGCGCTGCGTGTGCCATTTCTCTAGAAGGATACTTTACAAAAGCGCACCCTATACAGTTAATAACATAATCAGAGAGTTGTTATTCAAAATAATCATATAGAAGCGCACCTCTACTCATCCTTTGCTCATCTTTCATAATGTACACATCGTCAACTCTCCCATAAGGGCGAAATATCTACAGTTCATGGATTTTAGACGTAAGGTGTCTACAACTAATTGACAACGACTTATTACCTCCTCAATCTCTTTCTCATTAGCTTGCTTATTAAGAGAACCTACGAACAGCTTATGCTCCACAGTGCCTGCATTTAACACAGAACATGTGGTTTAACTTGCCTATGCGTTCATCCATACTGAGATTTGCAATTCAACTTGTTATTTTTAATTAACAGGCTTACCAAGCCGTTCTCTTTCCCCATCGGCATATCTAACTTGTACAGTGGATGAACCCTGCGAGACCGGCTTTGCTTTTTAACACTAAGTTTAAGTAGAAATAGCAGGATGTGTACTTACCCCTGGCAAAGTCCGTTGATTGTTCAAACAACGTATTGCCCTATCAGCCTCATCACGTGTAGAGTACTTGACAAAACAACATCCTAAAGCATGCAATAGCCGATAAACCATAGTCAGCATCACAGAACAATATAAGAAGAAATATAGGAAGAAACGAGGAACAGCACATTGAAAATAAAACAAAAAAGTAGTAAAGAAGAATGCATCTAGTAGACAAGCAGCGTGGGAACTAAGAGCCCGCCTGGATTACTGCCAAACAGATTGCATCCACCAAAACATAATTCTCATCATTTCCACTCGGGAACTTGCACATATTCTGCACAAAACCACCTGCCTGGCTAATGCCATCCATATACATATGTGTTTCCTGCTATATGACATATACATATATTCGCTCTTGTTTCAGTGGAGCATATCTGTTTGTCGCCAGTCATCATCGGGCAAAGCAATCCATTCAAATTTCATCCCCACCACCAACTCATAGGTGCTGAAAACATTCATCTAAACTCGTTAAAAAGTAGTAAAGCAAAGAAAAGAAAAGAATTGCTCCAGATACGACGAATAAAATTGTCACACCCCTATATGCGTGCGACAACAATAAACCCAACAACATTGCCTGAGATTTGATTATGGAAAGAAAAGAAGATACACAAAACATGCCTTGTTGTTGTCCCGTCCTCTTGTCCCTTATGAGGGCCACCTCCAGCACGTCGCCGTACTCCTCGAACACGGATCTTACCTGCGGAAACGAATGAGACAGAGTGCACAAGGAACAGAACACGTGTGTACTCGGAACCCGAATACCCATGCTCTGTTTCTTCTGCATTCCAAATACTCACTTGTTCTTCCGAGATTGTCTTTGGAACAGAGCCCACAAAGAGCTTCACGTAAGTGGATCCATCGCCCGGGAAATCTGATAATGAATGAATGCCGCACAAAATGGGCCGGGTGTTCGAATCAAAACATGTGCAAATTGCTTACCTGCGTCTCGCTCGCGCTTGTAACCGGTGAGACGGCCACTGTAATATGGCATTTCGTGGATCAATACTACCATCCACAATAGAATTCTTCGCCGTTCTTCAGCACACGGCCATCGTACAAACCCTAGCCACGAAGTCCGCCCTCCCACCGGATGCTGCCGGTTATAACCGGTAATTTCCTTTTTTTTTTGAATTTGTATATTCCGTCCGCTAGGTTTAGGGTTGCTGGCGGGATGGAGAGGAAGGAGATGTGGATCGTGGTGCTGGGAATGGCGGTACACGCGCTCTACATGCTCAGTATCTTCGACATCTATTTCAAGTCGCCCATTGTTCACGGGATTGATCCGGTGGCACCGCGGATTGATGCCCCTGCCAAGAGACTTGTGCTCTTTGTTGGTAAGTAACGAAGCAGGTTGATGTAGGAGATTCTAGATTTTGTGATGCCAGCTGATGGGTTGCGAGCCGACAAATTGTTCGAGCTCAAGCCCAATGGATTGCCAAGAGCTTCTTTTCTCCATGGTGTTGCCCAAAACAGAGGCCGATGGGGCGTCTCTCATGCCAGGCCACCTACTGAGTCCCGCCCTGGCCATGTTGCAATCATAGCTGGCTTTTATGAAGATCCCAGTGCTGTCACCAAAGGTAGTCACTACATCCCATGAATCATTAAACTGACAGCATTTCTTTTTCTGGAACCTTTTGCAGGATGGAAGGCAAACCCAGTTGAATTCGACTCTGTGTTCAACAGGAGCAAGAAGGTTGTGGCGTTTGGAAGTCCGGACATTGTTCCGATATTCTGTGGAATCTTACCGCACGCAAGGTACAATACATACCCACATGAATACGAAGACTTTGCAACGGGTAGGTCTCTGCTTCACGTTGTCATATTACCAATGCTTTTGTTTTTTAACAGATGCATCTTTCTTAGATACTTGGGTATTCGAGCAGTTTGAGAAATTGTTGAACAACTCCTTTACAGATAGTGAACTAGAGTCCATTCTACAGAGCGACGGACTGGTCATTTTTCTGCATCTCTTGGGATGTGACACTAACGGGCATGCACATCGTCCATATTCCTCCATATACTTGAACAATGTGGAAGTTGTGGACCGTGGAGTTAACCGTGTGTTTAACCTTCTGGAAGAGAAATATGGGGACGGACGAACTGCTTATGTTTTCACTGCCGATCATGGCATGAGTGATAAAGGTTCATTCTGAATGTGTGTGCGCGCGCAAGCATTTGATAGTTGATTTTGCATGTTGGTGATACTTTGCTAGGAAGTCATGGAGACGGAGAAACCGCAAACACAGAAACTCCTCTTGTTGTTTGGGGGGCAGGCGTCAGAGGCCCTGCACCTGCTGCAGCTGAAAAGAACAACCAGGATGACGGATTGAGGTTTGTTGATGAGCATACTCATCACATGCCGACACCTGACAAGTGGAATCTGCAAAATATTGAACGTATCGATGTGAATCAAGGTGATATCGCACCCCTTATGGTAAGTCATAAGCCTCTGTCATGGTTAAAGCTCAATGGCTAATCAAGAAACTTCTAACAGTCTTCGCTAATTGGACTTCCTTGCCCAATGAATTCTGTTGGAGTACTTCCAACTAGTTATCTCTCGTTGAGTAAGGTGAGTCATTTTTTTAGTTTTTACTTCTCTTTCTACAAATGTATTCAAGGGTGACGAAGCGGAGGTGGTGTTTGCAAATGCAAAACAGATTTTCAATCAGTTCTTACGCAAGTCAGATATCAAACGCTCAACTTCACTTATATTCAGACCCTTTATCCCACTCAAAAACCATGAGAATGTTGTGAACCTTATAGAAGACCTTATCAACTCTCAGCATTATCAGTCTGCCTTGGAGTTGTCGCAGGAGCTCATCAGGCTATCTTTGCAAGGCCTTCATTATTTTCAGACGTATGATTGGTGGTTTTTAATGGGGACAGTCATTTTTGGCTACTTCGGGTGGATGATTTACGTATTCCTACATCTTTTGAGACATTACACTGGCTTTTCTGTTTTCCAAAGTAAACGTAACAAAAGCTTCATGGTATGTTATATAATATCTATCTGCATATTTTTGTAATAAACTTTTTTAGGTTAAGCTATTCTGGAGGGCAGTACTCGCAGTGGTCTCCCTTGTTATGTTAGTGGAGAGATCTCCAGTACTTTATTATCTGTACTTTGGTATGGCCGTATATCTCTGGGAACGGGCTTCAAGTGATACCAAGGCTTCAGCGAGCGTTTGGACAGCAATGAAGAAGGAAAACTGTCTAAGGTTAAGGTGTTTTTGGCATGCTTTACATCCTTCTGCATCGTTCATCTATTGGTAGGGATTTCTGTTAAATAATGTATATATTTGATGATAACGCGTCATATCTGCAGGTTACCAGTTTTTTCCACAGGCAGGTGTACACAGGTGTGTTCATAGCTGCTGGCGTGATAGGAGCAGTTACAGTTTCCTCAATAGTTCCTGGTCTTTCAATGGTGCCAGCATTTGTGTGGGCAGCATGCTGGTTTCTCTCCTGTTTTACGTTGATGCCAACACAAATTTCTGAAAACATTTTACTCGTGTAAGAGTCATCCTCCTGAGTCTTTTGCTTTCATGTTATACTCTAGTGGTTGTCTTTGTAGAGTTGGAAGTGGCATCGTTGTGGTAGCACTTGCAGTAGCGGCTTGGTGGATTGATAATACTTTTCCGAAGCAAATCATTTTCCGGCAGTTAGTTCATGGTCAGAAACGCTCTACGCAGCAAAATGTGTTTTTCACTTTGCAGGCAAGCCTGTTTGACTTATATATGCACAGCAAACGTATATTAAGTGTTTGTGTCCATGCATACACATTTATGTGTATCCAACTAAAGCATATCCTTAAGATCTATTCGTGCTTTGATTCTATAGGTGTTACTTGTCATGTTTTCATCGGTTATGGTATTGATCACAACGTCTTATAGAACACATAAAAGGCATCTACCGTTTACTTTTCAGGCCGTAAACTGGTCGCTGGCAGGTACTGAAAATAAAAAAATAAAAATAAAAAAGAAAGAAACTAGCTACCATGCAGGTATATCAATGGTCCTGCCACTTAGAGCTCCACAAACAATTATTTCAAGGCTTTGTTCGATATTTCTTGGATTTGCTCCTCCATTTTTACTTCTCTCTATCGGGTATGTATTTTCTTTGCTACACAATCTTGTTCACAGGTCTCTTCTGTTCTCAGGTATGAAGCTCTTTTCTATAGTGGCCTGGCAGCGGTATTGTTCTCATGGATTCTGGTAGAGTCTGCCATTTCATACTCACCTGTCGGACGCAATACGGTTGGCAATGAAATGTCTGTCAGCAACACCCTTGTACAATGGAGGGCCGCTTATTCCAGAAACGAAAGGAATGCTTCCTGGAGGCCCATAAAGCTCGCTGACGTGCATGTCGCTCTGTGTTTCGTAAGTTTTACTTTGTATCTTTATTCTTAATTGACCATCTGCTGTTGGTTGCAGCTCATTCTAATTAACGTAGCATTTTTCGGAACCGGAAATGTTGCAAGCATTGCCAGCTTTGAAATTTCTTCCGTATATAGATTCATCACTGTTTTCAACGTAAGTACTTTCTTTCTGTTTGCTATGCTGTTAACAACTCGTGTTATTGCAGCCATTTATCATGGCCGGGTTGCTGTTGTTCAAGCTATTCATACCATTCATCCTTGTGACGTAAGTGTGTGAACAAGTGACTTGATAATTGAAATAATTGACATTGGTGGTAACAGATGTGCGTTCAGTGCGGTGGTAAAGATTATGAACCTGCCCCGACTTGGTTGCTACTTCATTGTTCTACTCCTGTCAGATGTCATGACGATTCGTTTCTTTTTCCTCGTAAGCTTTTCAATGATAAATGCCATCTTTATATTGATTTTATATGAAATATGATTCAGGTTCGGAATACGGGGAGCTGGATGGAGATTGGTAACAGCATAAGTCACTTTGGAATCATGAGCGCCCAAGTTGTATTTGTTTTGCTCTTGTTTGCACTAACCAATGCTTTCACTGGAGACGTGAAGCTAAATGCAGCGCAGACATCCAAGCCTTTCTAATTAGTGCTTGGTGTTCTGGGTCCACATTAGGAGCAGGGATTTAGGGTATCCCGAGGATGGCCTTATCATTTTGCTGTTTTTCCTTTTCAAACTTGTTCTCTCTGGAGCTTACAGTAGACTACTACAGAGAGTCGTGCCCGCAAGCGGAAGCTATCCTCTGGCTGTCAAGATCAAGGGGCACCCTCCACTGCTTGCGCCACTCTACGCATTTTCTTCCACGACTGCTTTGTTGACGTAAGTATTTCCCTAAATGTTTGATACTTTGTTTGTAATCAGGGGTGTGATGGTTGATAGCTTCAACTCCCCAGAACAGAGCAGAAGTTGATGCGGAGATAAATCGTTCTTTGGCAGGAGATGGTTTAGATGCGGTGCACAGGGCAAAGGCAGCAGTGGAGAGAGCGTGTCCAGGGATAGTATCATGCGTAGCGATTATCACGAGGGTGGCTGGAGGTCTATTCTGGGAAGTGAAGAAAGGGTGTAAAGATGGGCTTGTGTCCAGGGCATCTCGTGTTGGCCACAAATATCTGCTGCAAATGCAACTGTTGACGAGCTTACCAGGGCTCACGCATAGCGTTGTCAGGTAAGTAACATTTGTTTGTTGATGCCAAGCCTGACGTTTTGTTGCAAAGGTGCACACGCGCTAGGATTTGCGCATCGCGTGGAATTCATGGACATGGTATATGCGCATCCAGGAATGGATCCCAGGTACGTTGACATTGAGGGGCCGAAGTGGGCTTTGATGCATCCACACCTTTGAGATTTGACAATCTATACTACAAGAAGATGCAAAGGGGATAACGCAGCGTGGTTAATGCATTTGCGGAGAGAGAGGACCTGTTCTTTGGGGTGTTTGCGGGAATGTTGGTGTTAAGAATCGAAGTCAAAGGTAATCTAAATGGAATTAGGGTTAGGTTGAGGCAGGAGGATGAACCAAAGGAGGAATCCGATGATGAAGACGATAATGTTCCTCTGGCTCAGAGATTGAAGGCGGCCAACACCTCCAAAGCTGAATCGAATGGGAAGAAGAGGTCCCTGGAAGTGAGTGTGAGCGTGAGCATGAAGAAGAAGTCAAAGGTTATTGTTGAAGATAGCAGCCAAGAGGGCAGCCAGGAGGAGGATTCCGATGAGGACCTGCCTATTGCTAGGCGCTTCAAGGAAAACAAGGCCTCTATTAAGAAGAGACAAGTGGACAAGAAGGTTGTTGTGGAAAGAGGACGAGAATCAAGAGCCAGAATGGAGCTGAGCCCAAATGGACGACTCTGGTGCATAATGGAGTCATTTTCCCCCCTCTCTACACCCCTCACCGTGTGAGGATGCTTTACGATGGGCAACCGGTCGATCTCACACCAGAAGCCGAGGAGGTTTGTGCTCTACATACTTATGAGTGGTTGCCCACAGCTTTGTGATGCAGGTTGCAACCATGTTTGCTTTGATGAAAGATACAGATTACGCAACCAAGCTGATGTTCATTTCCAACTTCTGGGAGGATTGGAAAAAAGTACTTGGCAAAGACCACGTGATTCAAAAGTTTGAGCTTTGTGATTTCACCCCAATCTATGAGTGGCATATGGCAGAAAAGGAGAGAAAGAAACAACTTACCACGGAGGTCTGTTTACCTGCTATATATAAACATATATATAGTCTGAGTTTGCGTTTCAGAAAAAAAAACGTCTCAAGGAGGAGAAGACAAAGCTGGAGGAACCATATACCTGGGCTTTGATAGATGGTGTCAAAGAGAAGGCATGGTTTCTCTGTCTTTTCGTCTTTAAGCTTTCTTACTGTACTGCCAATAGGTTGGAAATTTCAGGGTGGAGCCTCCGGGCCTCTTCAGGGGACGTGGTGAGCATCCCAAGGTAAGCTTCTTCCTCAGGCAGTCTTTTTGGGCTCACCCTGGTCCTCCATTTCAGATGGGAAAGCTGAAGAGGCGGATCTTCCCAGAGGACATCGTCATCAACCTTGGTAAAGATGCCCCAGTTCCGGAATGCCCAATGCCGGGTCACAAGTAAGGTCTTCTTGCTTTTTCAAACGACCGTGTGTTAACTGGCGCCGCAGGTGGAAAGAAGTAAGGCATGATAACACGGTGACCTGGCTTGCGTTTTGGAACGATCCTATCAATACAAGAGAGTGTAAATACGTTTTCTTGCATCAGAGTAGCAGCTTGAAAGCCAAAAGTGACGTGGAGAAATATGACAAGGCTAGGAAGTTGACTTCCAAGGTATGCGAACTCTCTCTGTGTTACCTTCCTCATTCTTCGTTGTTCTTTTTTCTTTTTTTTTTTTTTTTTAATACAGATCGACAGTATACGAGAATCTTATACAAGAGATTTTAAATCAAAAGATGTTGAAAAGCGTCAGATCGCAGTTGCTACATACCTCATTGACAGGCTTGCTCTGAGAGCAGGCAATGAAAAGGTGTGAAGCTGCGGATCCAGCTCTCTTTTTAACACTGTTTTTGTTTGTCTAGGATGATGAAGCAGATACGGTTGGCTGCTGCTCGCTCAAAGTTGAGCATGTGTCTTTGGGTCCCCAAGTTCGCTCGAGGTACTGGCTACATAAATATAGAATTGCGATAACCTTAAGCTACGTGTATAATATTATTCAATGTACGAGAATGTCGAAGGATATTGCACATAGATATTTATATGCGGCTAAGATTATTGAATCCCATACCTCTGGCGCTAGCGTGCATGCATGAGAACATTAGCTTAACTATGAAGTTGGATAACAGATAAATTTTAGATTTATAGCTTACACACATATTCACTCAGTGTATGCATACGTACAAATAGACATTTGGAAGAGAGAGACATACAATAAATACATGCAAATGTTGTTATACCATAGATACATTAGAA
Organism: Selaginella tamariscina; assembly: GCA_003024785.1. Classification (NCBI taxonomy): domain Eukaryota; kingdom Viridiplantae; phylum Streptophyta; class Lycopodiopsida; order Selaginellales; family Selaginellaceae; genus Selaginella; species Selaginella tamariscina. The sequence goes on from PUQB01000409.1 coordinate 220,335, forward strand.
TTTTGGACTAAAGTTCCTCACCAGTGCCTAGATTATAGTGAAAATCAATGCTGCATATATACGCCGAACATATAGGAAATTCTAACGCATTTTCATTAACAGTTTGATTTTCTGGGTAAAGACTCCATCAGGTATCAGAATACTGTATCTGTTGAGCTACAAGTGTACACGGCTATAGGAGACTTCAGAAAAGGTAAGCCGATGTCATTGTCTGTTTGTCCCGACTGAGACGCTTGTGATTGCAGGAAAAAAGAGAGGTGACGATTTATTTGACCGGCTGGACACGACCAAGCTCAACGCACACTTGAAGAGAGTGATGCCAGGGCTGACGGCCAAGGTGTTTAGGACGTACAATGCATCCCATACTCTGGAGAAAGAGGTTATATCTGTGGTGACTTTTAACATAACGTTATTCTTATGACTTGGGGGTTTTAAACAGCTAGCAGAGACGCTTGGTGCTACCCTGGTGGAGAAGACTGCAGAGTACTCACGAGCAAATAAGCAGGTATTCGCATGCATAGTTTCTCTTCCTGACTCTTGGGATATAACCGTAGGTAGCAATCTTATGTAATCACCAACGTACAGTGTCCAAGGGCCATGCTGCGCAGATGCAAAGAATGGAAGTGAGGATTACGGAGCTCAAGGTAATCTAGTGGAATCATAAACTGTCAATTGTTTATAATATGCAGGCTCTGCGTGAGGAACTTATGGACAATTTAGAGAGGGTTAGGAAGGGAGAAGCCGGCAAGAACAAGAACAAGAGGGCTCCAAGTCAGCAACAGTAAGTGAGATGTTTTTGCTTTACTAAGCAAACAGGACTAACGTACAGACAGGCTGGAGATAAAATTGGAGAGGTTAGAGCAGAGACTAGAGAAGTTGAACACGGACATGACGATCAAGGACGATTTGAAAACGGTAGCCCTAGGAACGTCTAAGATCAACTACATGGATCCACGGATAACTGTTGCTTGGTGCAAGAGGCACGAGATCCCCATTGAGAAAGTAAGTTTGTTTCTTCCTTCCTTTCCTATGCCACACGCGTTTTGCAGATATTCAACAAATCGTTGCTGGCCAAATTCGCATGGGCAATGAATGTTGAGCCCAACTTCAGCTTTTGTGACGCTGATGCTGGGGGCAACGAGGACTTGGACTGCTGATTCATTCTGTTTGGTGCTAATAATGCCAATATTCACATATATTTTGCTATAACGTTTGAAAGAGGAGTGAATACTAAACACGATTTTTAGGTCTGATTGATACATGGTATTTATACTAAGTGTCTCTATTAGGATTAGCACTTTTGGTAGATTAGTGTGTATGAATCCTAATGCCACATGGCACTTGGCATATATATATAGTATATACCATGGAACTTTACATTATCCCCCTCAAGACATGGCTTCTACCTATCAAGGTGGTCCTCCCCAAACGAGTGTCTGTTGTAGCCAATACACATGAGCGACATGTTGTGACTCCCGAACCCCATCAGCCGCTTCAAGCGATACACTTGTGTTCCCAATGTTCTTCAACACTCCAAGGCCCGACCCATCGCGGTTGAAGCCCTGCTGCGTGTGTTTGATCCCCTAACCTTGGAAACTTGACGAGAACCAAATCTCCCACTTGGTATTGAGGTGGCATTCGATGTCGTTGATTGTAAGTCCGACGCTGATACTCTTGTGCACGAGCTAACTGTTCTCCACCTTGAGCATACAACAGAGGAAGGACTTGGTTCAAATGCTCCAACCACATACGCCCATCCATATACCGTGCTTCGTGAGGAGTGATGCCAACTGCTGGTGGCAATACAGGTTCACGACCATACAAAGCTTTGAATGGGGAAATCCCTGTTGACTTGTGAGGGGCTGAAACATAAGCAAATTGGAGATATGGAAGCCACATATCCCAATCCGTATGGTCAGGGCACATACTTGGCAAGCATGACTTTGAAAGTTCTGTTCAACCGCTCCACCAAACCATCAGTCTCAGGATGATAAGCTGAGGCAAAAGATTGTCGGATCTGCAACCGTCGCATCAACAAAGCTACTGCTTCCGCTGCTGGGCCTGGTCCTTGATCCGATAAAATTCGTTCGGGGCAACCATGCCTCAACACCACTTGAGCTAGTAGGAACTTGATGATGGAAGTTGCTGTAGCATCTGGCAAAGCACACACTTCTACCCACCGAGTCAAGTAATCAGAGCACACAATGATGTATCGATTACCGAACTGCGACACAGGGAATGGTCCCATGATGTCATACGCTACCAGCTCAAAGGGGCGAGAAACTCGAATTGGTTCCAGGGTTGCCGCAGGAGGAAGTGTGGACACGTTATGCCGTTGACACTCCGGACACGTATGAATGTACTCATGTAGGTCTTGTCGCAATCGGGGCCAATACAAGTGCTGTCGAATCCTCTCAAGGCATCGTTGGAATCCCATGTGTCCGGACATCGGGTTGTCATGAAAGAACTGCAACCAGGAGTTAATGTAAACTGGTGGTGCCACCACACGACACTCGGAACCGTCTCCAACAAAGACAAGCAAGTCATCCATCAGTCTGAAAGATCGTGCATATGTGCGAAAGTTAAGATCCTCGCAGGGTACCTCACTACTCAAGACTCACGCAACCTCCTGATCCATGGCTCCATCTTTTGAGCCTCCACAATGTCTTCCCGCCTCGGAAGTACGCGATCAGGAAGGGCATCCGGCAACAATGCTACAGGGGCTGCCACTACCACAGGAGCTCGGGATAACGCATCCACATCCGCCATGCTAGACCCTGGGCGATGAACAACCCGAAAACGATACCCTTGCAAAATTAACGCCCAACGTGCAAGTCGTCCCGTCACATTCCTCCTCTTCATGATTGAGTTGACAGCAGCATGATCAGTTTCCAACAATGTGTTGGAGCCATGTAGATATGCATGGAACTTTTGAAAGGCCCATACGGCTGCCAGACATTCCTTGTCCGTGGTGGAATAATTTTTCTCTGCCTCAGTAAGGCTCCGACTTGCATAAGCGATTGGGTACCGCTGACCATTGGGAGTCTCCTGCAACAGATCGGCCCCCAACCCGACATCTGAAGCATCGGTCCGAAGAATAAAGGATTTGGCAAAGTCCGGATACCGCAACAAAGGTGGAGATCCTAGCAATGCCTTAACATCCTCGAACGCCTTCTGACACTTCTTGGACCACCGGAACTGAGCTCCTTGTTTTAACAATCCTCGCAATGGGGCTGTCAAATCTGAGAACCGCGGAACAAACCTCGCTAGGTATGTTGCCTTTCCCAAGAAACGCTGCAACTCCGCCACTGACTCAGGAGCAGGAAATTCTCGTACAGCTAGGGTCTTCTCGGGATCCGGTTTCACACCCTCTGCCGTGATGATGAATCCTAAGTATTTCAAGGAGGTACATCCGAACTTGCACTTCTGCTCTTTCAACTTCAGCCCGTATTGCACCAATCGCTGCAGGACCCGCTCTAACTGCTGAAGGTGCTCCTCCCACGTAGCAGAGTGAATAAGAAGGTCATCGATGTACGCACGTGCAAATTCTTCAAAGCCCTCCAATAGCTCATCCATCATCCGCTGGAAGGTTGCTGGGGCCCCGACCAACCCAAATGGCATGACCGTAAACTCGTACAAGCCGGATGGTGTTCGAAATGCTGTCTTTGCTGCATCTTCAGGAGCCATAGGGATCTGCCAATAGCCGGAAGCCATGTCAAGAATAGTGAAGTACCGGCTATTCCCCAATGCATCGACCAAATCATCCACCCTTGGTAGTGGATATGAATCTGGAACAGAAACATCGTTCAATGGCCTGAAATCAATAGTGAAACGTGTAGTCCCATCCGGCTTCGGAACTAGGTGTGGTTCTGCTGCCCATGGACTTCGAGACTTACGTATCACCTTCAACTCTAGCATCTCCCTCACACAACGATTCAAGATATCCTTCTCCTTTGGAGATCGTCGCCTGAGCCCCATTCTGATCGGAGTTGTACCAGTCGGGATGTGATGCCGAGTAGTCAACAGGGGATTTGCATCTCCTACAATGGGTTTGAATAGGCTCGGATACCTCGCCAACAACTCCTTGATGTCCTTAGCTCGTTGCTCTGGAGAAGGCTCTGCCTTAGGCGCCATCATGCCCTGCAATGTTGCCGCCATGCCATTCGGTGCATGTTCTGTAGCCTGCAATGGGGGGCATCCTGGGATAGACAACGTGCACATTTCAAAATCACATCTTGCCTTGACCGCACGAAGCCAATTGACACCGAGGATGATGTCATGGACTTGGCTCGGCATCACCCGCAACGGAAGTAGATGATGGTATCCTCCTAACACCACACACATGTGCAATTCGATGTGATCTAGCAAAAGACTGCTTATCAGCAAACACTACCTTCAAAGTTCGCTCAGCTGGTACTGTGTGCAAGTGCAAGGACTCCGCTACTGATCGATTGATAGAAGATATACTGGATCCGGAGTCCACCAGGACTGAAACAGGAGACCATGCCGGAGAACACAAACATAAAACGCTCGTGTCCAGTAACTCACTCGAGACCCCTATGCCCGCACAAGCATGGAAGAACAAAGGTGCTTCGGGGAAGTGTCGACCATGCGCTGGAATCAAGTTCTTCAGAGGTGGTGCAATGTGCCTAGTGCATGGGTCCTCTGACACCCCATGCACTAGCCTAGTTTTCCGGCTGCGGAAGAGTCTCCACTTCTTCTGCAATCTCGATGGCAGCTACTTGATGTCGATTTGCACATGCTCGTGCAACATGTCCCCAACCTCGGCACTCATAGCACTGAATGTTCCGCCCACGACCACGACCACGACCACGCCACCAGCAGCTTGGCCTGGGCCCCTCCTGCGGCCTGAGGACTGGTCCTCCATCTGAACAGCACCCACCTCCATCGGAACAGGATCGGATGTCCCAGGAATAGGTGCCGATACAGGATATACACGTTGTGCTGCCCCCAATGAGTTCTCAAATCGTTGTGCAATCCGCAAGGCCTCCTCCACAGTCGAAGGACCAAACCCTCCACCAAGCCAGCCAAATCAGGGCGAAGAGCCGGCCATAACAAGCCCAACGTACCCGTTCTGTCATGCTTGGATCGCACGATTGACCAAGTTTCGAAACTTAATCCCGAATCATTAAACGGTCTCTCTCGATACTTGCGTCAAGTCATGGAGCTCACGAAAACCACCTAAGTAAAGATTATAAGATATGTGGGATATATAAGAAAGTAATTGGGTCATCACCAATTAACTCTTTACCTTATTGGCTTGAGGGTAAAGGAAAAGGTTATGACATTTAATATCGGAACAGTCCTGATTCAATTCTCATCATAGGTGAACTTATGAGTAAAGCTTAGGCCATTAAGGTTGGCACACTTGTCCTTACCTAACTAAACCCATATGGGACTGCTTCTAGCTTGATTGACATGTGTACAACCATGCGTCTCTAGGATTGCCTTTGGCTTGATTAACATGTGATGCAAGCATAGCATTTGAGTTAGGTGCCTCTGGGATCGCTTCTAACCTAATTGACATGTGCACATCCATGTGTCTTTGGGATCACCTCTGGCTTGATTGACTATTTGAGTTAGGTGCCTTTGGGATCACCGTTAACTCAATTGACATGTGTACAGCCATGTGTCTCTAGAATTGCCGTTTGCCCAATTAACACAACATTTGAGTTGGATGCCTCTGGGATTGCCTCTAGCCCAAGTGACATGTATATAGCCATGTGTCTCTGGAATCGCCTCTGGCCCAATTGACATGTGATGCAAACACAACATTTGAGTTGAGTGCCTCTGGGATCGTCTCTGGCCCAATTGACATGTGATGCAAGCACAACATTTGAGCTGAGTGCCTCTAGGATTACCTCTAGCTTGATTAACATGTATACATCCATGCATCTTTGGGATTGCCTCTGGCTTGATTGACATGCGATGCGAGTACAGCATTTGAGTTGAATGCCTCTGGGATCGCCTCTAGCCCAATTAATGTGTACAACCATGCATCTATGGGATCACCTCTAGCTTGATTGACATGTGATCAAGAACAGCATCTAAGCTAGGTGCAAGCCATGCGTGTGTAGATCGCTTCTGAGCTGCACTAAAACCTGTCATGAGTAGTAGCAACCCACTTTCTTAAATAGGTGTAGAGTGTCATATTTCTAACTTGGTAAGTTGACCACATGTGTAAAAATTATGGGATACATGGGATATATTAGAAACACCCAAACCCATCATGACTAGGGGCCCTCTCATAAACACTAATTAACCTTTTGCCTTTAAATACCGATTAACCCCTTACCTTGTTGGCTTAAGGGGAGAGAAAGGTTATGACATTCAATATGGCCCAAATAAAATGCCATACTTTTAAGTTTCTTTACACATTATTGAGAAGTTTTAACCATGCTTTTGAATGTGAAATTAATAACTTTTAAAGTATATACCAAAATGAATATATAATAAATTTGAATAGATTTAGAACATATAAAGAATACTTGTGTTGAACAATTTTTTACACACCATGTGATATATTTTGACATATTCCATACATATTTTAATCATTATAAAATATTGTTTACATGTGTTTTTGAATTTACCTTACCTTGAACATGATTTAACATATTTTTAATATTGGCATAGACATTTCACATGGATAGTTAACATTAACATTGGTATGAATGTAAATATTAACATACTTTTTAACATCAATTGCAATGTATTTACATGTTTCCCTTATAGTTTCTATTTATATATAAGACGTAGAGACTAGGACATGCCAAGCAGAATTAGTAAAATTTTAATGTACTTCAGCAAATTCTAATAAATGTATAATTTTAATTTAAAAATGAGAAAGTGAAATTAAAGCATATTTGAAAGTTATGTGCATATGCATTATAATACGCATATATTTGTAGTGCAATATAATATTTAAATAGAAACATAAACCATATAAATACAGTTAATAAATTAATAAAATACAGTCTCTCTTCAAATTCAATTGCATATGAACTGTAAATCACATCGTTATAAATATTAATATTAGTAAATTTCTTTATAATGTTATCGACTGGTATTTTAGATTGTTTAAATTTTTTTTCCCTGGAAGTTCAAATGTAATTCATACTGTGTATTAATATTAATATTTTCTTTGAATAAAGAACAACATCTTTACTCAGTGTTGGGTCATTCACATATACAAATACAATATGAGCATATAAAATAGAATTTGTATAATAAATTTCTATACATATTTGTAAAAGATATATGGAATATTTTAAGGTAAATAAATTAAATGGGAAGATACTAAGAATTCTTTAAAATTTAATAAATCCATGAAATATGAGTTTTTACACTTTTTATACACACACATGCCACTTTATGTTTAAGTACGGTGTAACATATAAAACCCAATGTCACAAGGTTGGGGTAAGACTTATTAATTGTGTGGCTGCGAGCATGGAATCCTTTTCCGTGTGTATATATATATGTGTGTGTGTGTGTAATGTGGTGCATGTAGCACATGAACAGCTTACCCTGTTTTTGTTGTAAATCAATTGCACCTTATTAATTTATAAATTACCATGCATGTATAAAACTTATAATGCATATATGGTTAAAAATCTGTATAACATATGTAAATACATAAATGTTAATTTCTTAAGTACAGTTTGAATCTCTCTCTCTCTCTATATATATATAACAAAAAAGCACCAGTTTTAAAATAATCATTTCTAGCTAGATAATCTATTACTTAGAGATACCTGCAATATATACCTTTACATAACATGGACGACATAATATAATTAGTAAGAGTTATACACATCTACTTATGTAATACAGGAATTGCCTTAATATTCACATAAAATATATAGTATATGGAACAGTTGAAGTGAAAACATGATCAAATTAAACATATAAACCAGTTAAAAGGCTAAAATCAATTAATGATAACAGAAAAGAATAAAAAGAGAGAATGAAACCCATAACTGTGTACAAAATGTACAGGTAACCGTTATCTTCCTTGAAGAAATGCATACCCGCCAAGGCCATGAGGAAACTGCAATTGGTGGCTTTGTTGGAAAGCCATCCTGTTCAATACGTCTGGCGAAGCAAATTCTAAAGATTTACACGAGCTCTGAACTTCATCATCGATCGAGTCAGACTGGAATATGCTGTTTCCCCGCACTCTTGCAATTCCATTGTGGCCGAGAAAACCACCATTCTCGGCTTGTGATCCACCATGAGATTCTTGTAGGGCAACGAAGGAGGATTGTACCTTGTGTCATACAAGCAGTTATCCACCACAGGATCATTGTAACTCGGCGTCGTGGTCGTTCTGCTCCCGCACTCAGATCCAGTAGCAGCTGTACGGTTATGTTGTTGCAGGCCTTGGCTTCCGTACGCATTGCTCCTGTCGAATGTGTTGTTGTTTAGATGGTCAGAAAGCATGGCGGTGAATGAGCCAAGCCTGGGCAAGCATATTCTAGAATCATCAATATCAGGCAGCGAAGCTAAGACTTCTTCCAGGCACGACTCGTCATCAGCATCCAATTTTGAGGCTGCTGCCTGC